>CM028353.1:63874220-64306770 GCA_016618105.1 Dendrobium huoshanense
CTCTTCGCCTCAAACCCAATTTCAGTTCATTCTTTCTCTTGTCCACTTCTACAATAAGCAAACCTACCATTACTTCCTAGCCAACATGAGTTTCAATTCTGACCACTCTATCATTAGTTCTTTTGTTTTTAAGAAAAAAGTTGAGATCACCAAGCACGACCTTGGTGCATTTTTAAACTTAAGAACTGAAGGATATAGAGCCCACACCCTAACATCAGAAAACATCTTCAAATGGTTTGAAATCAATAGAGTGATTAGAGAAAATGCGATTGACAATCATGTTGCTAGAGTGGCCGGTATGACCCAAGATGCCCGAATCATCCAGCATATCCTTAGATCCTCAATTATTCCTAAAGCTGGTGATAGGATTAACATTACTCCTCTCCTTTCTTGTCTAACTTTTTAATCATGAAAAGACATCCTATTGATGAAGCCCAACTCATCCTAGATCATATATATGGGCTTTCAAAAATAGGACATCCTGATCAGAAGAGGAAGAAGAACATTTCTTTAGGGCACTTGATTACTTATATTTTGGAGAAGAAGTACAATATAGTGCATCCTGATGAAGAATATGAAGAGCCAGTTTACTATAACGATGCATCTTTCAGATTGCTCTTCAAGGAGGAGAAAGAGAAAGCACATGCTAGTGCTTCAGAAGAAGAAGAAGAAGAAGGAGTGCAAGGTTCTGCTTCTCAATCAGATTACCAGAATCTGATTGAGAGATTTGATAGACTAGAGACTCACATTGATCAAAGGTTTGATCAATTTGATGCTCACCTTACGCAGCAGCAACATGACATTGGTAATATTAGAGATGAAGTTCATGAAATAAATACCAATGTAATGTTGATGGCCTCCTACTTCAACCTCTTTGGCGGCATTCCTCCTCCTCCTCCTCCAGAACAGTAGAAGTTTTTTTTTATGTGTGTCTGTTGTATTTTTTTTGTTGTTTTGTTTTTTATCTTATATGTGTTATTGTGATTGTTGTTATGTTTTTGTTTAAGTTCAATGTTTTTTTTTGTAATTTTTTTTTAATCAATGAAAGTTTGTTTGTTTTAGATTTGTTTTGAAATGTGGCTAATCTTTATGAATTTCATTAGTATTGTTTTTAATCTACATTGTGCTTAAATTCGATTGTAATGTGAGATTATCTATATTAGAAAATCTAGACTTTCTAAATTTATAATTTGTTTATAACTTGTTGTAATTAGAATTTTTAAATTCATGTCTATTCATTTAGACTACATAAAAGTTAATATTGTTATTGCAATTTTGATGTTTTCTTATTTTATATTTCTATGCTCAAATGATATTTATGCACCTAGAAATATTTGAAATCTTAGATTATAGATTTTGGAAAGAATTGGTCAAATTACTCTTGAACATTGTACAAATGTACAAAAATCAAAAGGGATTCGCAAAAATTTGCAAAGTGAAAAAGAGGCACAAAATAAGCCCAACCAAAGAAAAATGCACAAAAATGTGCTCCAAAACTTTTGAAAAGATGTGCAAAGCACCACATGAGGTAATTCTCTTCTTTCCAAATTCGTTTAATCTCTTAATTCAAGTTGATCTAATGTTCATTTATATGCTATTGAACTTTGAAATATAGAATTTTTTTTACATCTCACTTGTAATGATTTTCAATAATCAAAATGTCTAAATTGAATCATGTCTTTGATAAATTCTTCTTACTTACAATGTTATATCATTTCATAAATTTTATGAATTTCTATGATTGACCTAATATCTTTAGTTTAAAATTGCATACCCTATGTCAAATCACAATTTAGATTAAATTTTAACAATGAATTTCATATAATTATTTACATTTCTTGTCTTTTTCTTCTTCACTTTTTGTTGCTGTCAAAAAGGGGGAGAAATTATTATGTTTGTGTGTTTGTGGTTTGTGTTTTCTTTTTTAATTGTTCTGTTTGCAAGTTTTTTTTGTGTTAAAATTTTTGAAAAATAAAAATATTGTTCTTTAATGCCTCCTTATTTTAATGTACTCATAAATTCAGGGGGAGTTTAGGAGATAAGAGAAATGTTTTAACTTGAAACCTTACAAATAATAATTGTTTTGCCATCATCAAAAAGGGGGAGATTGTTTGAATAGTTGCTATTTGAATGATTTATATTTGTGCAACTTATATAGTTTTGATGATTCCAAACATTATTGTTCAGATGTATAGTTATCTCCTAACAATTTTAGAAGATTTGCACTTGCTCTTGTGTGTACTAACATTTCAGGAAAATCAGACTCCAGACTACGAAAACTTCAAATCAAATTCAACATATGATATTTTGTTTATTTGAAGTTTGTCTTTTCTTTGAATTAATTTTGAAAGGGAGTGATTGTAATTGAGTGAATAAAATCTCACACACACAAATTAGGAGATCGTGAAATTCAATACTGATCGTACAGGACGATATTTATCGTACTGGACGATCTGTCAGTTATCTCCTATAGAGCACTTGGAACGAATTGGAACTTTCTTGGAAAAATTTTTCTAAGTCCTATTCGTCCAGGACGAATTTTATTTTCGTCCCGGACGATGGGTTCTCTGTAAAATTTTTGTCCAGACGAATTTTACCATCGTACGAGGCGACCAGTCCTCTGGAAAATTTTAGTCCAGACGAAAATAATTATCGTACCGGACGATCAGCTCTCTGGAAAATTTTCGTCCAGACGAAAGCAAATTATCGTCCGCGGCGATGGGTGCTCTAGAAAATTTTCATCCAGACGAAATAAATAATCGTCCAGGACGATCGGCTCTTTGGAAAATTTTCATCCAGACGAACATATTTTCGTCCAAACGATGAACCGACTTAGAACAGTTTTCAGCAGTTTCCAGAATCGACCTTGTAATAACCGTTCGTACTGGACGAACCTAGTTCGTACAGGACGATCAGCTGTACGAAGTCATTTCGTACACATATACAAATTGGGTCGTTTCAGATCGTTTAAGTAAAATCGTCCAGGACGATCCAGGATCGTACGGGACGATCCACTGCGTACAGAATTCGAAATTTGCAGTTTTTGGGTGGTTTTTCATGTCTTTTGTATAAATAGTCCAAATTAGACTGCCACCCAATCTTTTTGTCATTTGATCTTCGTGCCTATTGAGAGAATAGCCAAGGAGAGAGTGGAAGAGAGCTTTCAAAGGAGGATTCCTACCATTGGAGCGAGAAGGCTTCACTTGGATTGCTAAGGTAAGAGTCTCTACTTGTGAAATTGGATTTCTTCACTCTTTTCTTTCTTCCTTCTAGATTCTTGTGAGAAGATCATTCAAGAAGGTCCGGTTCTCTGCCGACACTTGGAGAGTGTGAACAGACGTCGGTTCTCTGCCTACACTAGGAGAGTGTAAAAGGAAGAAGGTTCTCTGCCTACACTTGGAGAGTGTGAACAGCCGTAGGGTTCTCTGCCCACACTAGGAGAGTGTGAAAGGACGACGGTTCTCTGCCAGCACTGTGGATTGTGTAAAAGGACGACGGTTCTCTGCCGCACCGGGTAGTGGTGAAAAGAGGGTTTTGTACAGGCTTCTCCGCCTTGCTGTGGGTGCTAAAGGAGAGTCACTTTGTGGTATTAGTGCAATACTCAGAGGGTGCCTCTGAGGAGTGGATGTAGGTCTGGTTATAGACCGAACCACTATAAATCTGGTGTCTTTTACTTTATTGCTTTTACGTTTCCGCACTTTGAATTTCAGTTTTAACAACTCTGTGGTTGAAAAACATTTTTCTACTAACTTTAAAAGAAAATTTTATTTCGGTTCAACTTTATTATTAAGAGGGTTTAAAATTTTTAAAACTACCAATTCACCCCCCTCTTGGTAGCCGTGGGACATTTACTTAGGCTTAACAACCTAATTGCTAGACTCAACACCTTGTTCTTAATGTACTGAAAGTACCAAAGTCTAATGGTTTTGTAAAAATGTCTGTAAGTTGTTTTTCAGTAGAAACATGTGTGAGTTCAATTTCTCCTTTGGATACATTATCCCTTATGGAATGATGCCTTATGTCTATATGTTTGTTTCTTGAATGTTAAATAGGATTTTTGAAAATTCAAATAGCACTAGTGTTAACACAATAATTTGGAATAGTGCCTATAATTAATCCTAAATCAATCAACTGTTGTTTCAACCAAAGTATATGTGCCACACAACTTTCTAATGCAATGTATTCAGCTTCTACAGTAGATAGGACTACTGAATTTTGTTTTCTACTAGACCAATACACTAAAGAATTTCCAAAAAATTGACATGTTCCAGAAGTGCTTTTTTTATCCACCCTACAATCTGTAATGTCAGAATCTGAATAACCAGTTATTTCTAAAGAAGTGTTAAACTTAGGATACCAAATTCCTAAGTTTTGAGTTCCTAACAGATATCTTAAAATCCTTTTCACTACTGTCAAATGTGATTCTTTTAGATCTGATTGAAATCTAGCACACAAGCAAACACTAAACATGATATCGAATCGGCTAGCAATCAAGTAAAGTAAAGATCTAATTATCCCTCTAAATTTCTTTTGATCAATAGATTTTCCCTTAGGGTCCTTATCCAACTGAACTTAGAAACTCATTGGTGTACTAACAGGTTTAGCATTGTCCATTTCATACTTTTTGAGGATGTCCTTAAGATATTTAGATTGACTAAGAAAAGTACCCTCCTCAATTTGCTTAATGCTAAAGCCTAAAAAGTAACTTAAATCTCCCATTAAACTCATCTTAAATTCACTACTCATTATTTTAGAAAATTCATCACAAAGATTTTTATTTGAAGATCCAAAAATGATATCATCCAAATAAATTTGTACAATGAGTATATCCTTTCCAAATTTCTTCAAAAAGAGTGTTATATCTTCATTTCCTTTTTCAAATGATCTTTCAAGTAGGAAAGTGCTCAACCTCTCATACCACGCCCTAGGTGCCTGTTTCAATCCATATAATGCCTTTTTTCAACTTAAAAACATGATTTGGGTATTTAGAATTTTCAAATCCAAGTGTTTGTTCTACAAAAACATATTCTTGAATTACTCCATTTAAAATGCACTTTTCACATCTATTTGAAAAAATTTAAATCCTTTAAAACAGGCAAATGCTAACAAAACCCTAATTGCTTCAAGTCTAGCTACAGGGGAAAAAATCTCCTTAAAATCAATCCCTTCAATCTGATTATATCTCTTAGCAACTAATATAGTCTTATTCCTAATGACTACTCCTGAGTCATTCATTTTATTTTTGAATACCCACTTAGTTCCAACTACACTTTAATCCTTTGGCCTTGAAGTTAGTTCCCAAACTTTATTTCTTACAAATTGATTCAACTCTTCTTGCATGACCAAAATCTAAAATTCATCTGAAAGTGCTTGATCAATATTAGCGGGTTCAATTGTTGAAATAAAGGCTGAATGATTGACTTCTTTGTTTAATCCATACCTAGTCCTTACACCCTCACTAGGTTCACCAATTATCAACTCCTTTGGGTGGTTTTTAGAAAATCTCAAATCTCTAGGAAAAGGGTTTTCTATCTCCAAATTTTCTTCCACATTTTCTTCCAATCCTTCTTCCAAATTTTCTTCCAAATTTATCTTATCAATCTTTTGGAAGTTATCCTCAATCTCATCTTCTATAACTTTTAGCTCTTCCAAATTTCGAAATTCATCAAAAATAGCATGTGTGGTCTCTTCAATTCTCAAAGTTCTTTTATTGAATACTCTATAAGATTTTCCAACACTTGAGTATCCAACAAAAATTCCTTCATCTGATTTTGGATCAAATTTTCCTAAGACAAATTTTCCATTATTATGAATGAACACCTTGCAACCAAAAACATACAAATGACACAAATTAGGTGTTCTACCCTTTAGCAACTCATGGGGTGTCTTATTTAATTTAGATCTCATATTCACTCTATTCAGAACTTAACATGCAGTGCTAATCGCCTTAGCCCAAAAATATTTTGGATGTGAGTATTTTTCCAACATTGCTCGGGCAGCTTCTATTAATGTTCTCTTTTTCCTTTTGACTACTCCATTCTGCTTAGGGGTTCTTGGTGCAAAAAAGTTGTGATCAATTCCATTTTTCTTACAAAAGTCCTCAAATCGTTCATTTTCCAATTCTCCTCCATGATCACTTTGTATATTTATGATTTTACACCCAAGTTTTCTTTGAATCCATGTCGCAAAGATTCTAAATTCCTCAAATGATTTACTCTTATGAAATTGAAATCTAAACCAAGTGAATACAGTGTAATCATCCACAATCACAAATCTGTATACCTTCCCTACTAGACTTACAGTTCCAACTGGCCAAAAAAGATCCATATGCAAAATCTCCAATGGTTTACTAGTTCTTAGATCCTTATTGGTTTGAAAAGAGGACTTTACTTATCTACCCAATTGACATGCATCACAAAGGTGATCTTTAGTAAAGTCTAGTTTTGGTATACCTCTCATTAAGTCCTTTTGGGTAATTCTCCTAAGGTTTTTCATGCTAGAGTGCCAAAGTCTCCTATGCCAAAGCCATGACTCATCAGTTACAGTTTTCAAACAAAAAGCAGTAGGAGAATGAAAGCAATTCAAATCTAGCATATAAACATTGTTTACCCTTTTTCTATTTAAAACATATTTACTATTAAGGCTTAATATGCAGCTAGTAGGAAAAAATTTAACACAATACCCTTTATCACTTAGCTGACTTATACTTAACAAATTATATTTTAAGCCTTCTACCAATAGCACATTTTTTATAAAAAAGTTCTTAATATTATAAATAATACCTGGCCCAATCACCTTCCTTGTGATTTTATCTCCAAGTGTAACCTTGCCTCTACTCCTGGATTCTAGCGAAATGAAGTGTGTAGAATCTCCAGTCATATGCTTTGAACAACTGCTATCCAGGTACCATATGCTCTCACGAGGCCTTGGGTGAGAGCCACCCCTTAGAAATATCAAACGTTAGACCTAGAAACCCAAACAAGTTTGCGTTCACTTTTTGGCAATCAATAAAAAGATGAATGTATGATATGTTTAGGGTTATGCATCGTAGGTTTCCACACCAAATAGTTTTTCATCTTCAAATTACAGGTGTGACCTATATGTCCAATCAATCCACAAATATTGCATTTAACATTAGGAAAAGGTTTCCTAAGTCTTCTATAATTTATTTGACTTTTTATGGATTGCATAAATTTAGGATACAAAATAGGATTAGTGAAATCTTTAAGTTTTGGAGGTATCCTATTATCCTCAAGAGCTTTTATCGTCAAAATATAAAATGAATTCATATTCATCAAAATCTGATTTATATAATTTGATCTATAAAGTTCGCTCTCCGATTCATCCTTAAAATTTTTAAAATCTTTTTCAAGTTTTCCAAAGGATGATTTATAACATTCAAGGTTCTTATTCAAGTCATCAAACTCATCAAGTAATTTCATGTGGTTTCTATCAATTAAAACATGATCATTCCTAAGGATTTAATATTCCTTTTTAAGTTCTTCCAATTCCAAACTAAGGCTAGCATGCATTTTCTTCAATTTTCTATATGCTTCATGCATGTGTTCAGAAACTTCAAAATGTTCGTCATAAGTTAAGTCACATACCTCTTCTTGATCAATAATGTCAGCCATTAAGCATAGACTAGTAACTTCCTATTCCTTTTTTATTTCTGACGAAACTGAAGCTGAATCCGCCTAAAAAGCTATTTGGAACTTCTTCTTTCCCTTCTTCATAAATGGCTTCTCCTTTACTTTCTCCTTGCTAGGATTGGCTTTGAGTAATGGGCATTCCATTTTTATATGTCCAGGTTTCCTGCATTCATAGTAAATAACTTCATTATAAACCCTTGCATTTCTATTAAACTTACCTCTATTCCATTGCTGGAGTCTCTTCTTCTTCTTCTTCTTCAGAAAATTTCTGAATTGTCTAGTCATTAAAGCAATGTCATCTTCATCCCCAGGTTGTGAGTGTTCACTATCAAACTCTTCCACATTCAGTGCTATATTCTTCTCCATTCGTGGTTCACCTGCATCAACCTTTCTTTGGCTAACTACTTGCTCGTAAGTATTAAGTGAACCAAGAAGATTGTCAATTGAATAAATATTTAAATCCTTAGACTCTGTAATTGCAGTAATTTTAGCATCATAAGGAGTAGGCAAGCAACGTATGATCTTATTAATCATTTCAGCATTTGTTATCTCCCTACCTAATACATGCAAAGAGGTGGCAATCTGTGTGAATCTTGTATACATATCAGAAATGGATTCAATTAGTTTCATGCGAAACAGTTCATAATCATACAACATGATATTAAGTCTAGATTGCTTAACCTCATTAGTCCCCTCATATGTTATACAAAGTCTATCCCATATGTCCTTTCCACTTTTGTAAGTAGAAACCCGCATGTAGTCTTCTTTTTAAAGCACAAAAGAAACTATTTAAGCATTTAACTTTTAGTTGTGCCTAAGTCACATTTTTCTATTGTCCAATCCGTAAAAGGTGTTTCAACTCTTACTCCGTTAACTAGTCTAGTTGGTTTTGTATACCCTTCTTGAACTAAGATCCACATACGATAATCTAGTGACTGTAAAAATGTAGACATGCGTGTTTTCTAAAAATCAAAAAGAATATTGTCAAACAGTGGATGTCTAGTTATTGAGTAACCCTTAGGTGTATTTCAGTTTCCAAATGTAGTAATCTACATTAATCAAAAAGTAGTCTAAACTTATGACTTTGAAACAAAGCTCTGATAACACTTGTTGAAACTCAATCAATATGAATTAGGATGTTAAGCCTAATTAAATGTCCCACGGCTAACCAAGAGGGAGGGGGGGTGAATTTGTAATTAAAAATTTTTATCCCTCTTTTTAAAGTTTAAAGGAAACGAAAGTTTAATAAGTGAGTTTTTCTAGAAAACATTTTTCAACCACAATGTTTTAAGCACACAAAAACAAATAAGGTAAAAATGTAGCGGAAAATAAAAGACACCAAAATTTATAGTGCTTCGGTCAAAACCAGACCTACATCCACTCCCCGGAAGCACCCTCCGAGTATTGCACTAATACCACTAGTGACTCTCCTTTTGCACCCACAGCAAGGCGGAGAAGCCTTTACAAACTCTTTTCAACACTACCCGGTGCGGCAGAGAACATTCTTTCTTTCACACTCCCCTGATGACGGTAGAGAACTGTTTGTCTTTTCACACTATCCCCAGTGTTGGCAAAGTACTGTTCATCCTTTCACACTCCCCTAATGTCAGCAGAGAACTCTAGTCCCTTCACACTCTTTTAGTGTGGGCAGAGAACCCTTCGTTCTTTTATACTCTACTAGTGTGGGCAGAGAACCCTTCATCCTTTCACACTCTTCTAGTGTGGACAGAGAATCCATGGCTATTCACACTTTCTAAGTGTCGGCAGAGAACCAGAACTCCTTGAAGATCTTCTTCACAAGCACAATCTAAAAGAAAAGAGAGAAAAGTGAAGTAATCTCAAACTTAAAAGTAGAAACTCTTACCCTTGAGTACCAAGTGAAACCTTCATGGTCGAATAGCAAGAAATCTCCTTCAAATACTCTCTCACACTCTGTCCTTGACTCTCTTCTCAATAGGCACAAAGATCAGTAAGCAAAAAGATTAAGTTTAAGTTTAGAATGGCCTATATATAGAAGAGACAAGAAAAACCATCTAAAAATGGCAAATTTCAAGTTATCATGCACAAGATCGTCCCGTACGATCAATAATCGTCATCCAGCCTTGGAAACGATCTATATGTATGTGTACGAAACCACTTTGTATACACTGATCGTCCCGTACGAACTAAGTTTGTCCGATACGAACGATTATCACAAGGTCGATTCCCAAAAACTGCAGAACGTAATCAAAAAACTGTCAAAGTTGGTTCCATCATCCTGGGACGAAAATATTTTGTATGGATGAAATTTTTACAGAGCCCAGTTTGTCCTGGGACAAAAATGATTTCATCTGGACAAAATTTTTATAGAGCCCAAGTCGTCCTAGGATGAAGATATTTCGTCCTGGACGATAAGGACTTAGAAAAAATTTCTTTGCAGTTTATGTTCATTCCATTTACTCTTATTAGGAGATAACTGTCTGATCATCCCGCACGAACAAAATTCATCCCGTACGATCAGTATAAAAAAATTAAAATCTCCTTAAGTGTGTGTGTTTTTTTATTCACTCAATTACAATCACTCCCTCTCAATTCAAATAACATTTATAAGCTTCAAAATTGCAAAGAATATCATGCTGAATTTAATTTGAGGTCTTCGTGGTCAGAAGGTTGACTCACCTGAAATCTTAGTACACACAAGAGCAAAAATAAATTTTCAAAAAAGTGTTAGGAGATAACTACACATAAAATAATAATATTTTGAATCATCAAAACTATAAAAGTTGCAATAATGTAAATCATGCAAATAGTAACTTTCTTAACACACCATAGCCTATGAACCACTGCAGTGTTAGCTCACATCGCATCGGGTGAAGAAATCTGCATTGTGGGACCCATGAAGGCGACATGCAGGTCCTTGGAACTGACCGCGCGGGAATGGCAATAACTTTTTGGCCAGGACTCTGATTCGGCACTAATACCCCATTCAAGAAAGATCTTTCTGAGTAAGACAGAGCGCCGTTGTGCCTCAGGCCCATCGATCTAGCTCGCGCAGTAAAAAAATGCATTTTTGATCACCTTCCGCCCACCGGATTGAAGAGGCTCCAAAATCACCATTTCATTAGAGTCTACTTAAGTATTATTTGAGAACATAAAATTACGAGTGCTACCAGACCAGCACCAGTGCATCGGATCCCATCCAAACTCCGCAGTTAAGCATGCTTGGGCGAGAGTAGTACTGTGATGGGTGACCTACTGGAAAGTCCTCGTGATGCACCCCTTTTTCAACTAACCTAATCTCTATTTTTTTTATAGCTCTTCGCCACAGCCTACGAATAACTGGCAGTTTGTGCTCGCCTCGCATCGGGTGAAGAAATCCTCATCATGGGACCCATGAAGGCGACGGGCAGGTCCAAGGACCCGACCTCGCGGGAATGGCAATAACTTTACGCCCAGAACTTTGATTATGCACTATGACCCCATTCTGGAAAGGTCTTTCGGAGCCGGACGGGATACCGATGCGCCTCAAGCCCACCGGAATGAAGAAGCTCCAAAATCACCATTTCATCAGAGTCTACTTAAGTATTATTTGATAACATAAAATTACATGTGCGACCATACCAGAACCAGTGCACCAGATCCCATCCGAACTCCGCAGTTAAGCATGTTTGGGCGAGAGTAGTACTGGGATGGGTGACCTACATGGATGTCCTCGTGTTGCACCCCTTTTTCAAGTAACCTAATCTCTATTTTTTTTGCATCTCTTTGCCACAGCCTACGAACCACTGGCAGTGTTGGCTCGCTATGCATCGGGTGAAGAAATCCACATCGTGGGACCCATGAGGGCGACGGGGCTGGTCCTAGGACCCGACCGCGTGGGAATGGAAATAACTTTCACCCAAGACTTTGATTATGCACTATGACCCCATTCTGGAATGCTCATTCGAGCCGGACGGGATGCTGATGCTCCTCAGGCCCATTAACTGGGCTCGTGCAGTCAAAAAATGCATTTTTGATCACCTTCAGCCTGCCAGAATGAAGAGGCCCTAAAATCACCATTTCATCAAAGTATACTTAAATATTATTTGAGAACATAAAATTACATGTGCGACCATACCAGTATAAGTGCACCGGATCCCATGTGAACTTCATAGTTAAGCATGCTTGGGCGAGCGTAGTACTGAAATGGGTGACCTCCTGGGAAGTCCTCGTGTTGTACCCCTTTTTCAACCAATATATTCTCTCTTTTTCTACAGCTCTTCATCACCTCCTATGAACCACTGGAAGTATTGGCTCGCCTCACATCGGGCAAAGAAATCCGCATCGTAGGACCCGTGAATGCGATGGGTGGGTCCTAGGACCCGACCGCACGAGAATGGCAATAAATTTTCACACAAGACTTCGATTTGGAAATATGACCCCATTCTAGTAAGCTCTTTCTAAGCCGGATGGGCAACAATGCGCCTCAGGCCCATCGACTGGGATCGCGCAGTCAAAAAATGCATTTTTGATCACCTTCAGCTCTCCGAAATGAAGAGGCCCCAAAATCAGTATTTCATCAGAGTCTACATAAGTATTATTTAAGAACATAATATTATGGGTGCGACCATACCAGCACCAGGGCATCGGATCCCATCAGAACTCCACAGTTAAGCATGCTTGGGCTAGAATAGTACTGGGATGGGTGGCCTCCTGGGAAGTCCTCGTGTTGCACCCCTTTTTTCAGCCAACCTAGTCTCTTTTTTTTTTACAGCTCTTCACCATAGCATATGAACCACTGGCAGTGTTGTCTTACCTCACATCGGGCGAAGAAATTCACATCGTGGGACCTGTGAAGGTGACTGGAGGGTCTTAGAACCCGACCGAATAGAGATGGAAATAACTTTTCACACAGGACTCTGATTTGGCACAATGACCTCATTCCGGGAAGCTCTTTCCTAGCTAGATGGGGCATCAAAGTGCCTCAATCCAATCGTTCGGGCTCGCACAGTCAAAAAATACATTTTCGATCACCTTAGGCCCGCAGAATGAAGAGGCCCCAAAATCACCATTTCATCGGAGGCTACTTAAGTATTATTTGAGAACAAAATATTATATTTGCAACCATACTAGCACCAATGCATTGGATCCCAACAGAACTCCGCAGTTAGGCGTGCTCGGGCAAGAGTAGTACTGGGATGGGTGAGCTCCTAGGAAGTCCTCATGTTGCACCCCTTTTTCAACCAACCTACTCTCTTTTTTTTTTGCAGCTCCTCGCCACAGCCTACGAACCACTGGTAGTGTTGGCTCGTCTCGTATAAGGCAAAGAAATCTGTATAGTGGGACCCGTAAAGGCGACGGGAGGGTCCTGGGACTCGAACGTGCGAGAATGGCAATAACATTTCGCCCAGGACTCTGATTCGGCACTATGACCCCATTTCGAAAAGCTCTTTCCTAGCATGACGGGGCACCGATGCGCCTCATGCCCATCGTCCGGGCTCGTAAAATCAAAAAAAGCATTTTCGATCAGCTTCGGCATGCCGGAATGAAGAGGCCCCAAAATCACCATTTCATCAGAGTCTACTTAAGTATTATTGTTGAAACTTGTTCACTAAGAATTAGATTGTTAAACCTAAGCTTATGTCCCAACGGCTAACCGAGAGGGGGGGGGGGGGGGGGGGTGAATTGGTATTTAAAAATTTTTGCCCTCTTTTTTGAAATTTAAAACCGAGAATTTAACTTTAGGGAATTTTTCTAGAAAATATTTTTCAACCACAAGTTATAAACATAAAAACTAAAACAACGGAAAAATAAAAGACACGAGATTTATAGTGGTTTGGTCAAAAATAGACCTACATCCACTCCTTGGAGGCACCCTGTGAGAATTGCACTAAACCACTAGTGACTCTCCTTTTCCACCCACAACAAGGGGAAGAAGCCTTTACAAAACTCTCTTCCACCACTACACGGTGTGGAAGAGAACCGTCGTCCTTTTACACTCTTTGCAATGTTTGTAGAAAATCGTCCGTCCTTTCACACTCTCTCGGTGTAGGCAGAGAACCCTTCGTCCATTCACTCTCTCCTAGTGTGGGTAGATAACCCTTCGGCTGTTCACACTATGCTAATGTTGGAAGATAACCCTTCGGCTGTTCACACTCTCCTAGTGTGGGCAAAGAACCCTTCGACTATTCATACTCTCCAAGTGTGGGCAGAGAACCTTTTGTATGTTCACAGTCTCCAAGTGTCGGTAGAGAATTAGATCTCTTTGACAGATCTTCTTCACAAGAAATTTAGAAGGAAGAAAGAAAAAGAGTGAAGTAATCACAAACCAAGAGTAGAAACTCTTACCTTTAAGTACCAAGTGAAACCTTCACGCTCCAATGGCAAGAAATCTCCTTCAAAACCTCTCTCACACTCTCTCCTTGACTCTCCTTTCAATTGGCACAAAGATCAGTTAGCAAAAAGATTAAGTGAGAGTCTAAATTGGACTATTTATATGAAAGATTAGAAACATCGTCCAAAAACTGCAAATATTCAAGTTAATACGAAGGTGATCGTCCAGTACGATCGTGGATCATTCTGGACGATTTTACTTAAATGTGTGGAAATGAATCAAATGTTTATTGGTACGAACTAAAATCATACACGATCATCATCCCGTATGAACTAGGTTCGACCGGTATGAACAGTTATACCATAGGTCGGTTCCCAAAAAATTACAGGATGTCGCCAAAATTTGAAGAGTCAGTTCAGTTCGTCCTAGGACGAATATGAGTTCGTCCGGATGAAATTTTTACAGAGAACTTTTCATCCTGGGATGAATTTGCGTTCGTCTGGACGAAAAATTTTCAAGAGACTGTTTCATCTTAGAATGAATATAAATTTTTTCTGAACAAAAATTTTCCAGAGGACATTTCATCCTGGGAAAAAATAGAGTTCGTCTGGACGAAAATTTTCCAGAGAGCATTTCATCCTGGGACGAATATGAATTTCATCTGAACAAAATTTTTCTAGAGAACATTTCGTCCTGGGATGATTAAACTTTGTCCTGGACGATCAGGACTTAGAAAAATTTTCTTCGGCTCCTGTTCGTTCGATTGCTCTTTAGAGGATATAATTGACTTGATTGTCCTGTACAAACTATGTTTGTCCCGTACGATCAGCATAAATTTTTAAAGATCTCCTTAATTATGTGTGTGTTTATTCACTCCATTACAATCACTCTCTCTCAAACTTAATTCAAAGAAAAGTACAAGCTTCAATTTATAAAATCTCTCATACTAAATTTGATTTGAAGTCTTCAGTAGTCTGGAGTTTGATTTTCCTGAAATGTTAGTTCACACAAGAGCAAAAATAAATCTTCCAAAAAGTGTTAGGAGATATCAATACATAAAACAATAATATTTGGAATCATCAAAACTATACAAGTTGCAAGAATGCAAAACATGCAAATAGAAACTCTCTTAACAATCTCCCCCTTTTTGATGATGGTAAAACAATTATTATTTGTATAATTTTAAATTCTAAGAATCTCCTAAAATCCCCCTGAATTGATGAACACATGAAAATAAGGGGCATTTGAATCATAATTTTTTTGTTTTCAAAATTTTTAGAGATACAAAATAAAACAAACACACATACTATACGATAGAACAAATACAAAATAAAATAAAAACACTTACGATACGATACGATAGAATAAACAATTTCTTCCCCTTTTTGACAATAATAAAAAGTGAAGAAGAAAAAGACTTAAAATGTAAGCAGTCATATGAAAATAATTTGATAATTAAATCATGAAAGTGATTGAAATAAGTTTTGCAAATAAAATCAAAACAATAGGCAAATCATAGTAATTCATAGAATTTAAGAAGAGATATAACATAGATAATAAAAAGTATTTATCAAAAACATAAGTCAATTTAAATACTAAGATAGAGAAAATCATTGCAAAAAGGATGAATAGAAAATTTGTATATTTCAAATTTTAATACGAAATATAAATATACACAAGATCAATTTGAATTAAGAGATTAAAAGATTATGGAAAAAAATAACTACCACATGTGGCGCTTTGCACATCTTTTTCAAATTTGTGGCACATTTTTGTGCATCTTTTCAGTTATGGGCTTATTTTGTGTCTCTTTTTCAACTTGCGAACCATTGCGCATTCCTTTTGATTTTTGTACATTAGTATATTTTTCAAGAGTAATTTTTATCTTTCCAAAATCAATAATAAAAATTTTCAAATTTTTCTAAGTGCATAAATATTTATTGATAAGTGAAATTCAAAATAAGAAAATATCACAGTTGCAATAATAATATTAGACATTAATTTAGTCTAAATAAGAAACATGAAATTGACAATCTTAATTACATCAAGTTATAAGAAATACTTAAATTTAAAAAAATTATATTTTCTAATGAATTTAATTTTAACTTGAAATTCAAAGTATAGCACTTTAAGATCAAAAGTTATAACGATTCTCATAAGGGCTAACACACATTCCAAAATATTAAAGCCAACACAGAATAATTTATATTGATATCAAAATGTAGGATATTACAATGTAAGCATATGATATCAATATGACATAAGATTAAAAAACAACAACATCTAATGAAAAAAAAATACAACACATTTTCCTAACCCACAAAACGAAAACAACAACTAAAGAAACACATAAAATCAAGTGCAACTATCACTCAGAAGGACCCTGAACTGGAGGAGGTGGAGGAGGTGCAGCACCAAAGAGGTTAAAATAAGTATTCATCATAAGCACGTTGGTACTAATATCATTCATTTGGTTTCTCATAAATCCCATATCATGTTGATACTATGCATCCTACAGTTGAAGATGAGTCTCAATTTGATCAAAATGTTGATCAACATGAGTCTCTAGGCGATCAAATCTTTGAACTAAATCCTGATAATTTGGTTCATAAGCAGGTGCAGGTGCAGCTTCATGTTCTTCCTCAGTATCACTAATGATATATGTTTTACTTAATTAATCTTTATTGAAGATTGCTTTAAATGATCTGTCGTTGTAGTAGAGCAGTTCTTCAAACTCTTGATCAGGATCGACCAAATTGTATTTCTTATCCAGAATGTAGGCAACTAGATGTCCTAAGGCGATGCTCTTCTTTCTTTTATGCTTGACATGACCAATTTCAGAAAGTCCATAAAGATAGTCAAGGATTAGTTGGGCTTCATCTATAGGTTCTTTAGTCATGATAAAAAAGGTTACCATTGAAAGAAGAGGAGTAATATTGATTATATCACCAGCTTTAAGAATTATAAAAGTTCTAAGAACATGCTGGATGATACGTGCATTACAAACGAGACCTGATACTTTAGGCATATGATCATTAAAATTGAATCCTCTAATCGAAGTATTAATTTCAGACCATTCATAATCAGAAATGGTGATCAAGGTATGTGTTCTAGCTCTCTCAGTCCTTGGTGATTTCAACTTTTTTCTTAAAGACATAGGAATGGATTACAGAATGGTCGGTGCTAAAAGACATGTTTACAAGGAATAGTAGAAGATTTCTTTATTGTAGAGATAAACTAGGGTGAGGATAAAGCCAAACTTAGTTGAAGCTAATAAGTTTATTATCTGAAAAGTTAGTTATTCCTATATAAGAATTCTAGAAGGTGTGATATTGGTGGAGACAAACCTAGAAAAGGATTCCTCATTGACTTTGGAAAGAAATTTTTAGAAGAATTCCTTGGTGGACCCTTGGACAGAATCTTTTGACGCTTGCTAGAACTTGCCATTGAAAATGATCTAAGGGAAGAAAGAGTTTGAAAGTGAAGTGAGAGTGTGACTGTTGAGTTCAAAAAGCCCGTCTATTTATTGATAAAATGATTGTTCGTACCAAACAAAATCACTTTCGTCCAGTACAAATTTTAGTTCGTCTCGTACCAAAAAATTTCATATGGACGAACATTTGAATCCAAAATAAAATGGCTTCTCATAATCACACAACTTACAAAGCATCCTTTCGTACTGACTTTAACAAAACAATCGTACAGACGAACACGTGTTCGTCCTGGGACGATCAGAACTTATGATCATTTTATTGACAGTTGAATCTATCCCCCGCATTGAACTGACATGTGTTCGTCAGGACGAACCAAAGGTTCGTACGTACGAAATATATTATTAAAAACTACCCTGTCCATTTAACTGACATTCAATCATCCCGTCTTTTGACAAAAGTTCATCTTGGACAATCGTGATGATCGTACATATAAAGTGAATATTAAAAACTGAAAAACTGCACGCAAACGGTTCAAAATCCGATAGTTTGACACACTACACAATTCATCCCGTACAAAAAAATTTTGTCCTGGACGATTGACACTCAAAATTTTCAAATCATGCACTCAATCAAAACTAAAACACAAACACAACAAACAAATGCATAAAATCACAAAAATAAAAACTCAAATATAGAAAATCACAAACACAAAATCAAAAACTCATATAAACACACACAAATATTAACTAGAAAACACATATCAATGTTGCAGAAAATATTTTTAATTAAGCATCCAAGTCAATTACTCCAAGCCTTGTTCTTAATGCATTGAAAGTATCAAATGCTAAAGGTTTTGTAAAAATGTCTGCAAGTTGATTTTGAGTAGAAACATGAGTGAGTTCAATTTCTCCTTTGGATACATGATCCCTTATGAAATGATGCCTGATTTCTATATGTTTGGTTCTTGAATGTTGAATAGGATTTTTAGAAATACAAATAGCACTAGTATTATGATAATAAATTGGAATAGTGCCTATAGTTAATCCTAAATTAATCAACTGTTGTTTCAGCCAAAGTACTTGTGCCACACAACTTCGTAATGCTATGTATTCAGCTTCTGTAGTAGATAGGGTTACTGAATTTTGTTTTCTACTGGACCAAGAGACTAAAGAATTTCCAATAAATTGACATGTTCTAGAAGTACTTTTTCTATCAACCTTACAACCTGCAAAGTTAGAATCTGAATAACTAATTATTTCAAATGAAGAGCTAATTTAATCCACGCCTAGTCCTTACACCCTCACTAGGTTCACAATTTATCAACTCCTTTGGGTGGTTTTTAGAAAATCTCAAATCTCTTTTTTTTTGAAGGAAATGCAATCAGCATTAAAATTAAAAAGAAACAAAGTCCTAGATACAAACTAAAAGACAGCGGATTCCAAACAACATTCCTCCTTTACAAGTTTAACAAAGGAGGAAGGAAGAGAGTTTTCACAAAAAATGTCTCAAATAAAATCATAAGAAAATGATAGGTTAGCACAAAAATTAGCTATCCTTATTGACCTCATTATTTGAGGTCAATTTCCCCAAATCCAACTCTAGCACCTAGGTCTTCATAGCCTAGTGTAGACGTCGCCCATAGGATTTCCCTTAGGTGGACGCCCACTGACGTAGCATCGACTCGAACCTATCACTCAATTTGAATAAGAATCGATTCAATCAAATTTTAATTCAACTCCAAATGAACTCAAATCAAAATCAATTAGATCCCAATCTAAAGTCTAATGAAATTCCAAGTATAATAAACTAATTAAATGTCGCCAAGTTTGGTTGGATTTGTTTTGATTTCAATCCAAAATCGATGAACTTATTAAAATACACTCTATATATATATATATATATATATTTCTAAATAAAATGTTAAGATCAATTAAATTTGTTTTTTAAAATAAATATACCTTTGATCAAGAATATCTAATAAATAAAACTCAATAAAAATCAAATCTATTTATTTAATGAAATTTAAAGTTTTCTAATAAAATTCTTAAATCAAATCTTTAAGTTAATAACTTAAACTAAAACTAATTAAATAGGAATTAGGGCCGGTCTAACCGCACCCACGATCCCCTCTCTCTCATTTCGTGAATTGCCCTGACGGAACTCCCCATTCGCATGACAGTTTCGAACTGGTCTCCTCCCCATTTGCATGAGAAGTCCCCTGGCACAACTCCTCTACATTCGCAGAGAACAACTCCCGAACTCTCACACCGTCGCTCTCTCTCCAAGTTGCACAAACCCACTGCACGATCACCCTCTCTCACTCTCAGCATTTTGGAAACCACCCAAACCCCCAAGCACAACTGCTTCCCTCTCTCAAGTTCAAAAAATCCCAGGATGTTCGACCCAAAGCAGTTCACGTGAGAAATCCCTCATCCCACGATCCCCCTCTCCTTTTGGATTCGCACAACTGCCCGATCTCCACTGCAGTTTGGAACTTCCCCACGGATTGACACATAGAGAAGGATTTTTCCTCTGCAGTTGGTAATCCCAAACTCCCTCCTGATTGTTCCGCTCAGGGAAGCCCGAGCATCCCCATCTCCTCCCCAGTTTGCGTGAGACCCTTCCTGGTCTCTCTTTCCTCTCTACATACACAGACATGACATCAGCCACCTCTCTCGGTTTTGCTCTCTCCCATTGGCATGAAGTATTCACGAACTGCTCTCTCTCCCTCTCGTAAGAAGACCCAGGCAGAGAACTCCAACTCCCGAGCATCCTCGTCTCCTCCCAGCAGTTTGCACAATCCCAATCACCTCTATGTTTGTGAGAAGCCTGAGCAAAAGAACTCCCAGTCACACCCAGCACGTCGCCTGCCCATCGCTCCTACTCATTCGCACAGCCCGAAGTCTTCCCTGCAGGCGAAAACCCCAAGCTCTACCAGCCATCTCTCTCGGCAGTTCAGGAAATTCCTTCAAGACACACGAAGCCTGAATGCTTGCCCGTCCTCCTCTACCCCTTCTTCTCTCACGTGAAATGCCATTCAAGGAAATTATATTAGTTAATTCCAATGAATCATCTTCAGCAAAGAGTATAAAGGTATTATATATTATTTTTGGAATTGACATATTAGGTCTTCCATTTACTTTTTGCTCATTTTACTTGGAAAGAAATGATGAGATATCAGATTTATAAATCCCTATTACGACCAAGTCTTACACCTATTAGCTAGACTAATGATGGCTTTCTTGAATTTTGGAATGTTATGTATTTATTTGAAATCATGTGGTAAAAGTGTAGGTTTTAAAGAATGATGTTTGGGAAAGATGAAAGGTAAAATATTTTATTTTGCGGGAAATGTGTATGTACTGGAGAAAGTGGTATGTGTTGAAAAATAGTTTGTTGGGTGTATATTTGAAAATGAGATGTAATTGCATTGAAAGGAGAAGTATGAAAGGGGTATTGTTTGAGAAAGGTGTTTGTGTGAGTTTTGAAAAGGTAAAAAATGGAATTTGTGTGATTTGAAAAAGTGGTTATGTGATATTTGAAAGGTATTATATGCGAATGATGAAAGGCTAAATAGGGAATTTTGAAAGGCAAAGAATTTGATAAGTGTATTTTTAGAAAGGTGAATTGTACTGTTCTTTGGAAAAGTGACACATATATGTTTTGAAAGATGAATCATGTATAACTTAAAAATTGAAATGTATATATGAGTTGAAAAGTAAGAGTAAAATGTTTGATTTATGGAAAGTGTGCAATAGAAAGTGTGTAGATTTTGAAAGATTAAAATGTCGGTAAAAGTGAAAAATGTGTCTTTTGAAAAATGAAACTTAAGGTTTGTGAAAAGTGAGAAAGGTGGAGAGAAAGGTTGGATTGTGAGATTAAGATGTGGGTGAATGTGAAAGAGTTTATGTTGGAGAACAAAGTATTTGAAAGAGTGAAAATTGAAAGTTAGATTGTTAGGAAGTAAAAGTGTGTGATGATAGAAAAGTGTATATAATTTGAGAGATAAGATTTATGTGTTGAAAAGAGTAGAGAAGTGAAATGTTCTAAAACAAAGTCAACAAAGCCAGTGCTCAAGTCCGAAGAAAGGTACGTCTTTATTTAGTAAAATTTTAATTATTTTATTTTTATTTATTAAAAGTGCTTATAATCCCTATTTTCCTTATTTTTCCTATTTTATTTGCATAAACTACGAGGAATGGTAACGGTCGAGGGAACAAAAGGACAAGGAGCTAATGACGTCAGTCGCCTCTATCCAGCCGGGTAGAGGTGCTACGGGCGGAACCACTGGGTTGTAGCCCCCGGTGACTGTGAGTATTTCTAAACTTAGAAAACCTTTAGGGGCCCCTTGATGTGGTTTGTGCGAACCCTTCCCTTTTAGGTCCTTGTAGCAACTTCAATTTTATTAGGATTACTTTTGTTTTATTTTAGATCCTTAAACCTTTACACACACGGAAAGTCCTAAGGGTTAGTAATAACAAAATTTTTTATCCCATACAACAGTAGTGACACTTAAGGACAAAAATTAAGGATCGGGTCTTAGAAAATCTAGACTTAGGAAGCATGCACACTTTAGGATAGAAACTTATAACATAGAAAATTTAGTGACATCTCACTTTAGAATTAGTAAACATCTTTAAATTAGAATTCAATCAATTAAAAAAAAAACTTTAGCCAATAATTGACTTAGGACATTTCAAAACCACATAACCTATTGCACACACTTAGATTTGTTTGCTAGGACAACTGACTCTAGTTTTAGGTTAGGCCGGTGTTTATTTCCTTACTGCACTGTGACGGGTTTTTTCTCGAGTTTTATTGCATGCTGGTTGTAAGATGTTGGTGTGTTTGTTTATTTATTTTTACTGCACTCTGTGTTGGTTTGATTGACGATTAGATTACCCATAGGCTAGGAGCGATCTGGATTATTAATATGAATTTTTGCAGGTGGCCACACTCATGCAGGGCAGAAAAAGGGGGCTAATTAATTAATAATAAAAAAATGCTATAGGTGCTTCAGCTGCTTAGCCCCCAAATGAAGAAGAGTGTGGCCAAGTGTGGCTTAATAATTTAAATTCAATTGCATATATATATAACTGCGTGGGATGATTTTTGTTATAAATTGCTTAGGATAACCTTGCAGGTGGACTAGATTTTTCTTCCCTTTCTGTGAAATGAAATGTAATGTAAATATAATATATCAAGAGTCAATAAATGTGAAAGTGATTTTTTGAAAGTGGGATATTACATCCAATTTGGAATCCAAAGAAAGGAGAATATACCTTAAAGGATTATTCTCTTTTATTTGGAAAGCCAAATTAGGATGATTCAATATCCAAATAGAAAAGAAAATACCCCTCTTAGGGATGAGTTTCTTTTCATTTGGATATCCAGAACCCGACGGACCCGAGAAGTTCATAGAAGAAGAAAAGACAGAACAAGAAGATTGAAGAAAGAAGATGAAGAAATGAAGATTTAAGGAACAGTATATCGCATTTCAAAAATCACTTGAGTCATTCTTAGGATTAGAATTCGGGTTTGTTGTTAGTGGTGCCCGCACACTTTACTTTTCTGCAAATTCTGGGTGTAATATGGACATTGGACATTGGACATTATATTTGGATTATTAAAATTGATTGTTTACATTGTTTGTGCAGTAGATTTTTTTAGGACCTTGCATGCCGTGTTTTGTTTTAGCCTGGATTCGAATCGGAGAGATTTTTTTCGTAAGGGTACGCTTAAAAATCTTCTACTTGTAATTTTAAATAAAAATTTTTAGGCTCACATAGTAACTCTAACGATCTAAGAAGTAAGCTCAGGACCGCCGAGAGTCAGCATAAGCATATTTATACTTTCTCTTCCTTGTTAAGCACCTCCTCGCCTGCGGGTTCTGGCAGACCACTTGACCTATGAGGGTGCAGTTCTGTCAAGGGGAAGTTATGCAATCTCTAGGGAAAAATCTATTTTCTAAGCCAAAATGTTTAAACTGCTTCATTATCATTTTATGCATTCGAGTCAATTAGCATGCATTGCATTAGATACAAATTAAAAAGAGTCTAAAATATTAATTGCATTCCTAGACATTTTTCACCCTACATAAGTTGAGGGGCTAATTAGGAACTGTCTTAGATGTAGGCCCCCAATTCATTAAAACCTAAACAACGTTCCTATCCATCTTTCATAAGAGACTGGAAATATGGTTTTAAAGCGCCTAGGTGGTTAGCTGGCTCCCCAATCCAGGCCGGGATAAGTCCAGATTTGCACTTCATTAGTTAGGTTCGAGTCGCTACTTTGTAGTACCCAAATTAGATTTAGGTTCTGAGGCAGATTCTTTTTAGATCTTAAGTCCTCGCCCTCTGGGAATATAGTCCCAAATTTCTAATAAAATGTCAACTTAAACATAAAATTTTCTCTTAAAATGTAAAGCTCAATATAGGATAGACTGAGGTTGTCTCTGAGCTTCTCAGAATCTGACACCTCCTACTTTTCCTCCATTGACTCACTAATAAATGTTCAACATTGAGCTTTCTCCTTGGAAATTTTTTTTTTTACTTCTATTTCCTTGTCTTCTACTTTGTAGTCAAAAGGATATGAAATCACTACTTTAATCGAGAGTTTTCTTAGGAGTATTCCTCCTAGGATGTAATTAACTATAGGAGCTTGCTCTTATAGGGATTTGAGAACCCCAGACTAAAATAAACCTTGTTTTATTCATATAAAACAAGGGAAGAATCTTTGGGAATGCAGATACCTTTAAAAAACTTCATTTCTAATCTTAAATATGCTCGTAGTATGTTATTATTGTCTTTTCAGGCAATATAATTTATTGCTTGTTATATTTAATTTTAGAAATGATGAATTTTATAAAACTCGTTCTTGCTTTTGGATGTTCTTGAAGAATTTTATGTTCGTCTTTTAAGATGATATAATATTCTTCTTGTCATATCTAAATAAAAGAATGAATAAACTTTTTTAAAAAAATGTATTTCTATCTTTAAACATATTCTATAGAATTTCATGTTTATCTTTTGAGATGATATGTTATTCTTTGAACTGTTTGATTATAGAAATATCAATTTTGAAAACCCTATTTTGATATTGAATCCATTATAGAATATTGTGTCAGTCTCTCGAGATTGTACTTTATTCTTAATATAGTATTCAATTACAAAATAGGAGAAAATCAAAATCTGCGTGGTGATACACAATTTTTTTCCCACCAAGGTTTTTATGGCGACTCCGCTGGGGAACAATCCTCTCTCCATCTTTAGCAGTGTTTTATACCCTTTGATTGATAGTATACTTGTGCTTGTCATAAGTTGTAACTACCTTTCTTCCGTCGGTTCTTTTATTCATTTCATTCTTGAATAATTTGGCCGGTATCTAGAAATTTTAGAGGTCTTATTTTGGACCCCGTTAGAAAACTAATGAGGAGCTCCTTTATAATGGCCTTTTTTGTAAAGTAAATCTCTGTGCTAATTCGAATGTTGTAGTTACATTTTTCTTGTAGCTTGATGTTTGACTTAGCACTGGGTCCAAAATCTCTTTACCCAATCTTTAGTAATATGTATAGTTACTTCTTTTAGTAACTTAATGTATTATTTGGATTGGGTCCAAAAATTTTTTTTAAGTCTTCAAAAGTTTAAACTTCTTTGTGTCCTAACCAACGTATTGCTATTATATATTTTTATAACTTGATATGTGATTGGACAAATCCTAAGAAAATTTGAGCTTTTAAATCAAAGTTTTCTCCTTATCTAAACAAGCATATTATAGTTATATATTTTTATAGCTTAATATGTTTGGTAGGACAAGGTCCAAAAGCTCAAACCTTCAAATCAAAATTTTATGGTTGTCCTAATAATATATTGTAGTTACATGTCCTTTATAGCTTGATATATTTTCTAGGACAGGGTCTAGAATGTGATATATGCAAGATTTTCAAGATTAAATTTGATTTACATTGAGAAAAGTTTGAAGGTTCAAATAGTAGTTAAGCTTATAAAAATAATTTTTGTTAGAGAAAATAGTAGGTTGATTTCTTTTAAAAAGAAATTTACCTCTATCTTCCTTAAATTATAATTAAAACGTCATTGTGGTTGACTCCTCTAAACACTTAAAGAATAAGACCTATGGTTATCAATGCTAAAAAGAAAAGTGGGTTCCCTCCCTCCCTCCACTTAAGTGGATTAACGCTTTAGATGAAGATATATTTAATCTTATTTCCTTTTGGAACCTTAAAGTACAAAAGTTTAGCTAATTTTTCTAAGTTCCTAGTAATCGTCTGAATTAAATTCAAATATATTTTCAAATCTCATATTCAACCATATTATGATTTCTCTAATCTTAGGAATGAATAATTATTGGTTGATATATTGAAGTTTTAAAATATTTTGAATTCCCTCATCTTTAAGCCTTCTTGTAGGTTAGAATTTAAAATGCTTTTAAATCCTATTTCTTAAAGGTACTACATGGATACGACAATTTTTCCTCTACTATGTGGTTTAACTCTGATAGAAAATGGATCTTAAGGCATGCGATAAAGATAAATGACCTAATCAATTATATAAATGCCTTCATTTACCGTCTGAAGTTTTCTCTTATGGTAATTTTTTTAAATCAAATTTTAACTAAGTTTACTCTTGGCTATTACTCCATTTGAGAAAACTCATGAGCAGTTCTTATTAAAGATTGATCATCTTAAATTTTTGTTTGGTCAAAAACTTAGGACGATTCAAGGTTTTTTATTATGGTTAATCCATGATATGGCTAATATTCCCTCTATCATGTGATTTTCCATCAAAATAATTGAAATTTCTTGAATTGATACTAAGTTATTCGACTTCATAACATCTTTAATGGTTTTCTTCTTCAGTAGTGATAAAAAATTATCATATTTGGGTTCACCCATTATGTTATCCATAAATAACTTTTTTTAAATTAAGATTTATGTCAAATTGAAATTGGAGGAGGTGGAAGTTTTATTCATCTTTTTATCGTTATACATCTCATAAGCATCTTACGAGTTAATGAACTTATATTATAATTATCTCAACTAAGTTGTCTATTTATACTATAAGGATCGGGTCCAATTTGTAAATCAATATTCCTTGTATAAGAGTGTTAATTTTTTTTTTTTACTTTTATACTTGGAAGATGATTTTACAACTGAAATAATCTTTTCAAGATTTTAAAAAAGGAAGCCTATATAAAAAAAAAAAGGTGTAGAAGGAAAAAAAAATAAACACATTCATTAAATATGTAAAAAAAAAAAAAAAAAGTGGCTTCCCTTTCTAAATCTTGAATATCATAGGACCTATTCATCCTTTTAGTATTTTTAACACTTGACTTTGAGAATTCAAAATTTTGGTTCATCATCAAGCATTGATGTTCTATTAGATGTAAATATCATATAAAAGATTTGGAAATGATAAATTTTTATTTCCAATTTGATTCTCTTTTGATATAATTCTTAATTCAAAAAGAAGAAAAAATGAAGAAGGAAACCCCAGTTTTGCTTGTAGGGAGCTTTGATCTGGGTTAACAAAATCTAAATCTTGAGACTTCTCTAGTTAGCAACTTGAGTAGGTCAGTTCATATATTCAAATCATTTTCAAGAAAAATTATATAGATGATCAATCTAACTAGAATTATAATGGTGCTGGTTGTGCATTATTGGGTTTCACGTATCTAATCTAATTGAGATGCATAAACAAATCATTATCCAAAAATCTTTAACTCTCTTTTGGACATCTTCCAATTTAAAAGAGATTCTAGACAGGATCCTGATGCTAGATGACCTATAGTGATATATTTAGATATAAAAATCACTTTATTTAGATTCAAAATTTTGAAACTAAACTAAGGGACATCCCTTAGTTTTAAGATGATTGTCTAATGTTCTCATTCACTATTGAGAAGATATCACGTCTAATTTAAATATATCATTAACTGAACTAGGATGTTAGAACATGAGGGGTTCTATCCTTAGTGATGTCGATGATACCTTCGTTTGAATCTTTGTCAAACTTCAAAACGAAATCAAGCTACAATTTGACTAAGTCCATAATTGACTAATATTGGATGTTAGAATTGGAGGGATTCTATTCCTGATAAAGTTCATTGTAACTTTGTCAAAAAGATATAAAATTCAATTCAAGATATATATTTATCATAAACTAGAATTGGATGTTATAGTTTAAATAACTCTATTCCTATTAAATAATATTTTCATAGCATTGAAATTCAAAATATTTTGAAACTACAATTTTCTTTGAAGGAAGTTGTTAAGTTTTAACTTTTGATTGAAATCGTTCTGGTCATATTCAAACTATTTAATTTAGAGGGAGTCAACCAATCCTTCGTTGAGTTTTTGAATCTTTTCCAATATCATTTTGATTGGGTTAAGATGATTAAAACTTAAGCGAGCACAGTCAAATATTATAAGAAAATTATCAAATAAAAAAATAAAGCTTTCATTTTTTTTATGAAAATCAAACTTTTCTCAATCATTATGAGAATTTGATATTCCTTAGTGCTTTCACTATAAAGGATGCTCAAATATTCTCCTTGTTCTTCAACAACTCATGCAAAAGTTAAAATTTTTTAAGGAAAATTTTATCATGTTGCATTTAATTCTCCTAGAACATGCAAATGAGGACTCTAGAAAATTCATATGATTTTCTTCGAGTTAATCGAAACAAATTCAATCATAGAATCAATCTTTAAACAAAATCTTGCATTTCTCGTTTGGTGGTCGAGATGCTTTGTTAAGTCTTTACTTATCAAAGATGATTAAACTACTCCCCTTTTGTTTTCCTCACATGTGATGATCTGATATAAAAACATATTCTTTAGTGGATTATTTGTAAGTTATAAAGATCATTCATAATGAAGGATAAAATAAAATTTTAATCAAAAGATTTTCAAGTCTGTCAATCGTCAAAATATTTTTTCTTTCCCTTCTAGAAAATGACATATATAAAAGCTTATGATCTCTAGTAGAACATTTGCAAGTTGTCAATGTCATTTGTGGTTGAGGGAAAATATTCAAAGCTTTAAAGAAATCAACTTTACTTTAAAAATTCACCACCCTGAAATCAGTCTTTAGGTCTAAGTCCGCTTTTACGGCATTCTATTGGCTTTCTGGCTTAAGTCCGCTTTTACGGCAGCCAATCCAGTTTAAATCAGTCTTTAGGTCTAAGTCCGCTTTTACGGCATCCTATTGGCTTTCTGGCTTAAGTTCGCTCTTACGGCAGCCAATCCTGTTTAAATCAGCCTTTAGGTCTAAGTCCGCATTTACGGCATCCTATTGGCTTTCTGGCTTAAGTCCGCTCTTACGGCAGCCAATCCTATTTAAATCAGTCTTTAGGTCTAAGTCCGCTTTTACGGCATCCTATTGGCTTTCTGGCTTAAGTCCGCTCTTACGGCAGCCAAACCTGTTTAAATCAGTCTTTAGGTCTAAGTCCGCTTTTACGGCATCCTATTGGCTTTCTGGCTTAAGTTCGCTTTTACAGCAGCCAATCCAGTTTAAATCAGTCTTTAGGTCTAAGTCCGCTTTTACGGCATCCTATTGGCTTTCTGGCTTAAGTCCGCTCTTACGGCAGCCAATCCTGTTTAAATCAGTCTTTAGGTCTAAGTCCGCTTTTACGACATCCTTTTGGCTTTATGGCTTAAGTCCGCTCTTACGGCAGCCAATCCAGTTTAAATCAGTCTTTAGGTCTAAGTCCGCTTTTACGGCATCCTATTGGCTTTCTGGCTTAAGTCCACTCTTACGACAGCCAAACCTGTTTAAATCAGTCTTTAGGTCTAAGTCCGCTTTACGACATCCTATTGGCTTTCTGGCTTAAGTCTACTCTTACGGCAACCAATCCTGATTAAATCAATCTTTAGGTCTAAGTCTGCTTTTACGGCATCCTATTGGCTTTCTGGCTTAAGTCCGCTTTTACGGCAGCCATTCAATCTTAAATCCGTCTTTAGGTCTAAGTCCGCTTTTACGGCATCCTATCGACTTTCTGGCTTAAGTCCGCTCTTACGGCAGCCAATCCTGATTAAATCCGTCTTTAGGTCTAAGCCCGCTTTTACGGCATCCTATCGACTTCTGGCTTAAGTCCGCTCTTACGGCAGCCAAACCTGATTAAATCCATCTTTAGGTCTAAGTCCGCTTTTACGGCATCCTATCGACTTCTGTCTTAAGTCCGCTCTTACGGCAGCCAAACATGATTAAATCCGTCTTTAGGTCTAAGTCCGCTTTTACGGCCTCCTATCGACTTCTGGCTTAAGTCCGCTCTTACGGCAGCCAATCAACCCTTAAATCCATCTTTAGGTCTAAGCCCGCTCTTACGGCATCCTATTGATTTCTAGCTTTTATCAAAATCCAAATCAAACTCTCAATTCCTTCCAAATTACATTCAAATCATAACATTCAACTTTTCAATATCTTGACTTTATTAAATGATACTAATTTCATTAGTTATTATTTGATAAAGCATCAATGCCAATATCAACTTCAAAATCAACGAGTCAACTCGAAACTCTATCAACCATCATCCTAATTTTCTATCAAACCTCAAAATGATTTCAATTCATATACTCAGATGCTAAACTTCAACTCTGGATCTAGTTGATCATTTCGGTCAACACCAATACGCACGATAAACTTTGGCAAGTTTATCATGCCTATTGGGGGTCCATTTGTTGACCTCATTATTTGAGGTCAATTTCCCCAAATCCAACTCTAGCACCTAGGTCTTCGTAGCCTAGTGTAGACGTCGCCCATAGGATTTCCCTTAGGTGGACGCCCACTGACGTAGCATCGACTCGAGCCTATCACTCAATTTGAATAAGAATCGATTCAATCAAATTTTAATTCAACTCCAAACGAACTCAAATCAAAATCAATTAGATCCAAATCTAAAGTCTAATGAAATTCCAAGTATAATAAACTAATTAAATGTCGCCAAGTTTGGTTGGATTTGTTTCGATTTCAATCCAAAATCGATGAACTTATTAAAATACACTCTCTCTATATATATATATATATATATTTTTTTTTCTAAATAAAATGTTAAGATCAATTAAATTTGTTTTTTAAAATAAATATACCTTTGATCAAGAATATCTAATAAATAAAACTCAATAAAAATCAAATCAATTTATTTAATGAAATTTAAAGTTTTCTAATAAAATTCTTAAATCAAATCTTTAAGTTAATAACTTAAACTAAAATTAATTAAATAAGAATTAGGGCCGGTCTAACCGCACCCACGATCCCCTCTCTCTCATTTCGTGAATTGCCCTGACGGAACTCCCCATTCGCACGGCAGTTTCGAACTCGTCTCCTCCCAATTTGCACGAGAAGTCCCCTGGCACAACTCCTCTACATTCACAGAGAACAACTCCCGAACTCTCACACCGTCGCTCTCTCTCCAAGTCGCACAAACCCACTGCACGATCACCCTCTCTCACTCTCAGCATTTTGGAAACCACCCAAACCCCCAAGCACAACTGCTTCCCTCTCTCAAGTTCAAAAAATCCCAGGATGTACCGACCCAAAGCAGTTCACGTGAGAAATCCCTCATCCCACGATCCCCCTCTCCTTTTGGATTCGCACAACTGCCCGATCTCCACTGCAGTTCGGAACTTCCCCACGGATTGGCACATAGAGAAGGATTTTTCGTCTGCAGTTGGTAATCCCAAACTCCTTCCTGATTGTTCCACTCAGGGAAGTCCGAGCATCCCCATCTCCTCCACAGTTCGCGTGAGACCCATCCCGGTCTCTTTTTCCTCTCTACACACACAGACACGACATCAGCCACCTCTCTCAGTTTTGCTCTCTCCCATTGGCACGAAGTATTCATGAACTGCTCTCTCTCCCTCTCGTAAGAAGACCCAGGCAGAGAACTCCAACTCCCGAGCATCCTCGTCTCCTCCCAGCAGTTCGCACAATCCCAATCACCTTTATGCTCGTGAGAAGCCTGAGCAAAAGAACTCCCAGTCACACCCAGCACGTCGTCTGCCCATCGCTCCTACTCATTCGCACAGCCCGAAGTCTTCCCTGCAGGCGAAAACCCCAAGCTCTACATGCCATCTCTCTCGGCAGTTCAGGAAATTCCTTCCAGACACACGAAGCCTGAATGCTTGCCCGTCCTCCTCTACCCCTTCTTCTCTCACGTGAAATGCCATTCAAGGAAATTATATTAGTTAATTCCAATGAATCATCTTCAGCAAAGAGTATAAAGGTATTATATATTATTTTTGGAATTGATATATTAGGTCTTGCATTTAATTTTTGCTCATTTTACTTGGAAAGAAATGATGAGATATCAGATTTATAAATCCCTATTACGACCAAGTCTTACACCTATTAGCTAGACTAATGATGGCTTTCTTGAATTTTGGAATGTTATGTATTTATTTGAAATCATGTGGTAAAAGTGTAGGTTTTAAAGAATGAGGTTTGGGAAAGATGAAAGGTAAAATATTTTATTTTGCTGGAAATGTGTATGTACTGGAGAAAGTGGTATGTGTTGAAAAATATTTTGTTGGGTGTTTATTTAAAAATGAGATGTAATTGCATTGAAAGGAGAAGTATGAAAGGGGTATTGTTTGAGAAAGGTGTTTGTGTGAGTTTTGAAAAGGTAAAAAATGGAATTTGTGTGATTTGAAAAAGTGGTTATGTGATATTTGAAAGGTATTATATGCGAATGATGAAAGGCTAAATAGGGAATTTTGAAAGACAAAGAATTTGATAAGTGTATTTTTAGAAAGGTGAATTGTACGGTTCTTTGGAAAAGTGACACATATATGTTTTGAAAAATGAATCATGTATAACTTGAAAATTGAAATGTATATATGAGTTGAAAAGTAAGAGTAAAATGTTTGATTTATGGAAAGTGTGCATTAGAAAGTGTGTAGATTTTGAAAGATTAAAATGTCGGTAAAAGTGAAAAATGTGTGTTTTGAAAAATGAAACTTAAGGTTTGTGAAAAGTGAGAAAGGTGGAGAGAAAGGTTGGATTGTGAGATTAAGATGTGGGTGAATGTGGAAGAGTTTATATTGGAGAACAAAGTATTTGAAAGAGTGAAAATTGAAAGTTAGATTGTTAGGAAGTAAAAGTGTGTGATGATACAAAAGTGTATATAATTTGAGAGATAGGATTTATGTGTTGAAAAGAGTAGAGAAGTGAAATGTTCAAAAACAAAGTCAACAAAGCCAGTGCTCAAGTCCGAAGAAAGGTACGTCTTTATTTAGTAAAATTTTAATTATTTTATTTTTATTTATTAAAAGTGCTTCTAATCCCTGTTTTCCTTATTTTTCCTGTTTTATTTGCATAAACTGTGAGGAATGGTACCGGTCGAGGGAACAAAAGGACAAGGAGCTAATGACGTCAGTCGCCTCTATCCAGCCGGGTAGAGGTGCTACGGGCGGAACCACTGGGTCGTAGCCCCCGGTGACTGTGAGTATTTCTAAACTTAGAAAACCTTTAGGGGCCCCTTGATGTGGTTTGTGCGAACCCTTCCCTTTTAGGTCCTTGTAGCAACTTCAATTTCATTAGGATTACTTTTGTTTTATTTTAGAACCTTAAACCTTTACACGCACGGAAAGTCCTAAGGGTTAGTAATAATAAAAATTTTTATCCCATACAACAGTAGTGACACTTAAGGACAAAAATTAAGGACCGGGTCATAGAAAATCTAGACTTAGGAAGCATGCACACTTTAGGATAGAAACTTATAACATAGAAAATTTAGTGACATCTCACTTTAGAATTAGTAAACATCTTTAAATTAGAATTCAATCAATTAAAAAAAAAACTTTAGCCAATAATTGACTTAGGACATTTCAAAACCACATAACCTATTGCACACACTTAGATTTGTTTGCTAGGACAACCGACTCTAGTTTTAGGTTAGGCCGGTGTTTATTTCCTTACTGCACTGTGATGGGCTTTTTCTCGAGTTTTATTACATGCTGGTTGTAAGATGTTGGTGTGTTTGTTTATTTATTTTTACTGCACTCTATGTTGGTTTGATTGACGATTAGATTACCCATAGGCTAGGAGCAATCTGGATTGTTAATATGATTTTCTGCAGGTGGCCACACTCATGCAGGGCAGAAAAAGGGGGCTAATTAATTAATAATAAAAAAATGCTATAGGTGCTTCAGCTGCTTAGCCCCCAAATGAAGAAGAGTGTGGCCAAGTGTGGCTTAATAATTTAAATTCAATTGCATATATATATAACTGCGTGGGATGATTTTTGTTATAAATTGCTTAGGATAACCTTGCAGGTGGACTAGATTTTTCTTCCCTTTCTGTGAAATGAAATGTAATGTAAATATAATATATCAAGAGTCAATAAATATGAAAGTGATTTTTTGAAAGTGGGATATTACATTCAATTTGGAATCCAAAGAAAGAAGAATATACCTTAAAGGATTATTCTCTTTTATTTGGAAAGCCAAATTAGGATGATTCAATATCCAAATAGAAAAGAAAATACCCCTATTAGGGATGAGTTTCTTTTCATTTGGATATCCAGAACCCAACGGACCCGAGAAGTTCGTAGAAGAAGAAAAGACAGAACAAGAATATTGAAGAAAGAAGATGAAGAAATGAAGATTTAAGGAACAGTATATCCCATTTCAAAAATCACTTGAGTCATTCTTAGGATTAGAATCCGGGTTTATTGTCAGTGGTGCCCGGCCACTTTACTTTTCTGTAAATTCTGGGTGTAATATGGACATTGGACATTATATTTGGATTATTAAAATTGATTTTTACATTGTTTGTGCAGTAGATGTTTTTAGGACCTTGCATGCCGTGTTTTGTTTTAGCCTGGATTCGAATCGGAGAGATTTTTTTCGTAAGGGTACGCTTAAAATTCTTCTACTTGTAATTTTAAATAAAAATTTTTAGGCTCACATAGTAACTCTAACGATCTAAGAAGTAAGCTCGGGACCGCCGAGAGTCAGCATAAGCATATTAATACTTTCTCTTCCTTGTTAGGCACCTCCCCGCCTGCGGGTTCTGGCATACCACTTGACCTATGAGGGTGTAGTTCTGTCAAGGGGAAGTTGTGCAATCTCTAGGGAAAAATCTATTTTCTAAGCCAAAATGTTTAAACTGCTTCATTATCATTTTATGCATTCGAGTCAATTAGCATGCATTGCATTAGATACAAATTAAAAAGAGTCTAAAATATTAATTGCATTCCTAGACATTTTTCACCCTACATAAGTTGAGGGGCTAATTAGGAACTGTCTTAGATGTCGGCCCCCAATTCATTAAAACCTAAACAACGTTCCTATCCATCTTTCATAAGATACTGGAAACATGGTTTTAAAGAGCCTAGGTGGTTAGCTGGCTCCCAAATCCAGGCCGGGATAAGTCCAGATTTGCACTTCATTAGTTAGGTTCGGGTCGCTACTTTGTAGTACCCAAATTAGATTTAGGTTCTGAGGCAGATTCTTTTTAGATCTTAAGTCCTCGCCCTCCGGGAATATAGTCCCAAATTTCTAATAAAATGTCAACTTAAACATAAAATTTTCTCTTAAAATGTAAAGCTCAATATAGGATAGACTGAGGTTGTCTCTGAGCTTCTCAGAATCTGACACCTCCTACTTTTCCTCCATTGACTCACTAATAAATGTTCAATATTGAGCTTTCTCCTTGGAAAGTTTTTTTTACTTATATTACCTTGTCTTCTACTTTGTAGTCAAAAGGGAATGAAATCACTGCTTTAATCGAGAGTTTTCTTAGGAGTATTCCTCCTAGGATGTAATTAACTATAGGAGCTTGCTCTTATAGGGATTTGAGAACCCCAGACTAAAATAAACCTTGTTTTATTCATATAAAACAAGGGAAGAATCTTTGGGAATATAGATACCTTTCAAAAACTTCATTTTTAATCTTAAATATGCTCGTAGTATGTTATTATTGTCTTTTCAGGCAATATAATTTATTGCTTGTTATATTTAATTTTAGAAATGATGAATTTTATAAAACTCATTCTTGCTTTTGGATGTTCTTGAAGAATTTTATGTTCGTCTTTTAAGATGATATAATATTCTTCTTGTCATATCTAAATAAAAGAATGAATAAATTTTTTTCAAAAAAAGTATTTCTATCTTTAAACATATTCTATAGAATTTCATGTTTATTTTTTGAGATGATATGTTATTCTTTGAACTGTTTGATTATAGAAATATCAATTTTCAAAACCCTATTTTGATATTGAATCCATTATAGAATATTGTGTCAGTCTCTCGAGATTATACTTTATTCTTAATGTAGTATTCAATTACAAAATAGGAGAAAATCAAAATCTGCGTGGTGATACACAATTTTTCTTCACCAATCCTATTACACTTCCTACCAATATATTTAAAAATGACATTATTCCCATACCTCAAACCAAAGAAGTCTTCATCTCCATTGTCTCCAAGTTTCTTCTTTTCTTTGTTGTACATGTTGAGAAGAAATTGAATAACATTCCTATTGTCTCCCTCTATGATAACATCTTTGGCATTATCCAAATAATTATGCAATAGATCTTTTAAAGAGTAGAAAGAATAAAGTTCTAGTTGTGCTATATCCCAATGCATCCCATAGAAACCAAAAGCACGAACAAATCTTCCTCTATGGTCTCTAACAATTCCTCCAATGCCCGCTCCATAGTTTCTCCTCAATGCAGCGTCAATGTTAATCTTGTACCACTCGGGTGGTGGAGGATGCCAAAAATCTTTAGACAATCCATTGGATTGAATAACATCCCAGTTTTTTGTGAGCACTTTGTGTCTTTTATCCAACGCCACAATGCAAATCACATTTGCAGCCAATATTGAATCACTGTCTTCTTTTTTAACATGCCTTTTTTTATTTCTATCATTCCATTAAATCCATAACATGGTGAAATAAATCTTTACCATCAACGGATTCTTCTCATTCCAAAATTGTAACTCATTCATACATTGCTGAAAAGAATCAAAGAAGGGAATATGAAAACCCCATTCCCAAAGAGTGCAAATAATTCTTAACAACTTTGGACATTTAGTAGTGATATGGTCCAGATTCTCCACTTCTCCACATCCTCTAGGACACAAATTATTATTAGATAATCTCCTTTTCATCAGAAAATCTGCTGTTGGAATTGCATTTTTGCAAAGTCTCCAAGTAAATAATTCCACTTGTGCATACAAATTCATCTTATGAATCCATAAGTAAGAATTTCCATCATCCATCCTCACCATCTCTTCTTTAATCAATGCAGCAATTGTTTTCCCAGAAAACTTGTATTTAAGATCCATAAAATCTTCCTCTTCTTCTTGATGTATTTGAATGTTACTGATTACATTAACCAAGTCTTTACCAAAAAAAAGAAGAAGTTTATCAATGTTCCTTCTGCCTTCAAGAATGAAATAATCTAGAGTGATGTTATCCTTTTCAAAAGAAGCTACAAATGTTGGACATTTGAGTAAGCTTTTGTCAAAAATCTATACATCCTTCAATACATTAATATGAAAATCTCAAATATCTATGCAAAGGACTTTCTATCTCCAAATTTTTTCCACATTTTCTTCAAAATTTTCTTCCAAATTTATTTTATCAATCTTTTGAGAGTTATCCTCAATCTCATCTTCTATAACATTTGGCTCTTCGAAATTTCTAGATACATCAAATACAACATGTGTGGTCTCCTCAATTCTCAAAGTTCTTCTATTGAATACTCTATAAGATTTTCCAACACTTGAGTATAAAAAAAAAATTCTTTCATCTGATTTTGAATCAAATTTTCCTAAGGCAGATTTTCCATTATTATGTATAAACACCTTGCAACCAACAACATGTAAATAAGACAAATTAGGTGTTCTTCCTTTTAGCAACTCATAGGATATTTTATTTAAATTAGATCTCACATTCACCCTATTCATAACATAACATGCACTGCTAACTGCCTCAGCCCAAAAATATTTAGGAAGTGAGTATTCTGCCAAAATTGCTCGGGCGGCTTCTATTAATGTTCTAATTTTCCTTTCGACTATCCCATTTTGCTGAGGGGTTCTAGGTGTAAAAAAATTGTGATCAATTCCTTTCTCCTTACAAAAATCCTCAAATCTTTAATTTTCAAATTCTCTTCAATGATCAATTTGTATAGTCATGATTTCACACCCAAGTTTTCTTTAAATCCAAGTCAAAAAATTTCTAAATTCCTCAAATAATTCATTCTTATGAAAATAAAATCTAACCCATGTGAATCTAGAGTAATCATCCACAATCATAAAGCAGTATACCTTCCCTCCTACACTTACAGTTCCAACTGGTCCAAAAAGATCCATATGCAAAATCTCCAATGGTTTACTAGTTCTAAGATCCTTATTGGACTGAAAAGAGGACTTCACTTGTTTTCCTAATTGACATGAATCACAAAGGTGGTCCTTAGTAAAGTCTAGTTTTGGTATACCTCTCAATAAGTTCTTTAGGATAATCCTCATAAGGTTTATCATGTTAGAATGACAAAGTCTCCTATGCCAAAGCCATTGCTCATCAGATACAGTTTTCAAATAAAAAGCAGTAGGAGTTTGAATGCAATTCAAGTCTAGCATATAAATATTATTAACCCTTTTACCATTCAAAATATTTTTACCATTTAGGCTTAATATGTTGCTAGTCGGAAAAAATTTCACACAATATCTTTTATCACATAGTTGGCTTATACTTAACAGGTTATGCTTTACCCCTTCGAACAATAACACATTTTCAATGTAAAATTTTTTAAGATTTCCAATCATACATGTCCCAACCACCTTCCTTGTGGTGTTATCTCCAAGTGTAATCTTGCCTCCACTCCTAGCTTCCAGCAATATGAATTATGCATTATCTCTAGTCATATGCTTTGAGCATCCGCTGTCCAGGTACCATATGCTCTCATGAGGTCTTGTGTGAGAGGAACCCTACAAAAATATAAAATGTTAGACATGGGAACCCAAACAAGTTTGGGTTCACCTTTTGACAATTTATAAATAGATGCATGTATGATATGTTGAGTCCAGTAATTAGGTTGTTAAGCCTAAGTAAATGTCCCACGGCTACCAAGAGGGGGGTGAATTGGTAGTTTTAAAAATTTTAAACCCTCTTAATAATAAAGTTGAACCGAAATAAAATTTTCTTTTAAAGTTAGTAGAAAAATGTTTTTCAACCACAGAGTTGTTAAAGCTGAAATTCAAAGTGCGGAAACGTAAAAGCAATAAAGTAAATGACACCAGATTTATAGTGGTTCGGTCTATAACCAGACCTACATCCACTCCTCAGAGTCACCCTCTGAGTATTGCACTAATACCACAAAGTGACTCTCCTTTAGCACCCACAGCAAGGCGGAGAAGCCTGTACAAAACACTCTTTTCACCACTACCCGGTGCGGCAGAGAACCGTCGTCCTTTTACACTCTCCTAGTGTGGGCAGAGAACCGTCGTCCTTTTACACTCTCCTAGTGTGGGCAGAGAACCGTCGTCCTTTTACACTCTCCTAGTGTGGGCAGAGAACCGTCGTCCTTTTACACTCTCCTAGTGTGGGCAGAGAACCCAACGGCTGTTCACACTCTTCAAGTGTCGGCAGAGAACCGGATCTCCTTGAATGATCTTCTCACAAGAATCTAGAAGGAAGAAAGAAAAGAGTGAAGAAATCCAATTTCACAAGTAGAGACTCTTACCTTAGCAATCCAAGTGAAGCCTTCTCGCTCCAGTGGTAGGAATCCTCCTTTGAATGCTCTCTTCCACTCTCTCCTTGGCTATTCTCTCAATAGGCACGAAGATCAAATGACAAAAAGATTGGGTGGCAGTCTAATTTGGACCTTTTATAGAAAAGATAAGAAAAACCACCCAAAACTGCAAATTTCCAATTCTGTACGCAATGGATCGTACTGTACGATCCGGGATCGTCCTGGACGATTTTACTTAAACGATCTGAAACGACCCAATTTGTATATGTGTACGAAATGACTTCGTACAACTGATCGTCCTGTACGAACTAGGTTCGTCCAGTACGAACGGTTATTACAAGGTCGGTTCTAGAAACTGCTGAAAACTGTTCTAAGTCGGTTCATCGTTTGGACGAAAATATGTTCGTCTGGACGAAAATTTTCCAGAGAGCCGATCGTCCTGGACGATTATTTATTTCGTCTGGACGAAAATTTTCCAGAGCACCCATCGCCGCGGACGATAATTTGCTTTTGTCTGGACGAAAATTTTCCAGAGAGCTGATCGTCCGGTACGATAATTATTTTCGTCTGGACGAAAATTTTATAGAGGACTGGTCGCCTCGTACGATGGTAAAATTCGTCTGGACAAAAATTTTACAGAGAACCCATCGTCCGGGATGAAAATAAAATTCGTCCTGGACGAATAGGACTTAGAAAAAATTTTCCAAGCAAGTTCCTATTCGTTCCAAGTGCTCTATAGGAGATAACTGACAGATCGTCCAGTACGATAAATATCGTCCTGTACGATCAGTATTGAATTTCAAGATCTCCTAATTTGTGTGTGTGAGATTTTATTCACTCAATTACAATCACTCCCTTTCAAAATTAATTCAAAGAAAAGACAAACTTCAAATAAACAAAATATCATATGTTGAATTTGATTTGAAGTTTTCGTAGTCTGGAGTCTAATTTTCTTGAAATGTTAGTACACACAAGAGCAAGTGCAAATCTTCTAAAATTGTTAGGAGATAACTATACATCTGAACAATAATGTTTGGAATCATCAAAACTACATAAGTTGCACAAATATAAATCATTCAAATAGCAACTATTCAAACAATCTCCCCCTTTTTGATGATGGCAAAACAATTATTATTTGTAAGGTTTCAAGTTAAAACAAATCTCTTATCTCCTAAACTCCCCCTGAATTTATGAGTACATTAAAATAAGGAGGCATTAAAGAACAATATTTTTGTTTTTCAATAAATTTTTAACACAAACAAATAAAAAACTTGCAAACAGAACAAATAACAATTAACAAAAAAAATAGAAAACACAAACATAATAATTTCTCCCCCTTTTTGACAGCAACAAAAAGTGAAGAAGAAAAAGACAAGAAATGTAAATAATTATATGAAATTCATTGTTAAAATTTAATCTAAATTGTGATTTGACATAGGGTATGCAATTTTTAAACTAAAGATATTAGGTCAATCATAGAAATTCATAAAATTTATGAAATGATATAACATTGTAAGTAAGAAGAATTTATCAAAGACATGATTCAATTTAGACATTTTGATTATTGAAAATCATTACAAGTGAGATGTAAAAAAAAATTCTATATTTCAAAGTTCAATAGAATATAAATGAACATTAGATCAACTTGAATTAAGAGATTGAACGAATTTGGAAAGAAGAGAATTACCTCATGTGGTGCTTTGCACATCTTTTCAAAGTTTTGGAGCACATTTTTGTGCATTTTTCTTTGGTTGGGCTTATTTTGTGCCTCTTTTTCACTTTGCAAATTTTTGCGAATTCCTTTTGATTTTTGTACATTTGTACAATTTTCAAGAGTAATTTGACCAATTCTTTCCAAAATCTATAATCTAAAATTTCAAATATTTCTAGGTGCATAAATATCATTTGAGCATAGAAATACAAAATAAGAAAACATCAAAATTGTAATAACAATATTAACTTTTATGTAGTCTAAATGAATAGACATGAATTTAAAAGTTCTAATTACAACAAGTTATAAACAAATTATAAATTTAGAAATTCTAGATTTTCTAATATAGATAATCTCAAATTACAATCGAATTTAAGCACTATGTAGATTAAAAAATACTAATGAAATTCACAAACATTAACCACATTTCAAAACAAATCTAATAAAAATAAACTTTCATTGATATTAAAGAAAATACATTGAACAAAAAACAACATAAAAACAAACACATTACAATAAAACATATAAGCTAAAAAACAAAACAAATAAAAACACAAAAAAAATACAACAGACACAGACATAAAAACAATTTTTTACTGTTCTGGAGGAGGAGGAGGAGGAGGAATGCTGCCAAAGAGGTTGAACTAAGAGGCCATCAACATTACATTGGTATTTATTTCATGAACTTCATCTCTAATATTACCAATGTCATGTTGCTGCTGAGTAAGTTGAGCATCAAATTGATCAAACCTTTGATCAATGTGAGTCTCTAGTCTATCAAATCTCTCAATCAGATTCTGGTAATCTGATTGAGAAGCAGACCCTTGCACTCCTTCTTCTTCTTCTTCTTCTGAAGCACTAGCATGTGCTTTCTCTTTCTCCTCCTTGAAGAGCAATCTGAAAGATGCATCGTTATAGTAAACTGGCTCTTCATATTCTTCATCAGGATGCACTATATTGTACTTCTTCTCCAAAATATAAGTAATCAAGTGCCCTAAAGAAATGTTCTTCTTCCTCTTCTGATCAGGATGTCCTATTTCTGAAAGCCCATAGATATGATCTAGGATGAGTTGGGCTTCATCAATAGGATGTCTTTTCATGATTAAAAAAGTTAGACAAGAAAGGAGAGGAGTAATGTTAATCCTATCACCAGCTTTAGGAATAATTGAGGATCTAAGGATATGCTGGATGATTCGGGCATCTTGGGTCATACCGGCCACTCTAGCAACATGATTGTCAATCGCATTTTCTCTAATTACCCTATTGATTTGAAACCATTTGAAGGAGGTTTCTGACATTAGGGTGTGGGCTCTATATCCTTCAGTCCTTAAGTTTAAAAATGCACCAAGGTCGTGCTTGGTGATCTCAACTTTTTGTTTAAAAACAAAAGAACTAATGATAGAGTGGTCAGAATTGAAACTCATGTTGGCTAGAAAGTAATGGTAGGTTTGTTTATTGTAGAAGTGGACAAGAGAAAGAATGAACTGAAATTGGGTTGAGGCGAAGAGGTGCAATACCCGAAATTTCAACTCTGTTTGGATAAGAATGCGAGACGGAGTGATTTTTGCAGATGCAAAACGAGGAAAAGATTCCTCATTTGCCTTGGAAAGAAAGTTGTCTGGGGCATTCCTGTTAGGTTTCTTCACCAAAACTTTTTGTCTTTTGCTAGAGGAGGCCATAGTTGATTTGATGTAGAAAGGGATTGAAAAAGATGTTTGAAAGTGTGATTGTCAAGTTTGAAAGCCTTCATATTTAAAGAAAAATGATACGTTCGTCCTGGATGAAAATATTCATCCTGGACGAAAAATTATCGTTCGTCTGGACGAAGTAATTTCGTACAGACGATCCAATTCGTCCAAAATGTAACGGCTTTTCGTATTCAACACAACTTACGATGCGTCCCTTCGTACAGGCTTTTTGACTTGACCGATCGTACATACGAAACAATTTCGTACAGACGATCGAAAAGTGTTTCGTTTTAATGACTCTTGAAAACCGTCCCCTACAATGAACCGACACATGTTCGTACAGACGAAAAAAATTTCGTACAGACGAAGTTCGTATTAAAAACTGTCTTATCCACTCAACCGCTGCATTCAATCGTCCCGACGTTTGAGAGAAAAAAAAAATTCGTCCTGAAAGATTAAATATCGTACAGACGATCAAATAAAAAACTGCTCTCAAAACGGTTTAAATTCGCGCAAACTGTTCCTTCACATATCGTCCCGTACGAAAACATTTCGTCCTGGACGATTTCCTCCAAAAAAATTTTAATTTTGAATTTTTTTTTTTTAAAATTAACAAAATCAACAAAAACACAGAAAACATAAAACCAAAATCATAAATCCAAAAACAATTCATTAAAAACACACAAAATTCACAAAATTACAAAAACAAAACACAACAAGTATCAATGTTGCAAAGACATTTTAGTTAAGCATTCAAATCAATAACACCAAGCCTTGTTCTTAAAGTACTGAAGGTATCAAAGGCTAAAGGTTTTGTAAAAATGTCTGCAAGTTGATTTTCAGTTGAAACATGAATGAGTTCAATTTCTCCTTTGGATACATGATCCCTTATGAAATGATGCCTTATATCGATGTGTTTGGTTCTAGAATGTTGAACAGGATTTTTGGAAATGCAAATAGCACTAGTATTGTCACAATAAATTGGAATAGTGCCTATAGTTAATCCTAAGTCAATCAACTGTTGTTTTAACCAAAGTACTTGTGCCACACAACTTCCTAATGCAATGTATTCTGCTTCTGCAGTAGATAGTGCCACTGAATTTTGTTTTCTACTAGACCATGAAACTAATGAATTTCCAATGAATTGACATGTTCCAGAAGTGCTTTTCCTATCCACTCTACAGCCTGCAAAGTCAGAATCTGAGTAACCAATAATTTCAAATGAAGAGCTAAACTTAGGATACCAAATTCCTAAGTTTTGAGTTCCTAGTAGATATCTTAAAATCCTTTTCACTGCTGTCAAATGTGATTCTTTTGGATCTGATTGAAATCTAGCACATAAGCAAACACTAAACATAATATCTGGTCGGCTAGCAGTCAAGTAAAGTAAAGATCCAATTATCCCTCTAAATTTCTTTTGATCAACAGATTTTCCCTTAAGGTCTTTATCTAACTGAACTGAAGAACTCATTGGTGTACTAACAGGTTTAGCATTGTCCATTTCATATTTTTTGAGGATGTCCTTAATATATTTGGTTTGACTAAGAAAAGTACCTTCCTCAAGTTGCTTAATGCTAAATCCTAGAAAGTAATTTAAATCTCCCATTAGACTCATTTCAAATTCACTACTCATTGTTTTAGAAAAATCATCACAAAGATGTTTATTTGAAGATCCAAAGATGATGTCATCCACATAAATTTGAACAATAAGTATATCCTTTCCAATTTTCCTTAAAAAGAGAGTTGTATCCACACTTCCTTTTTCAAAAGATCTTTCAAGTAGGAAGGTGCTTAACCTCTCATACCAAGCCCTAGGTGCCTGTTTCAATCCATATAATGCCTTTTTTAATTTGAAAACATGATTTGGAAATTTAGAATTTTCAAAACCTGGAGGTTGTTCTACAAAAACATCTTCTTCAATTACTCCATTTAAAAAGGCACTTTTGACATCCATTTGAAACAATTTAAAACCTTTAAAACAGGCAAAGGCTAGTAAAACCCTAATTGCTTCAAGTCTAGCTACAGGGGCAAAAGTTTCCTCAAAATCAATTCCTTCAATTTGATTATACCCCTTAGCTACTAATCTAGCCTTATTTCTAATGACTACTCCTGAGTCATTCATTTTATTTTTGAACACCCACTTGGTTCCAACAACACTTTGATCTTTTGGCCTTGTAGTTAGTTCCCAAACTTTATTTCTTACAAATTGATTCAACTCTTCTTGCATGGCCAATATCCAAAATTCATCTGAAAGTGCTTGATCAATGTTAGTGGGTTCAATAGTTGAAATAAAGGCTGAATGATTGACTTCCTTGTTTAATCCACGCCTAGTTCTAACACCCTCACTTGGTTCACCTATAATTAATTCCTTTGGGTGGTTTTTAGAAAATCTCAAATCTCTAGGCAAAGGGTCTTCTCTTTCTAAATTTTCTTCCACATTTTCTTCCAAATTTAATCTATCAATCTTTTGGGAGTTTTCTTCAATTTCTTCTTCAACAACTTTTGGCTCTTCCATGTTTCCATTTTCATCAAAAACAACATGTGTGGTTTCTTCAATGACTAAAGTTCTTTTGTTGAATACTCTATAAGATTTTCCAACACTTGAATATCCAACAAAAATTCCTTCATCTGATTTTGGATCAAATTTTCCTAAGGCAGATTTTCCATTATTATGTATGAACACCTTGCAACCAAATACATGCAAATGAGACAAATTTGGTGTTCTTCCTTTTAGCAACTCATAGGGTGTTTTATTCAAATTTGATCTCACATTCACCCTATTCAGAACATAGCATGCAGTGCTAACCGCCTCAGCCCAAAAATATCTAGGAAGTGAGTATTCTGCTAACATTGCTCGGGCGGCTTCTATTAATGTTCTGTTCTTTCTTTCAACTACTCCATTTTGTTGAGGAGTTCTAGGTGCAGAAAAATTGTGATCAATCCCCTTTTCTTTACAGAAATCTTCAAATCTTTCATTTTCAAATTCTCCTCCATGATCACTTTGTATAGAAATTATTTCACATCCTAGTTTTCTTTGTATCCAAGTTGAAAAATTTCTGAATTCCTCAAATGATTCACTCTTATGAAAAAGAAATTTAACCCAGGTGAATCTTGAAAAATCATCTACTATAACAAATCCATATACCTTTCCTCCTAGACTTACCGTGCTTACAGGTCCAAAAAGATCCATGTGAAGAATTTCTAAAGGTTTACTGGTCCTAAGATCTTTATTGGACTTAAAAGAGGACTTCACTTGTTTTCCTAGTTGACATGCATCACACAGATGGTCCTTAGTAAAGTCTAGTTTAGGTATTCCTCTCACCAAATTCTTTTGGGTAATTTTTCTAAGATTTTTCATACTAGAATGACAAAGTCTCCTATGCCAAAGCCATGATTCATCAGAAACAGTTTTCAAACAAAAAGCAGTAGGAGATTGAATACAATTTAAATCTAGCATGTAGACATTGTTCACCCTTTTTCCATTTAAAACAATTTTCCCATTTAGGCTAATTATGCAGCTAGTAGGTAAAAATTTTACATTATAGCCCTTATCACATAGCTGACTTATGCTAAGCAAATTATGTTTTAAGCCTTCAACTAATAAAACATTGTCTATGAAAAAGTTTTTCAAATTTCCAATCATACCTGATCCAACCACTTTCTTTGTGGTATTATCTCCAAGTGTAACCTTGCCTCCACTCCTGGCTTCCAGCGTTATGAATTGAGCAGTATCTCCAGTCATGTGCTTAGAACATCCGCTGTCCAGGTACCATATACTCTCACGAGGTCTTGTGTGAGAGTATACCTGCAAAATTCTCAAATGTTAGACCTGGGAACCCAAACTAGTTTGGGTTCACCTTTATGAAATTTATAATCAGATGCATGTGTGATATGTCTAGGTTTATGCATCTTAGTTCTCCACACCAAATTAGGTTTCATCTTTAAAGTGCAGGTGTGAGATATATGTCCCAAAAATCCACAATTGTTACATTTAACATTAGGAAAAATATTCCTATGTTTTCTTTCATATGATTGTCTTCTAAGGGATTTCATGAATTTAGGATAATATTTAGGATTTGTAAAATCTTCAAGTTTAGGGGGGTTCCTATTATCCTCGAGAGCTCTTATAGTAAGTTTGTAAAATGAATTCATTTCCTCTAAGATTCGATTTGTATAATTGACTTTATATGTCTTGTGCTCAGATTCATCCTTAAATTTCTTAAATTCTTTTTCAAGTTCAGCATAGGATGATTTTAAATTCTCAAAATTTTTATTCAAGTCATCATATTCATCAAGTAGTTTCATGTGGTTGCTATCAATTAAAGCATGATCTTTCCTAAGGATTTCGTGTTCCTTATTAAGCTCTTCCAATTCTAAAACTAAACTAGCATGCATCTTTTTCGTTTTCCTATATGCATCATGCATGTGTTCAGAAACTTCAAACAATTCATTATAAGTTAAATCACATACCTCTTCTTGATCTGATTGTTCAGATTTATCTGCCATCAAGCAAAGGTTGGTGACTTCTTCTTCTTTTTCAGTCTCAGATGAGTCTGAAGCTGAGTCCGCCCAAAAAGCCTTTTGAAACTTCTTCTAGTCCTTCTTTACCATTGGTTTCTCCTCTACCTTCTGAAGCTGAGTTTTGGACAATCAGTCTTTATATAACCTGGTTTCCTGCATTCATAATAAATCACTTCATTAGAAACCTTGCCATTTCTGTTATACTTACCTCTATTCCATTGCTGGCGTCTCTTCTGCTTCCTCTTTAAAAAGCTTCTGAATTGTCTAGTCATCAGTGCAATATCGTCTTCATCCTCAGGTTGTGAGTGTTCACTTTCTGACTCTTCCACATTTAGTGCAATATTCTTGTCCTTTCTTGGTTCACCTGCATCAATCTTTCTTTGACTTACTCCTTGCTCGTAAGCAATGAGTGAACCAAGAAGATTGTCAATAGAATAAATGTTCAGATCTTTTGACTCTGTAATTGCATTAATTTTAGCATCGTATGCAGTAGGTAAACAACGAAGAATCTTATTAACCATTTCAGCATTAGTTAATTCCCTACCAAGTGCATGCAAAGAGGTGACAATTTGAGTGAATCTTGTGTACATGTCAGATATAGATTCATTAGGTTTCATGCGAAATAATTCGTAGTCATGTAACAAGATATTGAGTCTTGATTGCTTAACCTCATTTGTCCCTTCATAAGTAATACAAAGTCTATCCCATATGTCTTTTCCGCTTTTACAAGTGGAAACTCGCATGTAGTCTTCAGATTTTAAAGCACAAAAGAAACTATTTAAACATTTTGCATTTAATTGTGCTAAGTCACGTTCTTCTATAGTCCAATCTGCATAGGGTGTATCTACCCTAATTCCATCAACTAATCTAGTTGGTTTTGTGTAACCTTCCTGGACTAGCATCCACATGCGATAATCAAGTGACTGTAAGAAAGTAGACATGCGTGTTTTCCAAAAATCAAAAGGAATATTGTCAAACAGTGGAGGTCTAGTGATAGAGTAACCCTCAGGTGTGTTTCGGTTTCCAAATGTAGCCATCTACGTTAATCAAAAAGTAGTTCAAACTTATGATTTTGAAACAATGCTCTGATACCACTTGTTGAGTCCAGTAATTAGGTTGTTAAGCCTAAGTAAATGTCCCACGGCTACCAAGAGGGGGGTGAATTGGTAGTTTTAAAAATTTTAAACCCTCTTAATAATAAAGTTGAACCGAAATAAAATTTTCTTTTAAAGTTAGTAGAAAAATGTTTTTCAACCACAGAGTTGTTAAAACTGAAATTTAAAGTGCGGAAACGTAAAAGCAATAAAGTAAATGACACCAGATTTATAGTGGTTCGGTCTATAACCAGACCTACATCCACTCCTCAGAGGCACCCTCTGAGTATTGCACTAATACCACAAAGTGACTCTCCTTTAGCACCCACAGCAAGGCGGAGAAGCCTGTACAAAACACTCTTTTCACCACTACCCGGTGCGGCAGAGAACCGTCGTCCTTTTACACTCTCCTAGTGTGGGCAGAGAACCGTCGTCCTTTTACACTCTCCTAGTGTGGGCAGAGAACCGTCGTCCTTTTACACTCTCCTAGTGTGGGCAGAGAACCCAACGGCTGTTCACACTCTTCAAGTGTCGGCAGAGAACCGGATCTCCTTGAATGATCTTCTCACAAGAATCTAGAAGGAAGAAAGAAAAGAGTGAAGAAATCCAATTTCACAAGTAGAGACTCTTACCTTAGCAATCCAAGTGAAGCCTTCTCGCTCCAGTGGTAGGAATCCTCCTTTGAATGCTCTCTTCCACTCTCTCCTTGGCTATTCTCTCAATAGGCACGAAGATCAAATGACAAAAAGATTGGGTGGCAGTCTAATTTGGACCTTTTATAGAAAAGACAAGAAAAACCACCCAAAAACTGCAAATTTCCAATTCTGTACGCAGTGGATCGTACTGTACGATCCGGGATCGTCCTGGACGATTTTACTTAAATGATCTGAAACGACCCAATTTGTATATGTGTACGAAATGACTTCATACAACTGATCGTCCTGTACGAACTAGGTTCGTCCAGTACGAACGGTTATTGCAAGGTCGGTTCTGGAAACTGCTGAAAACTGTTCTAAGTCGGTTCATCGTTTGGACGAAAATATGTTCGTCTGGACGAAAATTTTCCAGAGAGCCGATCGTCCTGGACGATTATTTTTTTCGTCTGGACGAAAATTTTCCAGAGCACCCATCGCCGCGGACGATAATTTGCTTTCGTCTGGACGAAAATTTTCCAGAGAGCTGATCGTCCGGTACGATAATTATTTTCGTCTGGACGAAAATTTTCCAGAGGACTGGTCGCCTCGTACGATGGTAAAATTCATCTGGACAAAAATTTTACAGAGAACCCATCGTCCGGGACGAAAATAAAATTCGTCCTGGACGAATAGGACTTAGAAAAATTTTTCCAAGCAAGTTCCTATTCGTTCCAAGTGCTCTATAGGAGATAACTGACAGATCGTCCAGTACGATAAATATCGTCCTGTACGATCAGTATTGAATTTCACGATCTCCTAATTTGTGTGTGTGAGATTTTATTCACTCAATTACAATCACTCCCTTTCAAAATTAATTCAAAGAAAAGACAAACTTCAAATAAACAAAATATCATATGTTGAATTTGATTTGAAGTTTTCGTAGTCTTGAGTCTAATTTTCCTGAAATGTTAGTACACACAAGAGCAAGTGCAAATCTTCTAAAATTGTTAGGAGATAACTATACATCTGAACAATAATGTTTGGAATCATCAAAACTACATAAGTTGCACAAATATAAATCATTCAAATAGCAACTATTCAAACATGATATGTCTAGGATTATGGGTCTTAAGTTTCTACGCCATATAATTTTTATTCTTCACAGTAAAGGTGTGAGCTATATGTCCAATCAATCCACAATTATTACATTTGACTTTTGGAATAGGATTCCTAAGTCTTCTACCATTCTTTTATCTATTTAGGGATTGCATAAAATTTGGATACAAAATAGGATTAGTGAAATCTTCAAGTTTCGGGGGTATCCTATTATCCTCGAGAGCTTTTATCTTCATAATATAAAATGAATTCATATCTTTCAAAATTCAATTTATATAATTAAATCTATAAAGTTTTATCTCCGATTCATCCTTAAATTTATTAAATTCTTTTTCAAGTTATGCATAGGATGATTTTAAACTTTCAAGATTCTTATTCAAGTCATCAAACTCATCAAGTAATTTCATGTGGTTGTCATCAATTAAATCATGAGCTTTCCTAAGGATTTCATGTTCCTTTTGTAGTTCTTCAAATTCTAAACTTAGAATAGCATGCATTTTCATCATTTTCCTATATGCATCATGCATGTGTTCAGAAACTTCAAATGATTCATTATAAGTTAAGTTACATAGCACTTCTTTATCTGACTAATCAAGACTATTGACAATTAAACATAGATTAGTGACTTCCTCTTCCTTTTCAGTCTCTGATGAATCTGAAGCTGAGTCCGGCTAGAAAGCTCTTTGTAACTTTTTCTTACCCTTCTTTATAGTTGGTTTCTCCTCTACCTTCTCCTTGTTAGGAGTTTTTTTGAGTTTTGGGCATTCTGTCTTAATATGTCCAGGTTTACTGCACTCATATAAAATTACATCATTTGAAATATTTACATTTCTATTAAGTTTACCTCTATTCCATTGCCGGCGTCTGTACTGCTTCCTCTTCAGAAAACTTCTGAATTATCTAGTCATCAATTCGATGTCGTCTTCATTCTTAGGTTGTGAGTGTTCACTATCAGACTCCTCCACTTTCAGTGATATGTTCTTCTCTCTTCGTGGTTCACCTGTATCAATCTTTGTTTGGATAACTCCTTGCGCGTAAGCAATAAGCAAACCAAGAAGATTGTCAATATAGTAAATGTTTAGATCTTTAGAGTCTGAAATTATAGTAATTTTAGAATCATAAGCAGTAGGCAAACAACGAAGAATCTTATTAACCATTTTAGCATTCGTTAGTTCCCTACCCAATGCATGTAAAGAGATGACTATTTGTGTGAATCATGTGTATATATCAGAAATGGATTCATTAGGTTTCATGCAAAATAGTTCATAATCATGCAACAAGATATTAAGTCTAGATTGCTTAACCTCATTAGTCCCCTCATAAGTTATACAAAGTCTATCCCATATGACCTTTTCACTTTTGCAAGTAGAAACCCACATGTAATCTTCTGATTTAAGAGCACAAAAGAAACTATTCAAGCATTTGGCATTTAATTGTGCTAAGTCACATTCTTCTACTATCCAGTCCACAAAAGGTGTTTCAACTCTAACACCGTCAACTAGTCTAGTTGGTTTTGTATACCCTTCATGAACTAAGATCCACATAAGATAATCAGATAACTGTAAAAATTTAGATATGCGTGTTTTCCAAAATTTAAAAGAAATATTGTCGAATAGTGGAGGTCTAGTTATAGAGTAACCCTTAAGTGTATTTTGGTTTCCAAATGTAGCCATCTACATTAATCAAAAAGTAGTCTAAACTTATGATTTTAAAACAAAGCTCTAATACCACTTGTTGAAACTTGTTCACAATGAATTAGGTTGTTAAACCTAAGCTTATGTCCCAGCAGCTAACCAAAAGGGGGAGGGGTGAATTGGTATTTAAAAAATTTTACCCTCTTTTTCAAATTTAAAACCGAGAATTTAACTTTAGTGATTTTTTCTAGAAAAATGTTTTTCAACCACAAGTTATAAACGATAAAAATAAAAACAACAAAAAAATAAAAGATGAGAGATTTATAGTGGTTCAGTCAAAACCAAACCTACATCCACTCCTCGGAGGAACCCTCCGAGTACTGCAATAAACCATTAGTGACTCTCCTTTGTACCCACAGCAAGGCGAAGAAGCCTTTACAAAACTCTCTTCCACCACTACCCAGTGCGGCAAAAAACAGTCATCCTTTTACACTCTTCCCAGTATTGGCAGAGAATTGTCCGTCCTTTCACACTCTCCCGGGGTAGACAGAGAACCCTTCATCCTTTCACACTCTCCTAGTGTGGGCAGAGAACCCTTCGGCTGTTCACACTCTCCTAGTGTGGGCAGACAACCCATCGGCTGTTCACACTCTCCTAGTGTGGGCAGAGAACCCTTCGGTTGTTCACACTCTCTTAGTGTGGGCAAAGAACCCTTCGTCTGTTTACACTCTCCAAGTGTCGGCAGAGAACTGGATCTCCTTGACAGATCTTCTTCATAAAAAATCGAGAAGGAAGAAAGAAAAAGAGTGAAGTAATCACAAACGAAGAGTATAGACTCTTACCTTTGAGTACCAAGTGCAACCTTCACGCTCCAATAGCAAGAAATCTCCTTCAAACCCTTTCTCAAACTCTATGCTTGACTCTCCTTTAATTGGCACAAAGATCAGTTGGCAAAAAGATTAAGCGATAGTCTAAATTGGACTATTTATATGAAAGACAAGAAAAACAGTCCAAAAACTACAATATTCAAGTCAACACGAAGTTGTCGTCCCGTATGATCGTGGATCATCCTGGACGATTTTACTTAAATGTGTGGAAATGAATCAAATATATATTGGTATGAACTTAAATCATACCTGATCATCATCTCGTATGAACTAGGTTCGTCCGGTACGAACAGTTATACCATAGGTCGGTTCCCAAAAAACTGCAGGTCGTCGCCAAAATTTGAAGAGTCGGTTCACTTCGTCCTGGGACGAATATGAGTTCGTCCAGAAAAAATTTTTACAAAGAACATTTCGTCCTGGGAAGAATTTTTGTTCGGCTGGACGAAAACTTTCCAGAGAGCATTTCGTCTTGGCACGAATATGAATTTTGTCTGAACGAAAGAGCATTTCGTCCTGGGATGAATTTGAGTTCGTATGGATGAAAATTTTCCAGATAGCATTTCGTCCTAGCATGTATATGAATTTCGTATGAACAAAAATTTTCCATAGAACATTTCATCCTGGGATGATTAAACTTCATCCTGTTCGATCAGGAATTAAAAAAATTTTCTTCGGCTCCTATTCGTTCCATTGCTCTTTAGAGTAGATAATTAACTTGATCGTCCAGTACGAATTATGTTCGTCGCGTACGATCAGTAAAAATTTTTAAAATCTCCTTAAGTGTGTGTGTGTGTTTATTCACTCAATTACAATCACTGTCTCTCAAACTTAATTCAAAGAAAAGTACAAGCTTCAATTTATAAAATCTCTCATGTTGAATTTGATTTTCCAAAAATGTTAGTCCACACAAGAGCAAAAATGAATCTTCCAAAAAGTGTTAGGAGATATCAATACATAAAACAAAAATATTCGGAATCATCAAAACTATACAAGTTGCAAGAATGTAAAACATGGAAATAGCAACTATCTTAACAATTATTTGAGAACATAAAATTATATGTGCGACCATAGTAGCACCATGGCACCGAATCCTATTAGAACTCCACAGTTAAGTGTGCTCGGGCGAGAGTAGTACTGGGATGAGTGGCCTCCTGGGAAGTCCTCGTGTTGCACCCCTTTTTCAACCAACCTATTCTCTTCTTTTTTTTTTTTTTACAGCTCTTCGCCACAGCCTACGAACCACTGGCAGTGTTGGCTTGTCTCGTATCAGGCAAAGAAATCTGCATAGTGGGACTCGTGAAGGCGACGGGCGGGTCCTAGGACCAGACTGTGCTGGAATGAAAATAATGTTTCGCCCAGGACTTCTATTTGGCACTATAACCCCATTCCAAAAAGCTCTTTCCTAGCCGAACGGGGCGCCGATGCACCTTAGGCCCATAAGCCGTGCTCCCGCAGTCAAAAAATGCATTTTCGATCAGCTTTGGCCCGCCGGAATGAAGAGGCACCAAAATCAACATTTCATCGGAGTCTACTTAAGTATTATTTTATAACATAAAATTACATGTGCGACCATACCAGCACTAGTGCACCGGATCCCATCAGAACTCCGCAGTTAAGCGTGCTCGGGCAAGAGTAGTACTGGGATGGGTGGCCTCCTAGGAATTCCTCGTGTTGCACCCCTTTTTCAACCAACCTACTCTCTTTTTTTTTGCAACTCATTGCCACAGCCTACGAACCACTGGCAGTGTTGGCTCGTCTCGTATCGGGCGAAGAAATCCCTATAATGGGACCCGTGAAGGCGACGGGCGGGTCCTAGGACCCGACCGTACGGGAATGGAAATAACTTTTTGTCCAAGACTCTGATTTGGCACTATGACCCCATTCTGGAAAGCTCTTTACTAGCCGGACGGGGCGCCAATGCGCTTAAGGCCCATCGGCCGGGCTCGTGCAGTCAAAAAATGCATTTTTGATCATCTTCGGCCCGCCGAAATGAAGAGGCCCAAAAATCACCATTTCATCAGAGGCTACTTAAGTATTATTTGAAAACATAATATAACATGTGCGACCATACCAGAACCAGTGCATCAGATCCCATCAGAACTCCTACAGTTAGGAGTGCTCGGGCGAGAGTAGTATTGGGATGGGTGACCTCTTAGGAAGACCTCGTGTTGCACCCCTTTTTCAACCAATTTACTCTCTTTTTTTTTGCAGCTCTTCGCCACAGCCTAAGAAGTACTGGCAATGTTGGCTCATTTCGTATCAAGTGAAGAAATCGGCATAGTGGGACCCGTGAAGGTGACGGGCAAATCCTAGGAGCCGACCATGTGGGAATGGCAATAACTTTTCTCCCAGGATTGCAATTCGGCACTATAACCCCATTTTGGAAAGCTCTTTCCTAGCCAGATGGGGAGCCGATGCGCCTAAAGCCCATCGACCGGGCTCGCGCAGTAAAAAAATGCATTTTTGATCATGTTCGGCCCGCCAGAATGAAGAGTTCCAAAAATCACTATTTCATCGGAGGCTACGTAAGTATTATTTGAAAACATAATATTACATGTGCGACCATACAATCACCAATGCACCGGATCCCATAAAAACTCCCGCAGTTAGGCGTGCTCGGGCGAGAGTAGTACTGGGATGGGTGACATCCTAGGAAGTCCCTCGTGTTGCACCCCTTTTTTTAACAAACTTACCCTCTTTTTTTTGTAGCTCTTCGCCACAGCCTAAGAAGCACTGGCAGTGTTGGCTCGTCTCGTATTGAGCAAAGAAATCTGCATAGTGGGACCTGGAATAGCAATAACTTTTTTTCCCATGACTCTGATTCGGCACTATGACCCCATTTCAGAAAGCTCTTTCCTAGCTGGACGGGGTGCCGATGTGTCTCAAGCCCATCGGCCGGGCTAGCGCAGAAAAAAAATGCATTTTCAATCACCTTTGGCCAGCCGGAATGAAGAGGCCCCAAAATCACCATTTCTTCAGAGTCTACTTAAGTATTATTTGAGAACAAAATATTACGGACGCGACCATACAAGCACCAGTTCACTGGATCCCATCAGAACTCCGTAGTTAAGTGTGTTTGGGCAAGGTAGTACTGGGATGGGTGACCTCCTGGTAAGTCCTCGTGTTGCACCCCTTTTTCAACCAACCTACTCTCTTTTTTTTTTTTTTTTTTTGCAGCTCTTAGCCACAGCCTACGAACCACTGGCAGTGTTGGCTCACCTCGTATCGAGCGAAGTAATCCGCATCGCGAGACCTGTGAAGGCTACGGACGGGTCCTAGGACCCGACCGCGTGGGAATCGCAATAACGTTTTGCCCAGGACTCCTATTCGGCACAATGACCCATTTCCGAATAGCTCTTTCCAAGCCGGAAGGGGAGCTGATGTGCCTCAGGCCCATCAGCCCGGCTCGCGCAATCAAAAAAAGCATTTTCGATCACCTTCGGCCTGCCAGAATGAAGAGGCCGTAAAATCACCATTTCATCGAAGTTTACTTAAGCATTATTTGAGAACATAATATTACGGGTGCGACCATACCAGCACCAGAGCACCCGATCCCATAAGAACTTTGCAGTTAAGCGTGCTGGGGCGAGAGTAGTACTGGGATGGTTGACCTCCAAGGAAGTCCTTATGTTGCACCCCTTTTTCAACCAAACTATTTAACTTTTTTTTTTTGCAACTCTTCTACATAGCCTACGAACCATTGGCAGTGTTGGCTCACCTCGTATCATGCAAAGGAATCAGCTTTGTTGGACCTATAAAGGCGACGGACGGGTCCTAGGTGTTTGAATAGTTGCTATTTGAATGATTTATATTTGTGCAACTTATGTAGTTTTGATTATTCCAAACATTATTGTTCAGATGTATAATTATCTCCTAACAATTTAGAAGATTTGCACTTGCTCTTGTGTGTACTAACATTTCAGGAAAATCAGACTCCAGACTACGAAAACTTCAAATCAAATTCAACATGAGAAATTTTGTTTATTTGAAGTGTCTTTTCTTTGAATTAATTTTGAAAGGGAGTGATTGTAATTGAGTGAATAAAATCTCTCACACACAAACTAAGGAGATCTTGAAATTCTATACTGATCGTACAGGACGATATATATCGTACTGGACGATCTGTTAGTTATCTCCTATAGAGCATTTGGAACGAATAGGAACTTGCTTCGAAAAATTTTTCTAAGTCCTATTCGTCCAGGACGAATTTTTATATCGTCCCCGGCGATGGGCGCTCTGGAAAATTTTCGTACAGACGAAAATAAATATCGTACCGGACGAACAGCTCTCTGGAAAATTTTCGTCCAGACGAAACCAAATTATCGTCCCCGGCGATGGGCGCTCTGGAAAATTTTCGTCCAGACGAAATAAATCATCGTCCAGGACGATCGGCTCTCTTGAAAATTTTTGTCCAGACGAACATATTTTCGTCCAAACGATAAACCGACTTAGGACAGTTTTTAGCAGTTTCTAGAACCGACCTTGTAATAACCGTTCGTACTGGACGAACCTAGTTCGTACAGGACGATCAGCTGTACGAAGTCATTTCGTACACATATACAAATTGGGTCGTTTCAGATCGTTTAAGTAAAATCGTCCAGGACGATCCACGATCGTACCGGACGATCCACTGCGTACAGAATTGAAAACTTGCAGTTTTTGGGCGGTTTTTCATGTCTTTTGTATAAATACTTCAAATTAGACTGCCACCCAATCTTTTTGTCAATTGATCTTCGTGCCTATTGAGAGAATAGTCAAGGGGAGAGTGGAAGAGAGCATTCAAAGGAGGATTTCTACCATTGGAGCAAGAAGGCTTCACTTGGATTGCTAAGGTAAGAATCTCTACTTGTGAAATTGGATTTCTTCACTCTTTTCTTTCTTCCTTCTAGGTTCTTGTGAGAAGATCATTCAAGAAGGTCCGGTTCTCTGCCGACACTTGGAGAGTGTGAACAGACGTGGGTTCTCTGCCTACACTAGGAGAGTGTAAAAGGAAGAAGGTTCTCTGCCTACACTTGGAGAGTGTAAACAGCCGTAGGGTTCTCTGCCCACACTAGGAGAGTGTGAAAGGACGACGGTTCTCTGCCAGCACTGTGGATTGTGTAAAAGGACGACGGTTCTCTGCCGCACCGGGGAGTGGTGAAAAGAGGGTTTTGTACAGGCTTCTCCGCCTTGCTGTGGGTGCTAAAGGAGAGTCACTTTGTGGTATTAGTGCAATACTAAGAGGGTGCCTCTGAGGAGTGGATGTAGGTCTGGTTATAGACCGAACCACTATAAATCTGGTGTCATTTACTTTACTGCTTTTACGTTTCCGCATTTTAAATTTTAGTTTTAACAACTCTGTGGTTGAAAAACATTTTTCTATAAACTTTAAAAGAAAATTTCATTTCGGTTCAACTTTAATTTTAAGAGGGTTTAAAATTTTTAAAACTACCAATTCACCCCCCTCTTGGTAGCCGTGGGACATTTACTTAGGCTTAACAACCTAATTACTAGATTCAACACTAGGACCCGACCGCGCCGGAATGGGAATAACTTTTCTCCCAAGACTCTGAATCGACACTATGAACCCATTCTGGAAAGCTTAGTCCAAGCCAGACGGGGCGCTGTTACGCATAAGGTCCATCGGTCGGGCTCGCGCAGTCAAAAATTTCATTTTTGATCACCTTCAGCCCGCCATAATGAAGAGGCCCCAAAATCACCATTTTATCGAAGGCTACTTTAGTATTATTTGAGAACATAATATTACATGTGCGACCATACCAGCACTAGTGTACCTGATCCCATTAGAACTCCGCTGTTAGGCGTGCTCGGGCGAGAGTAGTAATGGATGGGTGACCTCCTCGAAAGTCATCGTGTTGCACCCCTTTTTCAACCAGCCTACTCTCTATTTTTTTTGCAGCTCTTCGCCACAGTCTACGAACCACTGGTAGTTTTGGCTCATCTCGTATTGAGAGAAGAAATTGGCATAGTGGGGCCCGTGAAGGTGACGGGCTGGTCCTAGGAACCAACCGCGCAGGAATGGAAATAACGTTTCACCCAGAACTCCAATTCGGCAATATGACCCCATTTCTGAAAGCTCTTTCCTAGCCGGACAGGGCGCCGATGCGCCTCAGACCCATCGGCCAGGCTTGCGCAGTCAAAAAAAGCATTTTCGATCACCTCGGCCCGCCAGAATGAAGAGGCTTCAAAATCACCATTTCATTGGAGTCTACTTAAGTATTATTTAACAACATAATATTTTGGGTGCTACCATACCAGCACCAGTGCATCGGATCCCATCAGAACTGCACATTTAAGCGTGCTCGGGCGAGAGTTATATTGGGTTGGATGACCTCCTGGGAAGTCCTCGTGTTGCACCCCTTTTTCAACCAACCTACACTCTCTTTTTGTTTGTAGCTCTTATTCATATCCCATGAACCACTGACAGTGTTGGCTCGCCTCGCATCAGGCTAAGAAATCTGCATCGTGGTATCCGTGAAGGCGACGAACGGGTCCTAGGACCCGACAGTGCAGGAATGGCAATAACGTTTCTCCTAGGACTCCGATTCGGCACTATGTCGACATTCTGGAAAGCTCTTTCCGAGCCAGACTGGGCATCATTGCGCCTGAGGCACATCGGCCGGGCTCGCGCAGTCAAAAAATGCATTTTGTATCATCTTTGGCCTGCCGGAATGAAGAGGCCGCAAAATCAACATTTCATCGGAGTCTACTTAAGTATTATTTGAGAACATAATATTATAGGTGCGATCATACCAGAACCAGTGCACCAGATCCCCTCAGAATTCCGCAGTTAAGCGTGCTTGGGCGAGAGTAGTACTGGGATGGGTGACCTCTTGGAAAGTCCTTGTATTGTACCCCTTTTTCAACCAACCTACACTTTTTTTTGTAGCTCTTTGCCACAGAATACGAACCACTGGCAGTGTTGGCTCGCCTTGCATCGAGTGAAGTAATCCTTATCGTGGGACCCTTGAAGGCGAGGGATGGGTCATAGGACCCGACCACGCAGGAATGGCAATAATGTTTCACCCAGGACTCCTATTCGGCACTATGAACTCATTCCGGATAGCTCTTTCTGAGCCGGAAGGGGCGCCGATGTGCCTCAAGCCCATCGGCTAGAATCACGCAGTTAAAAAATGTATTTTCTATCAGCTTCGGCCTGCCAGAATTAAGAGGCCCCAAAATCACTATTTCATTGGAGTCTACTTAAGTATTATTTGAGAATATAATATTTCGGGTGCGACCATACAAGCGCCAGAGTACCGGATCCCATTAGAACTCTACAGTTAAGCATGCTAGGGAGAGAGTAGTACTGGGATGGGTGACCTCCTAGGAAGTCTTCGTGTTGCACCCCTTTTTCAACCAACCTACTCTTTTTTTTTTTTTTTTGCATCTCTTCTCCATAGCCTTCGAACCACTGTCAGTGTTGACTCGCCTCGCATTGGGAGAAGAAATCCGCATTGTGGAACCCGTTAAGGCGACGGATGGGTCCTAGGATTCGAACGCGCGGAAAAGGAAATAACTTTTCTCCAAGGACTTCGATTCGAAACTATGACCCCATTATGAAAAGCTCTTTCTGTGCCAGATGGGGCGCCGTTGCGCTTAAGGACCATCGGTCGAGCTCGCGTAGTAAAAAAAGGAATTTTCTATCACCTTCGGCCCACCAGAATGAAGAGGCCCCAAAATCACTATTTCATCGGAGTCTACTTAAGTCTTATTTGAGAACATAGGATTAAGGGTGTGACCATACCAGCACCAGTGCATCGGATCCCATCATAACTCCGCAGTTAAACGTGCTTGGGTAAGAGTTGCACCCCTTTTTAAACCAACCTACTCTTTTTTTTTTTTGCAGCTCTTCGCCACAGCATACGAACAATGGGCAGTGTTGGCTCGCCTCACATCAGGTGAAGAAATCTGCATCGTGGGACCCGTGAAGGCGACGGGCGGGTCCTAGAACCCGAGCGCGTGGGAATGGCAAGAACTTTTCTCCTAGGACTTCGATTCAGCACTATGACCCCATTCCGGAAAGCTCTTTCTGAGCTGGATAACTGCCAATGCGCCTCAAGCCCATCGCCCTGGCTCGTGTAGTCAAAACATGCATTTTCGATCACCTTCGGCCTGCTGGGATGAAGAGGTCCCAAAATCACCATTTCATTGGAGTCTACTTAAGTATTGTTTTAGAACATAATGTTATGGGTGCGACCATACCAACACCACTGCACTGGATCCCATCAGAACTCTACAGTTAAGCGTGCTGGGGGGAGAGTAGTAATGTGATGGGTGACCTTCTGGGAAATCCTCTTGCACCCCTTTTTCAACCAACCGACTATCTCTCTTTTTTTTTTTTGCAGCTCTTCACCACAGCCTATAAACCACTTGCAGTGTTGGCTTTCCTCGCATCGGGCAAAGAAATCCACATAGTGGGACACGTGAAGGCGACGAACGGGTCTTAGGAACCGACCGCGTGGGAATGGCAATAACATTTTGCAAAGGACTCCAATTCGGCACTATGACCCCATTCTGGAAAGCTCTTTCTGACCCATACGAAGCGCCGATGCTCCTCAGGCCAATCGGCCGGGCTCATGCATTAAAAAAATACATTTTCGATCACCTTCTACCCTCCAGAATGAAGAGGCCCCAAAATGTTCATTTCATCGAAGTCTACTAAAGAATTATTTGAGAACATAATATTACTGGTGCGACCATACCAGCACCAGTGCACCGGATCCCATCAAAACTCTGCAGTTAAGAGTGCTCGGGCTAGAGTAGCACTGGGATGGGTGACCTCCTGGGAAGTCCTCGTGTTGCACCCCTTTTTCAACCAACCTAATCTCTTTTTTTTGCAGCTCTTTGCCACAACCTACGAACCACTGGCAGTGTTGGCTCGCCTCGCATCGGGCGAAGAAATCCGCATCTTGGGACACGTGAAAGCAACGGGCAGGTCTTAGGACCCGATCGCATGGGAATGGCAACTAGTTTTTGCCTAGGACTCCTATTCGGCACTATGACCACGCTTCGAAAAGCATTTTCTAAGCCGGACGGGGCGCCGATGCGCCTCAGGCCCATCAGCCAGGCTTGCGCAGTCAAAAAATATATTTTTGATCACCTTCGGCCTGCCGGAATAAAGAGGCCTCAAAATCAGCATTTAATCAAAGTCTACTTAAGTATTATTTGAGAACATAATATTACGGGTGTGACCATAACACCACCAGTGCACCAGATCCCATCAGAACTCTGTAGTTAAGCGTGCTCAGGCGAGAGTAGTACTGGGATGGGTGACCTCCTAAGAAGTCCTCGTGTTGCACTTCATTTTCAACCAACCTACTCCATCTCTTTTTTTCAGCTCTTCTCCATAGCCTACGAACCTTTGGCAGTGTTGGATCGCCTTGCATCGGACGAAGAAATCCGCATCGTGGGACCCGTGAATGCGACGGGCAGGTCCTAAGAACCAATCGCATAGGAATGGAAATAACTTTTTGCCTAGGACTTCTATTCGTCACTATGACCCCTTTCCAGAAATCTCTTTTCGAGCCGGACGGGGTATCGAAGCGCCTCAGGCCCATCGGCCGAGCTTGCACAGTTAAAAAATGCATTTTCAATCACCTTCCACCCAACGAAATGAAGAGGACTTTAATATGACCATTTCATCGGATTCTACTTAAGTATTATTTGAGAACACAATATTATGGGTGCGACCATACAAGCACCAGTGCACCGGATCCCATTAAAACATTGCAGTTAAGTGTGTTTGGGCGAGAGTAGTACCAGGATGGGTGAGCTCCAGGGAAATCCTGGGGTTGTACCCCTTTCTCAACCAACCAAACTTCTCTCTCTTTTTTTTTGCAGCTCTTCTCCACAGCGTACAAACCACTGGCAGTGTTGGCTCGCCTTGCATCGGGAGAAGAAATCCTCAACGTGGAATCTGTGAAGGCGACGGGTGGGTCCTAGGACCCGACCGTGACGGAATGGAAATCGACCGTGCGGGAATGGCAATAACATTTTGCACAGGACTCCAATTTGGCACTATGACCCCTTTCCGGAAAGCTCTTTCCAATTCAGATGAGTCAACAATGCGCCGTAGGCTGATTGGATGGGATCGCGCAGTCAAAAATGCTTTTTTGATCACCTTTGTCCCGCCAAAATAAAGATGCCCAGAATCACCATTTCATCGGAGTCTGCTTAAGTATTATTTGTGAACATAATATTATGGGTGCGACCATAGCAGCACCAGTTCACCGGATCCCATCAGAACATGGTAGTTAAGCGTGCTTGGGAGAGAGTAATACTGGGATGGGTGTCCTCTTGGGAAGTCCTCGTGTTGCACCACTTTTTCAACCAACGTACTCCCTCTTTTTTTTTTGCAGCTCTTCGCCACATCGCACAAACCACTGGCAGTGTTTGCTAGCCTTACATCAGGAGAAGAAATCCGCATCGTGGAACCCATGAAGGCGACGGGTGAATCCTAGGACCCGACCGCGTGGCAATGGCTATAACATTTTGTCCAGGAGTCCGATTTGACACTATGACCCCATTCAAGAAATCTCTTTCTAAGCTGGACGAACTCCGATGTGCCTCAAAACCATCGGCTGAGTTTGTGCTTTCAAAAAATACATTTTCCATCACCTTCAGCCCGTCGGAATTCAAGAGGCCCCAAAACCCCCAATTCATCAGAGTCTACTTAAGTATTATTTGAGAACATAATATTACGGGTGCGACCATTCAAGTACCTGTGCACCAGATCCCATCAGAACTCCACAGTTAAGCGTACTTGGGCGAAAGTAGTACTGGGATGGGTAACCTCCTCGGAAAACCTCGTATTGCACCCATTTTTCAACCAACCTACACTCTTTTTTTGCAGCTCTTTGTCACTGCCTATGAACCACTGGCAGTGTTGGCTCGCATTACATCGGGCAAAGAAATCCGTATCGTGGGACCCGTGAAGGTGACGGGCGGGTCCCAAAACTCTAATTCGACACTATGACCCAATTCCGAAAAGCTCTTTCTGAGCTGGACGATCTACAATGCGCCTCAGGCAAATCGGTCATGCTCGAGCAGTAAAAAACTCCATTTTTGATCACCTTCGGCCCGCTGAAATGAAGAGGCCCCAAAATCACCATTTAATCGGAGTCTACTTAAGTATTATTTGAGAACATAATATTACGGGTGCGACCATACCAGCACTAGTGCACCGGATTCCATCAGAACTCCGCAGTTAAGCGTGCTTGGGCGAGAGTAGTACTGGGATGGGTGATCTCCTAGGAATTCCTCGTGTTGCACCCCTTTTTCAACCAACCTACTCTTTTTTTTTTGCAACTCTTCGCCACAGCCTACGAACCATTGGCAGTGTTGGCTCACCGCGTAAGAATGACAACAAATTTCTGCCCAGGACTCCGATTCGGCACTATGATGTCATTCTGCAAAGCACTGTAATAGCTGAACGATTGCCGATGCGCCTCAGGTCCATCGGTCGGGCACGCGTTGTTAAAAAATGCATTTTTGATCACCTTCGGCTTTCCGGAATGAAAAGGCTCCAAAATCACCATTTCATCAGAGTCTACTTAAGAATTATTTGAGAACATAATGTTATTGGTGCTTCCCATACCAGCACAAGTGCACCGGATCCCATAAGAATTCTGTAGTTAAGTGTGCTTGGGTGAGAGTAGTACTGGGATGGGTGACCTCCTGGGAAGTCCTCATGTAGCACCCCTTTTTCAAGCAACCCACTCTATTTTTTTTTTTTGCAGCTCTTTTCCAGATCCTACGAACCACTGGCAGTGTTGGCTCGCCTCACATCGGGCGAAGAAATTTGCATCATGGGACCCGTGAAGGTGACGGGCGGGTCCTAGGACCCAACCGTGCGGGAATGGCAATAATTTTTCGCCCAAGACTCCAATTCGGCACTATGACCCCATTACAGAAAGCTCTTTCCGAGCCGGATGATCGTCGATCCGCCTCAGACCCATCAGTCGGGCTCGTCAATCAAAAATGCATTTTTGATCACCTTCGGCTCGCCGGAATGAAGAGGCCCCAAAGTCACCATTTCAACGGAGTCTACTTAAGTAATATTTGAGAACATAAAATTACTAGTGCGATCATACCAGCACTAATGCACCGGATCCCATCAGAACTCCGCAGTTAAGCATGCTTAGGTGAGTGTAGTACTGGGATTGGTGACCTCTGGGGAAGTCCTCGTGTTGCACTCCTTTTTCAACAAACCTACTCTTTTTTTTTACAGCTCTTCGCCACAGCCTACGAACCACTGGCGATGTTGGCTCGCCTCGCATCGGGCGAAGAAATTCACATCGTTAGAGCCGTGAATGTGACAGGAGGTTCCTAGGACCCGACCGTGCGGGAATGGCAATAACATTTCGGCCATGACTCCGATTCGGCACTATAACCCCATTATGGAAAGATCTTTTCAATCCGGACGATCACCGATGTGCCTTAGGCCCATCGGCTATGCTCGTGTAGTAAAAAAATGCATTTTCGATCATCGTCGGCCCCCAGAATAAAGAGGCCCAAAAATCACCATTTCATCGGAGTCTACTTAAGTATTATTTGAGAACATAATATTATGGGTATGCCATACTAGCACCAATGCACCAGATCCCATCAGAACTCCGCAGTAAAGCTTGCTTTGGCGAGAGAAGTACTGGGATGGGTGACCTCCTAGGAAGTCCTTGTGTTTCACCCCTTTTTCAACCAACATACTCTTTTTTTTGTTTTTTTTTTAGCTCTTCACCATAGCCTACGAACAAGTGGCAGTGTTGGCTCACCTCGCATCGGGTGAAGAGATCTGCATCGTCAGATCCATGAAGGCGATGAGCTGGTCCTAGGACCCGACCGTGCGAGAATGGTAATAACATTTTTCCATGGACTCCGATACAACACTATGACCCCATTCTGGAAAGTTGTTTCCAAGCCGGACGATCACCGATGCGCCTTAAGCACATCAGCAGGGGTCACGCAGTCAAAAAATGCATTTTTGATCACATTTAACCCGCCAGAATGAAGATGCCCAAAAATCACCATTTCATCAGAGTTTACTTATGTATTATTTTAGAACATAACATTATGTGTGCGACCATACCAGCACCAGTGCACCGGATCCCATCAAAACTCTGCAGTTAAGCGTGTTTGGGTGAGAGTAGTACATGGATGGTTGACCTCCTAGGAAGTCCTCATCTTGGCTCGCCTCGCATCGGGATAAGAAATCTGTATCGTGGGACCCGTAAAGGTGACAGGCGGGTCCTAGAACCCGACTGCATGAGAATGGAAATAACTTTTTGCACAAGACTACGATTCGACACTATGACCCCATTTTGGGAAGCTCTTTCCAAGCCGGACGATCATCGATGTGCCTTAGGCCCATCGGTCGGGCTCGCGCAGTTAAAAAATGCATTTTTGATCTCCTTCGGCCCGCCGGAATAAAGAGGCCCCAAAATCATAATATCATAGGAATCTACTTAAGTATTATTTGAGAACATAATATTACGGGTGCGACCATATCAGCACCAGTGTACCGGATCCCATCAGAACTCCAGAGTTAAACGAGCTTGGGCGAGAGTAGTACTTGTTGTAACCCATGACCCCGAGTTTGAGATTTTGATGATGCCAAATAATGAGTGTTTTGGAACTGCTTTTCATTGATTATTATTTTATTTGTTATTTTCCTTGAGCACTAACATTTCAGGAAGATCACAAGTGACTCAGGAAGAAAGGAAGACTCAAGACCGGGTAGATTAGGAGTATGAGTCAAACATTGTATTTTTTTATTTATTGTATTTTTACTTTATTGAGTCTGGCCACAATATGCGTAAGAGTAAGAGCAACCATGCACACACACAGGGGGAGAGTTCTTTTTTAACTGTAAATTATAAATAAAATTCTTCTCTGTAGATCGTACTGTACGATTTTATTTCGTACTGTACGATCCAAGCTATGTGGACAAATCTGTGAATAGATCGTACTGTACGAAGTATGTCGTACTGTACGATATGTTCAGATCCAAAACCCTAGCCATAACTTAGTTTAAGTAAGTGTTTTTGCTCCGTTCGTACTGTACGAACAAGTTCGTACTGTATGATCTGTTTTTAATACTTACTTAAATTAACCCGTGATTAGTGCATGTAATCCAGGCCTAATGAAAATTTGAACATCGTACTGTACGATAGTAATTGAACCATACGATGAACAGAGACGACATCCGATCGTCCAGACCATCGTCCTATACGAATCGTATCTTGTTGGATCGTATCGTACGATATTATATCGTACAGTACGATTTGTTTTTGTACTGTTCGTACATCTTCGTACCAGGACGACGGCTGTTTGTGAAGATCGTACTGTACGATGTTGAATCGTACTGTACGAACAGTAACGGCTAATTTTGAAATCAAAGGTTTTTTGAGCCCGTTTTTAGATGTCAATCAAGTCTTTTTTGGGTAAGAATTACAGAGAGGGTGAACGTGGTTAGAGAGGGATTCCAAGGGAGAAAACTCTAGAGAAATTCTTGAGGGTTGAGAGAGGAAGGAGAAGGTGAGCGTTGTGAGGGAGAAGAGGTGTGAGGGAGATCACACGGTTGCTCCAAGCTTGCTGCATCTTGCTCCTCCTGTGGCCCGAGAAGGATTTGAGGAAGGATCTCCAAGGGAAAGGCTCGTCTACATTAGTTACCTCGAGGTTCTCTGCCTTCTCCAGGAGGGAGAAAAACGAGAAGGTTCTCTGCCGTCGCCAAGAGGGTGAAAATAGAGTTTGGTATTCCGCCACGCCGGGTTGGTGAAAGGGAGGTTTGTACAGGCTTCTCCGCCTTGCCGAGGGGGGCAAAAGGAGAACTATTTTGATAGTGAAAATCCCGGAGTGGAGGACTCCGGGGAGTGGACGTAGGTCATATTTTGACCGAACCACTATAAAATTCTTGGTGTGTTCTTTCCTTATCGTTGTTTAATTTTTGCTTGCATTTTAAATTTGTCATATCTATTGCATGTGAAATTTTGTGAAAGAAAAGTTGCATAAATCTTTGTTTTAAAGTTTCAAAAAACAACAAAAAAATTAGAACTCTTGTTTAAGGTTAATTTTATTAGTAAGAAGTTTTTACAATTCACCCCCCCTCTTGTCGTTTAGTAATTTCAGTACTGGGATAGGTGACCTCCTTGGAAGTCCCCGTTTTGCACCCCTTTTTCAACCAACCTACTCTTTTTTTTTTGCAGCTCTTCGCCACAGCCTAAGAACCACTGGCAGTGTTGGCTCGCCTCGCATCGGGCGAAGAAATCCGCATCGTGGGACCCATGAAGGAGGCGGGAGGGACCTAGGACCCGATCGCACAGGAATGGCAATAACGTTTTTCCCATGACTTTGATTTGGCACTATTACCCCATTCCGGAAAGCTCTTTCCAAGCTGGATGATTGCCGATGCGCCTCAGGCCCATCGGCCGGGCCTGCGCAGTCAAAAAATACATTTTTGATCACCTTCGGCCCGCTAGAATGAAGAGGCCCCAAAATCACAATTTCATCGGAGTCTACTTAAGTATTATTTGAGAACATAATATTACGGGTGCGACCATACCAGCACCAGTGCACCGGATCCCATCAGAACTCCACAGTTAAGGGTGTTTGGGCGAGAGTAGTACTAGGATGGGTGACCTCCTGGGAAGTCCTCGTGTTGCACCCCTTTTTCAACCAATGTAAAAAAAAAAAAGAATAAATACACAGATGATTTATAGTGGTTAGGTCAACTTTCACTTATGTCCATTCCCTAGAGTCATCCACTATGATAATTGCACTAAAAATTAGTTACTTTTCTTTTTCCCCCATGGCAAGGTGAAGAAGGTCTTACAAATCTATTACACCTCCTCAGTGTGGCATAGTAGATGAATCCTTTTCACCACCTCTGTGCAATAGAGTAGCCTAATTTCCTTCATGTCCTCAGTGCAACAGAGTAGCTTGAATCTCTTTCATCCTAATGGTGAGGTGGAGTGCCTGAATCCCTTTCACACTCCTAGAGAGGCGAAGTTCCTGAATCCCTTTCATAAATAGTGTGGTGGAGTATCCATGTACTTTATCACCAATGTTTGCTCCAGTCTTTACCCTTTCTCTCCCAACCTCTCACTGTAGCTTGAATCCCATAAAACTCTTCTCCCTCTCTCATAAACTTCACCCTCTCTCCCAAGCACTAGTCTCTCTCTTCAACACTTTTTTTAAAGAAAACGCAACCAAATTATTTCCAAAAGATACTTACAATAACTAATAAGAAAGCTTAAACAAAAAACCTAAAACAAAACCCTAAAAATTCAATTCAATCATCATTATTTGTACAGTACGATTGCATGATCATACAATAGGATCCCTTAAATTTGGCCTATTAGTATAGTATGATTAGTTTAGATCATACTACATAAATGAATAATGGTATAGTATGATTAGTTCAATCAAATTAATTTTCATATAGGATGAACCCAGGAATGACCAAAATTATCTCTATTGATTATCCTATATGAACCAGTTCTTATAATACAATAAAATAATATTATTAAAAATATTAAACTGATTAATCATAGTATAGTATTTTAAAAATTGTACATTGTGATTTGGTTCATTTAGTATGAACATATAAAATTTAAATTAATTTTTTTTTTGTATATGGCAATATTGCTGTTAAAATTTGGGCTTATTTTGATGTCATGTTTCAATTAAATTTCAATTAAAACACATGTTGGTGGAATTTTGAAAACAGGTTTTGAAAAATATTAGTTTTCTTTGGGAATTTTAAAATTAAAGTTTGAATTCTAATTCTAAAGTTGAATCAACTCGATAGAAAAAGTATATCACCCTGAAGGATGAAAATAAAATTTCATAACGGTGTTCAGACTTAGAATCATGAAACTCATCTTGAATATCATGACCGGATTCTAAAGAGAACTTCGTATGGCCCCAAGGGGACAGAATGAAGTTCAACTAAATATCCAATTATAATATTCAAGAAGTACGATAGTTGAGTTCACATCCAAAGCCTTATCGAAGAAGGATGTATCTCCCCAAAAGGGAGATGACACCATTCAATGATAATTCTTCTAATGTAACAACGACAATCATTCTTTGACTTTTTCTCAAAGAAATCTAATAAGATTTTAGAAAAGTTAATTTTAAAATCAGGTGCGTGTGTGGTTCTAAATCTCCTACGAGCGCAAGCTCTCGTAGTTAATTATATCGTAGGGAGATAAAGTTTCCTACGAAAACTCTCTATTAAAATAGTGATAGAATTTTGTTAGATCTTGTAGGAGTGATATCAAAAAAATGAATGAATTTTGGAAAATCAAAAGGGAATGGATCAAGATTGAACAGTTATTAACAGAGTTAAAGGAAGAGGGGTAGGAGACACTTTGAGATTCTAGAACCATCCAGAAGTGCCCCAACTTAATCTAAGTGTTGGGCTTTATGTTTTAGGATTTAAATGAGATTTTTAATTAGAGTTGAGCATTTTATTAAAAAATTTGGGATTATATTCCCGGAATTTTGGGGTCTTATAATAAAAAATATGCCCCGGATCCTAGATCTAATTTGGACACTGGACCACAAATGTCCGAACCTAACTAATGCAGTGCAGGGTTTGGACTTACCCCAGCCTGGATTGGGGAGCCAGCTAATCACCTAGTCGATTTTAAAGAGATGAATCCGATCTTTTATGTAAGAGTGGTGGGGGCGTTGTATTTAAAGTTTTGGAGAGTTGGGGACGACATCTAGTGATTTTCCTAATTGGCCCATTTGACTTATGTTGGGTGAAAAAATGTTAAGGACTAATGCAATTAAAATTTTGACTCTTTAAGTATGTTTCTAATGCAATGCGTACTGGTTAACAACTTCAAATCAAGTATGCTTGAAATATTTTAAAAACAAGCTTAGAAAATAATTTTTTAGAAGACAGGACTTCCCCAGGTCCGGCACCTCGTCCTCATAGGTCAGACTATCCGGACTCTACCCGCAGGCGGGGAAGGGTCTAAAACAAGGAGAGAGTAATGCAGAAATATGTATGCGACCCCGGGGTCGATCCTCGGCTAATTCCCTAGATTTATTATCTTTCTATGTTATTTAGACTCACTAAAATTTTAGACTTTAAGATTATGAGTATAAAACTTTCACACCCTCACGAGCCTCACGTATCCAGGTGAAAACAAAAGCGGCACATAATCGCAAAAAAAAAACTAAGAAAAACAAGTAATCCTAAAAGAAATCAATTCATCACATCAAATATAAACTAATTAATCGATAAATGTCCATATTCAAAGTTGCCTTGCTTATTACAAACCAGGGTCTTGCAGAAAGTAAAGTGGCCGGGCACCACTGACAATAACCCGGATTCTAAACCTAGTAATGACGCAAGTTATTTTGAGTGGGATACTCTTAGTCTTCAAGTCTTCAATCTTGTTCTCCTTTGGGCTCCTTTTCTTTAAGCTCCTTGGATTCTTCGTAGTATGCTACCCAAATGGATAAGAGGGCACTTCCTTTAAGGGGAAGGCCACTCTTTCCTCCTTGGGTAGGGAATAAGTGTGGTCCAAATTTGGATTTCCAAATAGAAAAAGAATACTCCCCTAAGGGGCATCATTTTCTCTTCGGAGTCCAAGCTTTGGACCTATATATCCCAACTCAAAATTGACTTTCATAACACTTAACAATTACACAAATTACATTTATATGAAAATAAAATCTAGACTCACCTGCAGGGTTATCCTAAGCAGTGAATAAATAAGAAGCAATTATTCCCAAGCAGTTGTATATGTGCAGAAAAGTAAGTAAACACACTGGCCACGCTCTTTTTATTTGGGGGCTTTAGCAGCTGAAGCACCTGCGTAAGCATTTATAACATTTATATTTTTTTTTTATTGATTTAGCCCCCTTTTTATTGCGCTGTATGAGCGTAGCCGCCTGCAAAAAACTGTGTGAACATCCAGGTCGTACCTAACGTAAGGGTAATCTAGTCACCAAACACATCAATCCATCTACAGAGTGCAGAAAAAGTAAGCAGACACAGTAAAGCAATTTCATCCACAACATGCAGTGAAAGCAATGAAAAATCTGGCACACAGCAGTAAAGTAAACACCGGCCTAACCTAGATCTAGAGTTGGTTGTCCTAGCACATCATCTAAAGTGTGTGTAGAAGGTCGTGTGGTAGGGTAGATCCTAACCTGGGTGATTAATTAAAGTAATCTAGAAAAAGTTCTGAATTTGTTAAGGCTTAAAGGGGATTTAAATTAAAGTTTATGTATTAATAGATTAAGAATTTTAATTAAATATATTTTAAGATTTAATTGATTACTACCTTTGTTTCACACCGAGGCCGTGAAGTTTATTTCACCTTCCTTGGGGCTAAGCTAATAGCCTCGTAGGCCTGGGTTACCCAGTAGCAATCGGGGTTGATCAAGTTAGTTTAAGTTAGTTGCAATTAAAGAAGTTGATTAATATTAAGGGGAGTTGGTTATTGATTTTAAAGGATTTCTTAACGATTTTATTATCCTATTAATAAAATTCTAGAATTTAGAAAATTAGCAGATTTTGAGAGTTATCCGGATATGCTAACTAAAGGGGTCAAAATTTGATTTTTTAGAATTAGAGTTAATCTAAAGGGTTTCAGATTTTTAATAAGTACTAGACCTAATTATGAGATGTTAGACAGGTGGTACACTCAATTTGAAGTTTTCTATCAAAAGTTATGATTTTTAGAAGTTTTGACCCATTTTGACCTAAGGTTCACTAAAATGTTGACTCTTCAACTTTGACCAGATTTTGGGAATTTAATATTTTTAGAAAATACTAGATTTTAATTAAAGTTATTAGATACTGAGTTTGATTGATTTGGATTTTTATACAATTTATAATGTTTTTTACAAGTTTGAGGTATTTACTAGAATTATTTAATTGTTTCAATTAAGGATCCATTTGATGATTTGAACCCAAATGAGTCCTAAACTTCTTGAAATCAGTTCCAAAGATCATAAATGATCTAAGGAAGGATCATCAAATGTTTAAAGATTTTTTTTTTATTTTTAAGGATTTTTAATTAATTAAAAATGATTAAACATTAATTTTGACTTAAGATTAAATTAAAATATATTTGAATGTCAAACCAAAAGGATTTCAATCTTCACTGATTAATGAATTAACTAGGAACAATTAGAAATATTTTAATGAATTTTATAAATTTATAGTGATTTATTATAATTTTATTGGAGCTAGTGGGCCATTTCTAAGAGGGATTATTGTGGCTCCTATTTGGTGAACCAAATGAACTTCAAATCTGATGAAATTTGGGCCATAGGATCACGTAATCCTAAGGTCTAAACCCACCAAATTTGGGTTCAAATGGAGTATTCTAAGGTGGCTAACTAAACCACCCAAGGTGTGCTCTAAGTCACCTTCAAAACACTATAGGGAGCTATCCTAAACTTGGATTGGGGCAAAATCATTGGCCCTAAATTCCTTTTCCTACACATCACCATTACACAAAGAATCACACCCTAAGTCTCATTGGATAGGTCTAAATCACATTTTGAATTTAAGGGTCAACTCATGACCCTTAAACTCAAAATTAATGGAAAATGCCCTTGAATAGCTTAAAATGAAGAGATAAAATTTGGACATGTCAGGAACATGTCCAAGTTCAATCTCCCAAAATTCCATACCTGGTGGAATTATGATTAAATAATAATTATAGAAATTGATAAAATACTCAAACCAAAATTAAACTTAACACAGATCTAACCAAGGCCTGGAACCATAGAGCTTTTGTAGGTCTCCCTGAGACCTTTCCAATGATCCTAAGAAAACCTAATTTGGCCAAGTGTGGAGAGAGTTATGAATTTTTTAAGTTCCATTGAATTTCTAGAATTTTTAATTTGGCCGTTACACAGTCAACTGCGCTTTACACGCGGCGCGCTTTGATTGGCGTGGCAATCATTGGCGCTGACCGTTAACAGTCAAATTAACCACACCCGTCAGATAGCGGATCAGACTGCTGGGATTAAACACGCTCTGAGACCACGGGATCTAATCCATGCCGTTTATTGAAATCAACGGTTAAGATTTCATCCTCAACCTCCCGCACGTGTCCGAGACCATGAGGCTTCTCCAGCGTGATCCGAGCGATCCCACCGGCAAACTTTAATGAAATTTCACAGGGAGGATCAAGGAGGGGGAAACCTTCAATCCAACGGTGGAAATCCGTTGGGGTGAAGGTTTCCTTCACACTTGACCAAACTACCTAGCTAGGGAGCTCGGAAAGGAGGAGTTATCGCAGAGACAGTCTCAATGAATGAGCTTCTCTATCAGGAAGCTTCAGGGAATGATGGTGAATGGATCTCCTTCAGACGTCAGTATTGGAGAACGGCTGGAGGTACGACTTCGAGCGGGATGCCGCAAGCTTTCGCCGAAGTTTTCTCAAATGGATTGAAGGGACGGTCTATGAGATGGAGGGAAGATGCTAGGAGGTCGAGGGAACTCTAGGGAATGATTTCGAATCTCTGAGATTGGTTCTGTAGTTCTGGGGAGCACAAGCCTATTCAGTTGTCTCCCGCGAGCTTGGACTACCGGGATTGAGCTGGAGGGGCCTCAGATTGATGCCATGTGGAAGGAGGCAACGTCCCAGAGTGCTCATGAGGGTCAAGCTGGCTGGTCATAGCCTTTGGAAGGTTTTGGGTTAGGAACGGTCTGGGGGGGACCACTAGAGCTCGTTTTCCATTGGTCCCGACCGCCGCCGGCCATGGTTTGGGTCGGGTTGACCCGGGGAGACCGATGGGGACATGCTGGAGTCGAGGGTGAGGTCAATTTGTGCTGGGGAGGCCTGAATTGAGCTGGTGGCTCGGTTGGACCCAAACTTGCTCGGTTCGAGTCGAATTGAGCTCAATCTAGGTCAGGCTAGACCCTAGATTTGATATGGGAGGTAGGTCTGGGTCTGGTGCACCCAATGCAAGTGGCAATTGGGTTTATTTTGATCTGGGTTGAAAGATGGCTCGGGTTGATCCAAATCTGCTCCGTTCGGGTTGATTTGGGCTCAACCAAGGTTAGGCCAAACCCTGGGCTTGAGATGGGAAGTGGGTCTGGGTCTGGTGCACCCAATGCAAGTGGCAATTTGGTTCAATTTGATCTGGGTTGAAAGATGGCTCGGGTCCATGTGTTTTTTTGGCTACTTTGGGTTAGCCTAGAGGTTGACTCAAGTCAACCCAGGACATGGGCTAGCTGGGGGGAGTGTATTGGACCTAGAGCAGCCTATTAGAGGTGTTGATCAAGTTCAATTTGCCATAGATCAAGAATTGCTCAACCTCAAGTGATTTTGGACAGTTTGGGTTAGCCCAATTCTTGACCCAAGTGAATGCAGGGGCTGGGATGGTCAAGAGAAGTGTATTGGGTCAAGAGGGACCTAATGGAAGTCTTTGCCAAGTTTGATTTAGCTTAGGACAGGAATTGGCTCAATCCCAAGTGGTTTTTGGACACTTTGGGTTAGCCTAATTCTTGACCCAAGTGAGCCCAAGGGCTAAGTTGATCAAGGGAGGTGTATTGGGTCAAGAGAGACCTAATGACACTTTAATTTGAGTTCAATTTAATCGAGGTCAAGAAGTGGTTCAAAAGAGACCCTTCTTTAGCCACTTGGGTCAAGCCAAAAGGCTAACCCAAGTGAGCCTAAGGCTTGGGTGCCCAAGAAAGATCTCTTGAGTACCCAAGGAGTCATCCCTTGAATTCAAAAGGGATTGAAATGATCTTGATTCAAAGATTTGAATGAAAAGAGGTGTATGCGTTAATTGGTCAAACTTGGTTGACTTGGTCAACCAGGTTGACCCAAGGTCTGGGTTTGGGTCCAACAGGTTGGGTTTGATATTTGAAACTTGTTGGAAGTGGTTCCAAGCAATTTGGAGTTCATTTGAGTTCAAATGGGCATTTGAATCCCACAGGGGTATTTTGGTCATTTTGACCCCCTGGTCAACTAGGGGTCAAAATGGGTCTTGAAAAATGTAGCTTACTGCTCAATGGGTTATAATCAAGGGTTTGGAGGTGACTAGAAGCTTTGGAGAAAGCTCTAGGGTCAAGAACTACTAAATGGTTTGTTCAGTGGCATAGATTGTAAATATCTGAAGGGTTTACAGCCTTTGGATTTTGATTTAGATTTTGGGGTTAGGGACCTCATAATGGACTCAAATTTGAAGGGTAGCCTCCAAAGACATGTCTTATCACTTTGCAAGTAGACTCTAAATCGGAGATCATTTGATTGGGCTTCAAAGTATTTGAAAAATCCTTGGAAAGGGGCTTCAGGACCATGCCTTTGAACCTTGAATTTGAGTCTGGATTTCTAGATTTGAAATGGATTTTAAGTTTGAATGATTAATATTGAAGTATCCAAATCATTTAATATCATATGGTGATTGTTAATGATTGGATGGGATCAAAGCTAGATAAAAAGGTAGGATCAAAGTCTAGATTGAAGTTTGGATTCTCAATTGGATTGGGTCAAGGTTTGAATGGGACTGAAGCTTGAATTGATTTAAATTTGAATTGAATGAAGCTTAGATTTATTTGGGATTTGAATTGATCAAACGTATGGATTGATTTGAAACTGGATTGGTCCTAGATTCTATAGGGATTCTAAGATCTAGGATCTAGAAGGATTCTAGGATCTAGATAGGCCTTAGGGTCTAGATATGGAAGAATCTTAGGATCTAGAGTAGACCCTAAAGTCTTGAGTCTAGAAGGATCCTATGCTCTAGAATAAATCCTAAAGTCTGGATCTAGGAGAATCCTAAGGTCTAGGCTGATTTGGAAGAATCCTAAGGTCTAGAGTGGATCCTAAGATCTGGATTGATCTGGAGTTTGGAAGGGTCTTAGTGACCTCATACAAAAATGAGGTCAACATGCGTATTTGCTTTTTTATGCTATGCTTAATGCGTGGTTCATTAAGTCTAAGGGGAATATTATAAATGTTGTTCCTACTCTCATTTTATTATTTTTTATGGCTGGAAAAGAATAACTCTCTATTTAATGGTGTTCATATAAATCATCATAAGGTGATCTAGAATGTGAAGATAATGTTTTTGATCTTTTTTTTGTTAAGTTGCTCTCTTGTAAGAACTTTAAAAATTATTCTTTTGTTGGTTATACTTTAGTTCTTAATCTAGATGAATGTTCTATCTTTAAAGAGGCTAGAATTATTTATTGGATTAAGCCTCCCTCTAAATTTTATAAGTTGAATGTGGATGGTATTAGCCTTGACTCTGCTAAGGGTTATGATGGGTTTATCAGAGATAGTAATGGTAGTATTATTATGGCCTTTGCGGTTCCACTACAAAATGTTAATGTTTTCTATGCTACCACCTTGGCTATTCTCTATGGTTTGAGGTTGTGTATTTCTCTAAATGTTACTAATATTATTATTGAGGTTATTTCAGACTATAATTTCTATTTTCTTAACTGTGTTGATGACTCATTGTGTAGCCCTGATCAGTTTTATCAGGTTAAGGAGATCAAAAACCTATTTATTTTTTTTGAACTTCTCATTTTCTCATTTTGGCAAAGATGGTAATGCTAGTGCTAACTGGCTAGCTCAATGGGCTTATAGTCTTAAATTTGTCTTAGATTTTATTCAGACTACTATACCTGTGGCTATGAAAGGCCTGCTTAGACTGGATATTCTTGGTATGTCGTATGTGCATAATTAAGTTTTTAATTTTTTTTTGTTATGGGGGTGTGGCTTGATGTTCTATTTTCTCCTAGTTGGTCTCTTTGTCTCTCAGTCTTCTAATTTTTGTTGCAGTACTCATTCATGGTTGTGGTTTTTAGAACTATTTCGTGTGGCTGGAATGTTGGGGTAATGTCCCTTTTCTATGGATGCTCTTATGTTTTGTTGGAGGTTTTTTTTTTTTTTTTTTTGTGCTGCTCTAATGGCTGGACGTTTGGGTTTGTCATCTCTCCCTGGAGTTGGTACCCTTGTGATTATTGCAAGTTGGTGTTAATTTAGTTTGGGTTGTCCTTGCCTCTTAGCATTGTGGGGAGCTATTTTTAATCTGAAACATTTTGAGATGGCTGGTTATGTCCCGTATCCCATTCTTGGTTTGGTTTATTTATTTTACTCTTTTGTTTTGGTCTTCCTGAATTGCTATTGGCATTTTTCTATGGTTCTGTTGATTACTATTGAGGTTTTTGTGGTTTGGGGCATGAGCTATGATTGTAATACAGCTTTTAATGGGATTCCTAGTGGTTCCTCTCCTTCCTCCTTTCTATGTCTTAGGAGATGGTTATGGCTTCATTCAATGGCTATGGATTTATTTTCCCCTGGGGTTGCTAGATGGTTATGGCTTCATTCATGGTTGTGGTTTGGGGAAATTCCTGGAGTTATCTCTATTTTTCTCTTAGTTGCTTTAGGCTTTTGGGCCCTTGCTAGTTGGTTGATTTCTCTTAATATTGGGGAGTTTTTTTTGTCTCTAAATCACTCTTTAGTGTTGTTCTCTGCCCAATGTTTTTTAGAGTTTGATTTTCAGCTCTTGGGCTTTATTTATTTGTTTGTGGTTGATTAGGCTTGGTGGCAGGATGGAGCGGCCTTGGTTTATCCCTTATGATGGTTGTTGGTTTCATCTTATCTTTAGCTCTATATGCCTATTGCTTTGTTTAGATTATTTGTGTTTGTGTGGGTTTTTTTATCTAATAACTAGTTTATCTTGGATTTTCATGGTGTTCTCCTTATTGGGGATTTTTGGCATTATTGTAAAGATAATTTTGATCCTTCTTTTTGGATTGTTAGCTTTTCTAGTAATAATTGGTTGGAGCCTTTCTTCATCTACTATGGGAGTTTCCTTACACGCAAGATGTTTATGGGTGATATCACTTCTTTTTTCTGATCTTTATTTAGTTAATCTTTTATTTTTACTTTATATTATTCTGTATTTTAGTCTTTTATTGTGCAGCTGTAAGGGCTTACAGGTCGATTTCCATATGGCAGTTTTCAAGTTATTTTGCAGAAAAAATTTGTTTCATGTGTTTATCTATATCTTTCTTTTTTGGATGCTTGGCTTTAGCATATTTAGAATGTACCTAGGTTATCTTTTACTTTGGAATAGTAAGAATTATCAGCTCATAGGATTTCTTTTACTTTGTTTTGTAGCTCTCTTGAGCATTAGTGAGCTGACGGTCCCCCATACGGACCTTGTAATTGCTTTTTATATTAACGTGTAGGTCCCTTTGCGGGTTTTAATTAAAATAAAAAATAAAAAAAAAGAATATCTATTGATCACACTTTTTTTTTTAAATTTTTTTTTGTCATAGATCATTATATTCATAAAAGAGAAAAGTACGAACTAAGTGATTAATTTTTTATCATATTCTTCCTTCATCATTAAAATAAAGATACAAAGAAGATTATTATTAAAAAAATCTCAATAGAAATTACTAGTCAAACCATAGGTTATACAATAGTTTGCATCCTTATTTCTCTCTCTATAAATATAATGAAAAATTTCTTGCTCATAGTCATATAAAAAAATAAATCTAAAAACGTAGAATTTACTGATTTATAAAATTTAATAGACATAAATTTATAAAAACTTTCATAATATTGATGTTATCACCTTCAATCAAATACGATCTGCCTCTTTTATCTAATCTTTTAATACTTCCTTTAGTGAAAGAATAGAAAGGATTTCATGTTGAGCCACGTCCCAATGATCTAGTTGCTTTCCAAATGTACAGATAAATCTTCCTTTGTTATCTCTAACTACTCTTATTTTTGCACAGTTGGACATGAGTAAAGAGGCATCTACATTTAATTTAATCTATCTTGGAGGTTGGGGATGCCAAAATTTGTTACTTAGTTCATTAAATTGATTAGCACTACAGATATCCAAAACAGAATTTAAATAAGGTTTAATAGAGGTACATAAAATTTTTTCTATAATAAAAGTAGGAGAGGTTGTTGAATTGCCATACTTGATTGCATTTCAATCTTTCCAACAGTAAAAAACTGAATAACGGTATATTCTTAACATGATTGGATTTTTTAAAGATAATGATTGAAATTGATGCATCATTTCAAAATATTATTATGGGTGATCTTTTTCTTATCAATTATAATGCATCACTTTCTTATATGAAACATATGAAAATGAGTTTGCTTTACATGAATTCTTTGCATAACTAAATCTCTATGTTTTGGTCTAATATTGTAATTGCATAGTAGGTACTAATGTAGACTTTTGTGCCTTGAATTATTTGATAGATATTTTCAATATTTACCATTATTCATTCAATGAATAAAATGTACATGTGTGTAGTTAATACCTTATTTGATGTACATCCTTGGCACTCGAATGCTGGAATATAAAGGAGTATTAAAATGGAATGTTAGCATACCTAAATATAGGATGTTAAACTTTCTAGGTTTTATGGACACATTAAAGTTATAGGATGATCATAAACCTCTGTTTTCATACTTGTAAACTCAACAAAGATCCAAGGATGCATTGCTCTAATTCACATCAATATTAAGAGTCTCATTAGGAATGTTTAGTTATTTATATTCATTACTCCAAAATATTTATAAAACTTGGTATCTCTTTATCTTTTGGCTCTTTTTCCTAAGGTTGATAGAATTCAACCCTTCAATTTTTGTTTACTTGGATAAAAATTCCATCTATAATAAATAATACTAATTTTACTTCAATAATGCTAAACACTTCCTCGTGGGATTGAACTCTCTCTATTACTTTATTATTTGATTGACATATAAACTTAAATATCTAGTGGGTAATGTATATCAAAGAAAATCTAAGCATCATTTGACCAAAAACATATTATATTGTTTACACATATTTATTTAGGCTGCATATTACAGTCCCACAAAAATTGAGAAAGATTGAAATAAATTTTTTTAAATCCCAAAATAAACTAAATACCTCAAATTAAACCTAGGCTAACCCAACTAACCTGAGCATTATCTTTGGATCCAATCCTTCTTAAATTAATCCTAGGAGATACCAAAATTTAATCCCCTAGTGCTCAACCTTCGTAACCATGGGAATAAATTTCTTATTTAAAGAGTTTGAAATTTTTACCACAAAATGAACCTAATCAACTAAACCCAAAAACCTTAAACCTTGGACATTAGTTATATATTCTTAACTTGACTACCCTAGCTAGCCCACACATTGGGCTAACTAAAGATAAATAAATAGGATAGAAATACTTCACCAATATGGGTCAAGACAAACTTAAACCTCAATTAGCCCACCTTAATCCAACACCTTGTTAGTACATGATCCCATAACATTTTAAAGGATATGTTAGTCCAATTAAACACCTGGTTGGCTTTAAGTGGCAAGAAAATTATTTAACCAAGCCCCTCGTGAGCTCGACTCACTCAAACAGTCCAGAGAATTTTTCATAATACATTCAATCAATCCTAAACACTTGTTAGAAATTTATAAGCTAGCTCATACTCAACTCAATAGTCTATTTTAACCATCGATGGCCATATTTTTGGCAACATTCATTCTCAAATACCAATAAAACCCCCCATTCCAATGTAGTTAAGGTCTAGCATTTTGATTCTTGAGCTCCCACATGGTGAGTGTGTGTGAGCTCTAAATTTTCTTATCCCTCCAAAGCCATACTATTAGAAGATTAAATACAAGCTTCGGTAATCATGCACAACACAAATTTAATATTCTATTTAGCTATTCTAAATTCATGACAACTTTAACAAACATATTCACAAAGGTTTGTTAAACTCATAATAACTCAAATCTTCCATAACTCTGCATTAGATATAGGTAATATCAATCTTAAAATTTAATTTTTTTATGGTTAGGAACATTATTAAGAGAATGTTCAATGCTTGGTAATCAAACCATTAGAGTTCTCCTTAAAACAAAACAAATTAAACATGATCTTTATTGGATCCAATTATCCACTGCACTAAGGCTTGAATCAATCTCCATCTCTCTTTCCTTAGTGTTAGCTAGGTGTAAAAAAATGGTTAATAAAATGGGATCAAACCATTGGATTTAACCATTATGAGTAGATGGAGTTCCATGATGAAATTCATCAAGATCCATGGAGCTGATATCTTGGATCTTTCTAAAATCTATTTATGGTTAAGAAACTCTATAGTAGGTAGAAGACAAAATCAATCATTCAGTTTTGACCAATTACTCTGATTAAGTAAAATCCTATCTCATGCTTCGTCATGCCACTTCAAACCATTTAACCTACATAGTTTATTCTCATAACAAATGGTTATAAAAAAAAAAAAAGCATGGGAGTGCATTGTCCATCTAATGATTGCTTAACAAATCAAGTGGCATCACATGGAAAGCATGATACAATTTTCTTACTAATCGAGGAAATGGTTTAATAAAAATAGATAACTCCTCATACACTTGTCCAAGTTCAAAGTTTCAAGGCTCTATGGATTTTTCTTGAGGAGCACTACAAAAGTCCTATGGTTCCAAAAAAAAATTCCTAAAGTATTAAAAGTAATCACCAAAATACTCTATGGAGTATTATTGGAATTATTTATTAAACATAAAACATCTTGAGCTCAAATTTCAATGATATAATCATGGGGATTTATTTGACATTTTCAAAATTTCCCATTTTTATTTGAGGTCTCTAAGGGTTTCAATTAAGCAAATAAAGTTTATAGGTCATAAATAGATCTATAATTTGATTTTTTTTCTTAATGTAAATCTATAATTTTTTAGGATTTGATGAGGTCCAATTTTTTTTATCTAATGAACAAGGGTTAGTTAGAAATTGATTTTACCATAATTCATGGTCTAGGTAGTCTAAAACTTAATTTCTAAGTTAGTATTACATTGATCGGAATTCTGTTCAGAAATTCAAATTATTCCATCGCGAGAATTGTGGAAACTTTATGGTGGTGGATGTACACCGGCACCTGATGGCTGGCGGAAAGTTAGAGGATCGTCATAACACTAGGAAGCATTCAACAGCACCATCTCATCTTCTCCTTTCGCCTCATGCGTTTGAAGATGATAAACCTGGCTTGAATCAGGTTTCAAAACAGAGATATTCTAAAGGTATTATTATCAATGAAGGAGGTTTTGTGGGAAAAAAGTTCCAAATATTATTGGTAAAGGGAAGGAAATAATGTCTGAGGAAAGGATTGAAAAAGTTCTATTTAAAAAAATGGCATTGGATCTGGAGGATGGTCTTGAGGCGTTGCCTTCATCCTTGCCACCAATTGAGAAAATTACATCAGAGTTGAAAAATTTTAAAGGCATGAATGTTGATTCTATGTTTGTAATCTCTAAGAATTGTCCCAATTCTGATAAAAAAAATGCAACATTGAATCTGAAGGAGAAGACTGGTTTTATGGATATCCCCCTGAATTCTACAGAACAACCGAAGATTTTTTATTTTGATCTACTGAAAGTCAGAAATGTTGAGAATGCTGAAAGAGGAGACTGCGAAGATGATGCTATTATTCCAGCTCGTTCTAATGTGGAAGAAGAAAAAAATGCTTGGAGAAGAAGAGAAAATATCAAAGTTTCTGACTTAGAACTGGGCAACGTTTTATCTGAAGATGGTAAGAATGTAAAACTACATGATTTAAATGAGAAAGAAAATGCTAGCAAACTTATCAACTCATTAGTTGCTAAAGTATTTGGTGGTGAACCTCCTGTGTGGATCATCAGTTCTGAGCTTAGAAGGCAATGGGATCCATATGAAAAATTTCACCTTACTATGCTAGGCATGGGGTGGATTTTATGTTCTTTCCCTAAAGCTGATCAAATGGAAGCAGTAATGTCAAATGGGCCATATTTTGTCAATGGAAAAATAATTGGGATGGACAAGTGGACACAGAATTTCTCTCCTAATTCACTGAAGGGGCTGACAACACCAATTTGGATCTATCTTCCAAACCTTCCACTTCATTCCAGGGATAACATAAATATATGTAGAATTGCTTCAACGGTTGGAAAACCTTATCTACTAGATGGAAACATGTTCCAATGGGGACGGAGAGATTTTGGAAGGGTTTGTGTTCAAATTAATTTGGATGCTAAGCTTCCACTAGGAGTATGTGTGGAAGGCTGTTATGGAAGATTCTACCAAAAGATAGAATATGAAAGGGTTCCTAATTTTTGTTTCAAATGTGGTCTTATTGGCCATAATAAAGAACACTGCAAAAATTCAGATGAATTACCCATAAATCAAGAGAAGAATTATACCACAGAAAATCCAATTTTGAAGAATGCAGAGCCTTTGAAAGATTCAAATGGTATCAGTAATGAAGATTCTGGTTGTGGTCCTTGGTTAATTGTAAACCGAGGGAAGAAGAAAGGTTACAGAAAAAATTAGAAGTTCAATCATCAGGCTTCCAATAAAGTTCAATGGAAATTGAAAAATCCTTTGAATGCTGTAGGAACAGCATGTATACCAAATCCTTATCGGGTTAAGAAAATTGATGTTGTTAATAATCAAGTTCCATAAACTCCTAAACAAGAAAAAGATGCAATTGCATATATATCAGCTAAGGAAAATTTTGTTGCTGCCCTTCCAGAGAACAATACATAAACTAGAGAGAATTTCTCTATTTATACAGCAGAGAATATGTTTAGTGCTCTTGAAGATCATGTGGAAGAATGGGAAATAATCCAGGATAAAACAGATGTTGGAATGAAATTTTGAAATGGTGCTATTTCCTCTATAGAAGATACTATCATTCCAGATCAGGGCTTACATGATGCAGAGAAGGATTTCAGCTTGGTTAAAAAAAAGAAATCAAAACAACTGAAAGACCTTGGTCCTATTAGCACTAATTCCAAGAGCAGGAGGATGAAGCTGGATCCGAAAGCTACAATAGGGATTTCTTCCCCAACAATACATTAATGTATTCCTTAGCCTTTTGGAATTGTAGAGGAGCTAGAAAAAGGTGTGCTTCTGTATTCCTTAAAGAGTTTATTAAATTACATAATGTTATTTTTGTGGGTTTATTAGAGACAAAGTTATCTAATATTGATATGGAAGAAGTCAAAAAGACTATTGGAGATGGATGGAAGTTATGTGATGGTACCTTCAATTGGTTTATCTGGTGGGATTATAGTTCTCTGGAATATATCCTTGGCTGATTTTTCTATACTGGAAATATCTTCACAATGTATTATTGGGGATCTTAATATCTACAATAAAGTCAAATGGAGAGTGGCTTCAGTCTAGGGAAACAAAGATTTGTATAAAAGGAGAGAATTATGGAACAAGTTGGAAGTTCATTCTACTGAAGAAACACCATTGGTGATAAGAGGAGATTTCAATTGCCTCACTTCAAGTGAAGACAAAAGAGGAGGAAAGAAATTCCATTTTCTAAAGGGCCAAAGGAGATGGAGGCATTCCTTACTAATAATGATTACCATGAGGTAAGATTTATTGGACCACGTTTCACATGGTGCAACAACAAGGAAGGAGGAGCTAGAATCATGGCGAGATTAGACAGGTGTTTTCTTAACTCTTTGGCTTTAAATTCTTTTAATCATTTGGTTGTTAGACATCTTACAAGGATTGCTTCGGATCATAGTCTAATTGTAAATGCATTAAATTTGAGGATGTTTGAACATCCTACCCAGCTTCTTTTTCTGTGGTAAAAAATGAATGGAATAAATCCTATTCGGGTTCTCATGCTCACATTTTGAATTCTAAATGCAAAAGAGTGTTGAAGACTCTCTTCTTTTGGAGCAAAGCCAAGCTAAAAAACTTGAATCTTCTTAAAGAAAATTTGATGGAGCAAATTCCGCATCTTCAAAATAAAGAATCTAACAATGGTTGGCTTAGAAAGGATGAATGCTGGTCCTTAAAATCTAAAATCTGTGAGCTCAACTCAACCATGGCAAGATTAGATTCTTGGTGGAAGCAAAGAGCAAAAACAAAATGGATGAAGGAGGGAGATACTAATTCTAAGTTTTATCTTGCATTTGCTAATGCAAGGAGGAGTTTGAATAAAATTGTAAAAATAAAAGATGATGATTGAGTGGTCATTGAAGAACCAAATCAAATTGAGGAGGTTCTTATCAATTTTTTCAGGAATAAGTGGAGACAAAGGAATTCTTCTTTGGAAGAATGGCCACAATCAAATGTGTTGCAAATATATTTTTCATGTCTTATGTTTTGATGATTGACAAACACTGTTTCTCTTGGACAGCTTGTTGCTTCTAACTTTTCAGGAATTGAAGATCGGACGATCAAAAAGGAGCCAAGATCAGGAATGCGTAGGTTTAGGGTTGAGTCAGTCTGTACATTTGTTTTTTACCTTTTAAGTCCACTTGTAATAGTCAAAGAGACTGATGCTATATAACCCTTCACACACACACACTTGAGAGACTTAGAATTTCTGCTTTTACTCATATCGGCCAGGACGATTTTCTGGAGCGGTCTGGACGATCAGCTTAAAACAGAAAGTCTAATTAAGGATTCTTAATTAAGGCAGCTGTCATTAATAGATCATCCTGGACGATACGTGTATCGGCTAGGACGATAAGCTCAAAACAGAAAGAAGTAGCCGCCATAGTCAAGTATGATATACTGTATCTTTAAATTATCGGCCAGGACGATCCTCGGATCGGCCTGGACGATATTCACAAATTATGCCATAATTGTTCAGGAAATCAAGGGAGTAATTAAGGATGATTGATACGATCAGATCGTCCTGGACGATCGCAGGATCGGCCCGGACGATCCAGTCAAAAACCTTAAGTTACTTCAAGACGATCAATATCGGCCAGCTCGTATCCAGGGCTATTGTCAGGATGATTTTCCTCTGATTTGAACTAATCGGCCGGGACGATCGTGAGATTGGCCTGGACGATCAAGCCAATTTTCAATCGTCCAGCTTTGCATCCAGGGCGATGCTCTGGCCGATCTCCATTGATTTGTACTGATCGGCCAGGACGATGTCTATATCGTCCTGGACGATATTGTCGGCAAATTGTAATTAATGAGCTCTTTTGAAGCTCTTCTATTTAAGAGCTCTTGTTCAACATTTTTAAAAACCCTTTGGCTGCTGCCTTGACCTGAGAAGACCTTGAGGAGAGAAAGAGAGAGAGGAGAGAGAGAGAGGATCTTGTGAGGGGGAGCTTATGAGGGGTTTCACAAGGGTTGCTTCAAGGATCTCTCTGCGTCGTCTTCGTCTAGAGTTTCTCGTCCGTGGAAGGGTCGGTAGAGGTAAGGAGTTTTGCTTTTGGTTTTGGTTCTCTTCCAGTTTCAGGAGGAAGCAAAAGGAGATAGGTTCTCTGCCTTGCCGGGGTGGCAAAAAGGAGGTTCTTGTGAGGGTTTCTCCGCCTAGCCGTGGGGGCTAAAGAAGAGTCACTTTTTTGTAGTGCAATAATTGGAGGGTGCCTCCAAGGAGTGGATGTAGGTCGAGTTGACCGAACCACTATAAATTTATGTGTTCCTTTTTTTGCTTCCGCACTTTTAAATTCCGTATTTATTTTTGTGGTGTGATTTGGTTTATGCAATTTTCTTTCTCTATTAAAAGAAGTTTTTAAAATACCACCCCCCCTCTTGGTTAGTTTGGGACTAAGTTCATAGGGCTTAACATCCCCATCGAACTTTCAAGTGGTATCAGAGCTTTATTCGAAAATTAAAGTTTGAAAACTTTTTGAATTTGATCCATGTCTAACTTTGGGAATCGCAACACTACGGAAGGGTATTCTATTACCCGACCTCCTCTGTTCGATAACCTACCTTTTGATTTTTGGAAAACTCGCATGTCAACTTTTTTACAATCTACTGATTATCGCATGTGGATGCTTATTCAAGAAGGGTATTCTCCACCTTCTCGTGAAATTAATGGTTTTAAAACTGAAGTTGCTTTTACCAAATGGACTTTTGATGAACGAGATTTAGCTCAATTAAATGCGAAATGTTTGAATTGTTTTTTCTGTGCTTTGAAATATGAGGATTACATGCGTGTTTCAACTTGTAAAACTGGTAAAGAAATTTGGGATAAATTGTGCATTACTTATGAAGGCACTAATGAAGTTAAACAATCCCGTTTAAACATTCTCTTGCATGACTACAAACCTTTTCGTATGAAACCTCATGAATCGATTTCTGACATGTACACAAGGTTTACTCAGATTGCTACTTCATTGCATGCACTAGGAAAAGAACTTTTGAACTATGAAAAAGTTAACAAGATTTTGAGATGCTTGCCTTCGTCTTATGATGCAAAAATTACTGCCATCACTGAATCTAAAGATTTGAACACCTATTCTATTGATAACTTTCTTGGCTCACTCATTGCTTACGAGCAAGGGGTGAATGAAAGAAATCTTGATGCAAGTGAGAAGAAAAAGGAGAAAACAGTTGCATTGAAGGCGCACAAATCGGATTCTGAATCTTCCGGGTCTGAAAGCGATGGAGTTGCCTTCATCACAAGGCAATTCAAAAGATTTCTAAGGAAGAAACAAAAGCATCATCAAAATTAGAGAAAAGGTAAGGATCACAAACATGTAAAAGGATCTTCTGATGTTGTTTGTTTTGAATGCAGGAAACCTGGACATGTAAGAGCCGATTGTCCTACACTTCAAGATCATTCAAGCAAAGAAAAGGAAAAAGGTGAGGAGAAAGCTAAGTCTAGGAAGGAGAATAAGAAAATACAAAGAGGCTTCTGGGTAGAATCTAGAACTGATTCCTCTGAGACTGAACCAGAGGAAGAGACTACAAACTTGTGTTTCATGGGAGAAAATCAAAGTGATGAGGAAGAGGTATGTAAACCAACCTATGATGAATTGTTTGAAATTTGTGAAAAAATCCATACATCATACAAAAAACTTAAGAAAACTCATGCTAGCCTAAAATTAGAACATTCAAATCTATAAAAAGAGCATGAAGTTTTTCTCAAAGATCATGCAACGATTGATTCAAATCACATGGCTCTCCTTGATGAATTTGATGAATTAAACAAGAAGCATTTGGAATTAGTTGATGAAGGTAATGCATTAAAAGCTTCACACACCTCACTTAAGGATGATCTTAAGAAATCTAAAGAGATTGAGAAAAATTTGAGGATTAAGAATGATGCATTAAAAAGAACTAACTTGAGAATTCAAAATGATTTGGAAACATGTAAGAAAGCTAGGATGACACCAACTACTAATCAAAAGCCAGAACCTAGGAAAAGGCATTTTTACCCAAACCATTTAAGAAAACCTTTTCCTGGAATTCAATATTTTTCTTGTGGCATGCTAGGACACATCTCACACACTTGCACAATTCACCATAATACACATTGGGTGTGGAGACCTAAGATGCATAATTCAAAGCATACCACATCTGTATTGCACTCTACATTTCCTAAGATGGAGCCCAAACCTGTTTGGGTTCCTAAAACTGACTGTTGTTGAGTTTTGCAGGTGTGCTCTCACCAAAGACCTCGTGGGAGCATAAAGATAACTGGACCTAAGGAGGCTCGCAGCTCAATTGCTTAAATCCATTGCTTTATCACTTGCTTGAAATCTTTAGTTTTTGTGTGTCTTTTATTTGTTTGTGCTAGTTTTTGTGCTCACTTTGTGTTGTTTTTAGTTTGCTTTATTTTTTTTGAGTTTTTGTTCTCCACTTTGGTCTTTATTTTTTGGCCTTCCATGTGATGAAACTTCTCAAGCTTTTAAATATTGGAGTTTTTGGAGATAGGGGTTTAGCTTTTCTAAATTGGTTAAAGGGAGTAAACTGTTGATGTTTTCCCTTCTTCTGACTTTGTTTAGTGGCATGATTTTCTTCTATAAAACAAAAGTCTAAACTCAGTTTAACCAATGGCTTTTTAAGATCTCTTTCTTATCTTGCTACATTAAGTTATCTTATGCATAATAGTCAAAATTGTTAGATATCATTCAAGCTTTTGAAATCTTACCATTGCAGTTATCACGTGATTTTGATTTTGTGTTGTGGATTGTTCTTCCCTATGTTAGAGAGAGAGCTCCTATTCTCTAATATTTGGAGGATATACTCACAACTAAGTATTTTTTCTTTAAGGGTATATTAAAGAGTTTTTAGCTTGCAAGAGTTAAAAAGGAAAGAGGCCAATGAAGCCAAATTAAAAAGAAAGCTATATACACAAAAGTGTATCAAAAATCAAAAGATGCTCAAAGAGCCAATAAAAGTAACAAGAGGCATAAAATTAGCCCACTAAAAGCAAGCTATCATCTCTTTGGTAAAACTCTTAAAACTTAGAAAACTCATTGATTATGTGATACGTTCAAAGATTTGATTTCAATTTCCATGATTGAGAAAAATTATTTTGGTTTATTATTTATAAGATATTTTAGCTGTTAACAAGTCTTGATTGGATCTTCTTATCCTTTTTGTTATTCCGAGTTAGGCCTCTATTTTTCCAAAAGAATTTTGTACCCTGAAGAATGTCTGATCTAGGATTAACATAATCAGTTTTTTTCTACCTTCTTCTGATTGGAATTTGTTAAACCTCCTGATCTCCTGAAAACTTTAAAAATTGAATTCATGAAAAGAATTCTCATATGATGCCTTCATAAAAAAAAAAAAAAGAAAAATTAAAATAAAAAAAAATGTTCGGTGTTTTTTTTTGTGTTGTTTTTATTTTTTCTGTGTCTTTGACTGTCTTTTCTTTTGTTTTATTTTTGAGGGTCTTGATCATCACCATTCTTTTCTTGATTTCAAATTCAAGTCACATCGGCCTGGCCGATATGACAAATTCTGTCCAAAATCCATCTGCTGATCTTTTTCTATGCTTACTGCAATTCATCATCCTGGACGATACATTATCATCCCGGATGATTTAATGGAACTCATGGTGATAGTCCTGGCCGATAGTATATTTGTCTGGCCGATGCATTCTATGTGCATCGTCCTGGCCGATACACTGGATCGTCCTGGACGATCCACGTGTCAGCACATTTTGATCTTTAAATTCGGCCCCGGACGATCCATTATTGGACCATCGGCCGGGCCGATCCACTGTTCATCCTTGACGATATACGTGGCAAGCATTTAAAATGTTTTAAGTTCGGCCGGTACGATCAAATATTGTGCATCATTCTGGACGATACACCTAATCGGCCCGGACGATCTGCTTTTTCAACGGTCGTCCGGACTGACTCCTCGGGCTGATAGCCTGTGTCTAATCGGCCAGGCCGATATCTGATCGGCCCGGACGATTGGACCGCCTTTTTGACCAATCGGCCTGTACGTAATTATTGAACCATATCGACCTGGACGGTTCCGCGATCGGCCAGGACGATATGGCCGTTTCTTTAAATTCAGGCCGATCCAGCCATGATTTTTCACTCCTCATCCTTTCTCCCTTTGTGTTTTTGCTTAGTACTCTCAAATGGCTGGTGGGACAGACCTCTGGGAGTTCCTCGAGGGCAAGGATTGACCCTCGTTTCCGGGAAGCAGAAGATGAAGCTGCATATCATCGTTATAAAGAATGTGGAATTACTGTTTCCAGAATTATCAATCCGATCCACATCTCTTACCCGGTAATGGATCTCTTCGCTCACACTTCCCTTTGCTTCATACTGTCTCTTGTTTTCCCTTTCAATTCAGAGCTTCTTCTAGATTTTTTTGCAAACCTTCGTATCAACCCTACCTTCACAGCCCTGACCTCCTATGTGAATCGACGCCCTGTCAAAATCACATATCAGGATTGTGTTGATCTTTTACAGCTATCCACCACCGGAGATAAGCTGCACATAATCGCCTCTGACCCTGATTTTGACTGGTCCACGGCAAATCACTTTCTTCGCCAGACCAATGTATCTTACCATGTTGGAGAGACTAGCTCTTTAGTCAGAGATGCTAGGACAATCCAACATGTCCTTCGCACCTCCGTCATTCCAAAAGCCGGCGACCGAGTCCACATTACCCCTCTACTTTCCCTCACTACCTTCTACATCATGGCTCATAGGGAAATCAATACTGCGGACCTAATTTTTCGTTACATTGATCACCTAACAACAATTCGCAATCCAGGCCACAAAAGGAAGCCAAATCTAGCCTTAGGACACATCATAGCCTATGTTCTTGAAACTAAATACCAAATTCAATATCTCAATCCACCAGACTTCCCAACTCTCTTCTACTCAAACAATTCCTTCAGCACCCTTCACAGTACTCGTCTCCACCCTGATGAACCTCGGGGGGCTAGAGAGGAGGAGGCTCTCGCTCCAGCTCCCTTTCCTGACCCTGCTCCTCTCCACCAGCATTCACCGGTTGATTAGTTGATTGAGAGATTTGATCATTGGGAGACCCGGTTTGACGCCTATGTTGCTGCCCAAGAGCAGCAACACTCTGAGGATATTGCCCGTTACGAGCATCACCGTGCTGAGGATTTAGCTCGATTTGATAGTTTTCTTACTCACCAGCAGCAGCAGCATGACCAGGATATCGCCTGGTTCAATGCTCAGTTTACCACCCTTGCCAGTTACTTTCAGCAGCCACCTCCACCTCCTCATCTGATGATCAGGATCCCTCGTTCTTTTAGTTTGTGCTTTGTGTTATTGTTTCTAATCTTTTTGTAGTTAGTCTTTCGTGATGTTTTTCTGTTGTTTCTGGACTTTCTTTTTGTGATGACAAAAAGGGGGAGTAGGATAGGGTGTGGTAGGAAAACGTTGATGTTGTAACTTTGATTTTCTAATGAATCTATTTTTATTTAATTTTTTATTTTCCTACTTGTGTTTTGCCATCATCAAAAAGGGGGAGATTGTTGCAAATCTATTTTTCATGTCTTATGTTTTGATGATTGACAAACACTGTTTCTCTTGGACAGCTTGTTGCTTCTAACTTTTCAGGAATTGAAGATCGGACGATAAAAAAGGAGCCAAGATCAGGAATGCGTAGGTTTAGGGTTGAGTCAGTCTGTACATTTGTTTTTTACCTTTTGAGTCCACTTGTAATAGTCAAAGAGACTAATGCTATGTAACCCTTCACACACACACTTGAGAGACTTAGAATTTCTGTTTTTACTCATATCGGCCAGGACGATTTTCTGGATCGGCCTGGACGATCAGCTTAAAACAGAAAGTCTAAGTAAGGATTCTTAATTAAGGCAGCCGTCATTAACAGATTATCCTGGACGATACGTGTATCGGCCAGGACGATAAGCTCAAAACAGAAAGAAGTAGCCTCCATAGCCAAGTATGGTATACTGTATCTTTAAATTATCGGCCAGGACGATCCTCGGATCGGCCTGGACGATATTCACAAATTATGCCATAATTGTTCAGGAAATCAAGGGAGTAATTAAGGATGATTGATACGATCAGATCGTCCTGGACGATCGCAGGATCGGCCCGGACGATCCAGTCAAAAACCTTAAGTTACTTCAGGACGATCAATATCGGCCAGCTCATATCCAGGGCTATTGTCAGGACGATTTTCCTCTGATTTGAACTGATCGGCCGGGACGATCGTGAGATCGGCCTGGACAATCAAGCCAATTTTCAATCGTCCAACTTTGCATCCAGGGCGATGCTCTGGCCGATCTCCATTGATTTGTACTGATCGGCCAGGATGATGTCCATATTGTCCTGGACGATATTGTCGGCAACTTGCAATTAATGAGCTCTTTTGAAGCTCTTCTATTTAAGAGCTCTTGTTCAACATTTTTAAAAACCCTTTGGCTGCTGCCTTGACCTGAGAAGACCTTGAGGAGAGAAAGAGAGAGAGGAGAGAGAGAGAGAGAGAGGATCTTGTGAGGGGGAGCTTGTGAGGGGTTTCACAAGGGTTGCTTCAAGGATCTCTCTACGTCATCTTCATCTAGAGTTTCTCGTCCGTGGAAGGGTCGGTAGAGGTAAGGAGTTTTGCTTTTGGTTTTGGTTCTCTGCCAGCTTCAGGAGGAAGCAAAAGGAGATAGGTTCTCTGCCTTGCCGGGGTGGCAAAAAGGAGGTTCTTGTGAGAGTTTCTCCGCCTAGCCGTGGGGGCTAAAGGAGAGTCACTTTTTTGTAGTGCAATACTTGGAGGGTGCCTCCAAGGAGTGGACGTAGGTCGAGTCGACCGAACCACTATAAATTTCTGTATTCCTTTTCTTGCTTCCGCACTTTTAAATTCCGCATTTATTTTTGTGGTGTGATTTGGTTTATGCAATTTTCCTTCTTTGTAAAAAGAAGTTTTTAAAATACCAATTCACCCCCCCTCTTGGTTAGTTTGGGACTAAGTTCATAGGGCTTAACATCCCCATCAAACTTTCAAAATGCAGTTTTGAGTGTTGAAGATAAAGCTTGGCTTTCAAGGGGATTTTCTGTAGCAGAAATTGAAGTTGTTCTAAATCAATTGGGTGCTAATGTAGCTCCAGGAAGTGACGGTACTACCTATTCTTTCATCAAGGCCTACTGGAGTATTATAAAGACATACTTTGTGAATGTTATTAACTCCTTCCTTTTTCTTGGAGAGATGGATAGAATTTGGAAAGACACTTTAGTTGTTCTCATTCCTAAAGTGTCAAACCTGGTTCTACCTACTAACCTCAGGCGTATTAGCCTATGCAACTCGGTGTACAAAGTTGCGGCTAAGATGATCCTGAACAGGATCATTCCAGTTGTTCCTAAACTTGTTTCTGAAGAGCAGGTAGCATTCATCAAGGGTAGATCTATTTCGGATCATGTTCTAATTGCTCAAGAAGTTGTCCACAAATTTAGATATTCTAGATCCTTTAAAGGTCTTATTTCCTATCAAGTTGATATGGAACAAGCTTATGATTCAATGAGTTGGATAACTCTTCGAGCTGTTTTAAAATATTTTGATTTCCCTCCAATGATCTCTAAGCTTATTTTGTAATGTGTGATTGAACCAAGATTCTCCTTGATTATTAATGGTTCTCTTTCTAAATGGATAGAAGCTAGAAGTGGCTTCCGGCAAGGTTGTCCACTCTCTCCAATACTTTTCATACTTTGTTCTAAACTCCTCTCCAATTCACTTGCTTTTTCTTCTGTTGGCATTAAAATCTATCCAAAAGGTCCTCGGGTTTCTCATTTATTATATGCTGATGATGTGCTGATCTTCTCGAAAGCTAATAGAAAAGTGGCAAAGGAGATTAAAGGAATTCTGGATAAATTAAGCTGGTGGACTGGGCAAAGCATTAATAAGGAAAAATCTGGTATTCTTTTTGGAAAGATAGTGGATAGAAGGAGAAGGAAATCCATCCAACACATTATGGGATTTAAGGAGGTGAAGCAAAACACTTATCTTGGAATAACGATGTCTTTAAAGAGACTAGTGTCTAATGACTTCCAATTCAGCATTGAAAAGTCTTTTAAAAGGCTCAACACATGGGGAAGTAAACTTCTTTCTTTAGCTGGCAAAATCATCCTTATCAAATCAGTAATTTTGGCTATTCCAAATTGCTATAGCACACATATGCTGGTTCCTTCAAGGACCTTGAAAGAAATTGATAAACTCTGCAGGAATTTCCTTTGGAATAAATCTAATGGAGTAAAGGGTATACATTATGTTAGCTGGGAAGAACTTTGCATTCCAGTTAATCAATGAGGTCGTGGGTTGAACCCTTCAACCTCTAAGGTGGTTGCTCTAAGAGGAAGGCTAGCTTGGAGATTTATAAACAATAAAGATTCTCTCTTGCACAAAGTATTGGCTTCCAATTATGGAAACAAGATAGAATTCGGAAACATCAATAAAAGAATCTCATCATCATGGAAGATTATCAAAGATGGTGGAAAAGCTCTCAATCCTATCTTAAGATGGAAGGTTGTTAATGGAAAATCTATTAACACTCTTGAAGATAAATGGCTATTAGATAGAAGTATTAACAAATGGCTTACATTTGTTATTACTCAGAATAAGGAGAATGTTATGTTGGACAAATTTATACAGGAAGACAATTGGAACATAAAAGAATTGAAGAAGTTTTTTGGAGCTTATTTGGTAGATTTAATTCTGCAAACTAGAATTAAATCAAATCTTATAGAAGATGAGCAGGAGTTATTTACCTATTTTCTGGAAAAACCATCTCAGGTTTAATTACCGAATCCAATCAAATTACTGTTTCAGAATGCAGTTTTCCGAATTGGCTGAAAGAGGCAAGAATAAATCCACGGGTGGAAATTTTTTGCTGGAGACTTTTTAAAAATGCAATTCCTACATGTTGCGGATCTATAGTTCATGATTTTGATTATAACAAATATTTCTTATTTCTCTACGATTGCCTTTTGTACTAACATTTCAGGCCCACACGATCAGACTACAACTTGGAACCAGCTCAAGATTGGGTAGACTAGGATTGAGTTAGTTTGTACCTTTTACCTTTCTTGGGTCTATTGTATTTGATGTGGCACTTGATGTTTTTGTAACTTGGTAGAAATTATCTTTTTCCCTATATGATTTCTATTTTTGGTAACATCGACCGAGACAATAGTAATATCGGCCTGGACGATCTGTCCAAAATCAAAAACCCTAATTAGGGCATCCACATTAAGGCAGCCGTCATAAACTGATCGGCCTGGACGATACTTGTATCAGCCATGATGATAGTCTCAATTCAGAAAGAATCAGCCGCCATAATCAGCTTAGGTATTCTTTATTTTAAGAAATCGGCCAGGACGATAATCCTATCGTCCAGGAGGATCTAACTCAATTATGCCTAAATTAATCTGGTATTATTTGGAAATAATTAATGGCTTATTAATACGATCACATCGTCTAGGACGATCATTGGATCGGCCGGGACGATAGCCTAGATAATTTACATCAGACAGCATCAATCCAGGGCGATGATCAGTACGATTGAAATCGGTTTTAAACTAATCATCCAAGATGATCATGAGATCGGCCAGGATGATGTAACCAATTTTCTTCTGATCGTCCCAAATCATCCCAGGCTGTTGATCTGAATTTGAACAAATTGGCCAGGATGATATGCATATCATCCTGGACGATAATATCGGCAAATTGCATTAATGAGCTCGTTTTGAGAGCTTATATTTAAGCTATGGCATGGCACTTTTTGTAAGTGTTTTTGGTAGCCATTGGAGCTTCGTTCTTGTGGGGGAGACTTGAAAGAGAGCTTGAAAGGGAGTGAGGAACGGGTGACGTTTGAGAGGGAGAAGATCCTGTGAGTGGGGGCTCAAGGGAGTGTGGAGGGGATTCCACATTGTTGCTCCAACAAGATTGCACCATAATACCGTCGGATTCAAGGCTCGACTCGAGGGAAGTTTACCAAAGAAGAAGATCTCTTTGGTGTCAAAAGACCCGGCGACTCCGCCGCACCGGGGAAGGTGGAAGTGATTTTGTAAAGGCTTCTCCGCCTAGCTGTGGGGGCTAAAAGAGAGACACTATTTAGTGCAATACTTGGAGGGTACCTCTAAGGAGTGGATGTAGGTCAAGGTTTGACCGAACCACTATAAATCCGGTGTGTTCTTTCTTATTATTGCTTCAGTGTTTATTTCTTCCGCATTTGGTTTTCTTTGTGGTGACATTGGTTTGAGTTTCATGTTTTGATTGAAAGATTTTTTATTACCAATTCACCTCTCTTTTTATTAGCCTTGGGACAGATCTATAGGGCATAACATCCCTAATGAACTTTCAATTGGTATCAGAGCACTTTCTAGTGTCATCTGAGAACTTTCAAGTGGTATCAAAGCAGGATTCATAAAAACTGAGTTTGAAAACTTTTTGAATTTCGATCCACGTCTAATCATACTATTGCGGAAGGTTATTCAATCACTAGACCACCATTTTTTGAAAACATGTCATTTGATTTTTGGAAAACTTGCATGTCTATTTTCTTGCAATCGATTAATTTTTGCTTGTGATATATGATTTTAACTGGTTATTCATCACCATCTCGAATTGTTAATGGAGTTAAAACTGACATTCCTTTTAGTCAATGGAATAGAGATGAACGAATAGATGCTCAATTGAATGCAAAATCTTTAAATTGCTTTTTCTGTGCTTTAAATTCTGTTGATTTTATGTTGGTATCCACGTGCACTACCGGTAAGGAAGTTTGGGATATATTGCACACCATATACGAAGGCTCTAATGAAATCAAGCAATCAAAGTTGAATATTTTAATGCATGATTTTGAGATGTTTTCCATGAAACCTTTTGAAATGATTTTAGACATGTATACTAGGTTTATTCAAATTACTACATCATTGCATGCCTTAGGAAAGGATTTTTCAAATTTGGAAAAAGTCAATAAAATTTTTCGTTGTTTACTTGATAAATTTGATGCTAAAGTAGTTTCTATTTGTGAATCTAAATATTTGAATGTATATTCTATTGATAATTTGATTGACTCACTCATTGCCTACGAGCAAGGGTTGGGTCAAAGACTTTTTGATGCATGAGAAATGATCATTCTAAAAGCTGAAGATACGGAAAGAGGAAGCTTAGTTGGTGACGATAGCAATGACTTTTCAAGCAAATCACAAAAGCATAAGCAAAAGTGGAAAAAAGGTAAAAATGGTAAGAATGTCCATATTCCTTCTAACATTATTTACTTTCAATGCAGGAAACCTGGACATATGAAAAATGAGTGCCCTAACTCAAAAATTCTTCCTGCAAAAGAAAAGGGTAAGGCAAAGCTAAATTTAAACTAGGAAAATAATAAAAAGCAAAAAATTTCATGGGCAGACCTGGTTTTTGAAGCATCAGACCAGGAAAGAGATAATGGTTAAATGTCTTTTGTGTCTTTTTTGTTTTTGTTCTTTTTTTTATTTTATTTTCTTTTGTTTATTTTTTACTTTTTTTTTTGTTTTCTTAAATTTTTTTTCTCTCATCAACACACACATTCACTTTTCTAAAAATAAAAAATATACTTCCCGATTTTTTTTTAAATCTTTGGTAAATTTTGTTTGACTTCTCTAAACCAGTCGAAGGAAGGAAACTCATTATTTTTTACTCTCAATCTCTATTTCCTAAAAGAGGTTATCCTACTTTCGATTTAAAATCTTTTTCATCTTTTAAATTGATTTTTGAAACATAATTTTTTTTTATCTCCCTACGTTTTATTTATCGCATAGAAATCTTTTGCAAGTTGTTAAATCTAACTCATAATTTTCTTAATCAAGAAATTTGCCTTGTCACTAAGATGAGTTTTCCTTTATTTTTAAGATTTAAGAAAGGAAGCATATTAAAAAAATTGGCCATTGATGCCAAAAATAAAAGATGCGCAAAGACGCCAAATTGAAAATATATGATACATAAAGTGTATCAAAAGATGATCAGTGCGCCAACCAATTGTCAAGAGGTATAAAATGAGCCCACAAATTTTAATGCTTACCATTATTGTACTTCTTAAAGCTTAAGAAAACCCTTGATATTTTCGATACTTGAGTTTGAAAATCTTGATTCCTGATTCAACAATTCGTGCATTGATCTTCTATTTGCTATGTTTTATGAAAGGAGTTTTTGAAAAATGATTGTTTCTTTCTCTAATTTATTTTATGATTTAGATATTGAATTAAAAAGTTTTTTTAAGCCTTTTTAAAGAACTTGAGTTTGGATTATCAAATTTTGAATTTCTAACCTTTACTGGGATATGCGTTGTCAATTCAATTCAATTTCTGTTTTGTGTATTAGATCAAGGATTTTTTTAATTTTCTATGCCTTCTCTCTTTTTAATAATATCAAAGGGTGAGAACGTACTTGTATCCTGTGTTTTCTTTTCAAAAATTTAAAAATAACAAAAATATTTTTATCTCCCCTATTTTTTAAAGTGTTATTCTAGTGAGGGGGAGATTAGGTGAAAATAGTTTCTTTTTGAAAATTCAAGTAGTAGTGTTTGCCATCATCAAAAAGGGGGAGATTGTTGCGGATATATGGTTCATGATTTTGATGATAGCAAACATTTATTATTTCTCTACGATTACCTTTTGTACTAACATTTCAGGCCCACACGATCATACTGCAACTTGGAACTAGCCTAAGATTGGGTAGACTAGGATTGAGTCAGTTTGTACCTTTTTCCTTTCTTGTGTCTATTGTATTTGATGTGGCACTTGATGTTTTTGTAACTTGGTAGAAATTCTCTTTTTCCCTATATGATTTTTGTTTTTGGTAACATCGGCCGGGATGATAGTAATATCGGCCTGGACGATTTGTCCAAAATCAGAAACCCTAATTAAGGCATCCTCATTAAGGCAGCTGTCATAAACTGATCGGCCTGGATGATACTTGTATCTGCCAGGACGATAGTCTCAATTTAGAAAGAATCAACCACCATAATCAATTTAGGTATTCTTTATTTTACAAAATCGGCCAGGATGATATTCCTATCGTCCAGGATGATCTAACTCAATTATGCCTAAATTGATCTGGTATTATTTGGAAAGAATTAATGGCTGATTCATACGATCACATCGCCCACGACGATCATTGGATCGGCCGGGATGATAGCCTGTATGATTTACATCAGACAACATCAATCCAGGGTGATGATTAGGACGATTAAAATCGATTTTAAACTAATCATCCAGGACGATCGTGAGATTGGCCAGGATGATGTAACCAATTTTCTTCTGATCATCCCAAATCATCCCAGGCCGTTGAGCTGAATTCGAACTAATCGGCCAGGACGATATGCATATCGTTCTGGATGATAATGTCGGCAACTTGCACTAATGAGCTCATTTTGAGAGCTTCTATTTAAGCTATGACATGACACTTTTTGTAAGTGTCTTTGGCAGCCATTGGAGCTTCGTTCTTGTGGGGGAGACTTGAAGAGAGAGCTTGAAAGGTAGTGAGGAATGGGTGAAGTTTGAGAGGGAGAAGATCCTATAAGTGGGGGCTCAAGGGAGTGTGGAGGGGATTCCATACGGTTGCTCCGGCAGGCTTGCACCTTAATACCGTCGGATTTAAGGCTCATCTTGAGGGAAGTTCACCAAAGAAGAAGATCTCTTTGGTGTCAAAGGACCCGGCGACTCCGCCGCACCGGGGAAGGTGAAAGTGATTTTGTAAGGGCTTCTCCGCCTAGCTGTGGGGGCTAAAGGAGAGACACTATTTAGTGCAATACTTGGAGGGTGCCTCCAAGGAGTGGATGTAGGTCAAGGTTTAACCGAACCACTATAAATCTGATGTGTTCTTTCTTATTATTGCTTCCACGTTTATTTCTTCCGCATTTGGTTTTCTTTGTGGTGATATTGGTTTGAGTTTCATGTTTTGATTGAAAGATTTTTTATTACCAATTCACCTCTCTTTTTATTAGCCTTGGGCCAGTTCTATAGGGCCTAACATCCCTAACAAACTTTCAAGTGGTATTAGAGCACTTTCTAGTGTCATCTGAGAACTTTCACTACCTTCCAGTTTTTATCATGCAGAACATTGCAAGAGAATGTTGTATGCCCAAGGTGCTTGGAAGATATAGAAAATATGGAGCATATCATCTTTAAATGCAGAAAATAAAAGAGGTGATAAGTTAGCTAAGCAAATGGGGTTTTTTTATCCCATATTTTAACAGCTTGGAAGAATGCTATTCTTGGATGGAATCTTTGACAAATCTCAATGGTATGATTGTCATTTTATTTTGTAATGTCTTATATATATCTTGGAAAGCTAGGAACACTCTTGTTTTTGATAATGTGATACAAGGTGCAACTTATATTGCCACTAATGCAATCAGCTCTTCATCATTATCTAAGTTGATTTTTAACTAAAAATAGGAATTAAGGGATGCTAATCAGTCCTTTAGACTGTTGAAATCTTGGTATCCCCCTCCACTCAAATGGTTAAAAATTAATATAGATGCTTCTCTTGATTCTTCCAATATAACCGGTAATGGGCGAGTGATCCGGGATTATATAGGAAGATTCTTATTGGCTTTTGGTAAATCTTGCATCCATTGGGAAATTTCAAATATGGAATTGCTAGCTATCAAATCAGTAAAAGAAGTAATCAAAGATTGGATGTTTAAATACAAAGGAATTTGTATTGAAGGGGACAATGCAAATGTGATTAAAGTCATTCATAAAGCTTGGCTTCTTGACTTCAAGGAATCGAAAGATTTGGAATACCTCAAGGATTTCAATCATATCATCTTTAATTGGGTAAGGAGAGATAGCAACATGCTGGCGGATTTTTGTGCCAATCTTGCTAAGGTTACTAACTTTGTTTGGGAAAATTTAAACTGTAATAAGATTCCTCCTTCTTTTGTTAATATATTGAAGGAGGAATCAACCTTGTAGCTTCTTTGTTTTCTTCTTAATGCATTTATTGCTTTCTTCAAAAAAAAAAAAAGTTAGTATTACATTTATTTTGGAAACTATTTGCAATCCCTAGGGGGATATTGATCACCCCAAACTTCTTGAACTTTTTTGACAACAAAAAAAGACATTTCATTAAACAAAAGAGGGGTTCAAAAAGGTACAAAGAGGAAAAAAATTCTACTATACCTCTTTAACACAAAAGAGAAGGCTGACAAAGAGAACCAAAGAAAGAACAACCGAACAAGAAAAGAGCAAAGAAAAAAACCCTCATTTGAAAATAAGAGATCGCCCATGGTATTATAGAAGAAAATACACCCAAGAAAGACTCAACAAGGATCATTTGAGGGGTCCAAATCCCTGACTAAGACCTCATCAGTTGCTTGTTAAATCTTATGAGGGGCAGTGGTGACAAGCCCCAACTGATGCAGTTCCTTCTGAAGGACTCTAGGTTTTTTCTTGGAGAGATTCAATCTGTCAATGGAGATATCCTATTATTGAAATTTTTTAGCTGTGAAGAAAATAGGCTCTAGTTTGTAAATAGTCAACATTTGAATGGGCACCTCATTTCATGACCTTTAGAAGGGTTTGCAGTAAGATCGCCATTTTGCTTTGGCATTTACCCTCTTGTGATGATATTTCAAATTCCCAGTTGGTTTGAAGGTTGGGAAGATGTAGAATCAGACTACTAAGTATATAAAGGAATAACTGGGTTCTATAAATCTATAACATAAGATTGAAGAGTGCTATCAATAGGTTTTAGCTTAGTCTTCATAGGTCAAGCCTCCACTTTATGGCCAATAATTTCATAATGGAAACAAAGATGAGAGAGGCCCTCATACTTAACAATTTGAAAATTTCTTACATTTAAGCCCTTAATCCAAAAGCCTGGGGAGAGTTTGTGTGTAAGATCAATACTAACACACTAGCAAAAGAACTTTTACCCCAATAGGATGATTTCCAATCTATCCAAAGTGGGTTTTCAATTATAGAAGCCATATGAGCAATAATGGAAGGAACCCAATATATCAGAGGAAGTCAGGGAAACTAAACCCAAATATGCAAGATGAACCCCTTCATATCCTCAAGAAAAAAGGAACATGACCAGTAATCAAGGCCAATTATGCTTCTAGGCACAATCCGAGGATCACCCCTAAGGATGATAACACGAGCTTCAGGGATTTGAAAAATACAAATAAAGCAATTTAGAGCAATGGGGATCAATAGAAACTCCCAACATGAGACCATCGCCTTGATAGTTCACATTAGAGCCAAGCAAAGGAGATATTCTTTCCAGAAAGTTTCCCAATTAGAGCACATTCCAATGTAGAAATATTCTCTTGAACTTTGTCAATGCTAAGTCTCAAGGAAATTCCATCCTCATCAAGCAACTCTTGTTCATTAATCTTGTCTATAGGAGTATAACATGGGTTCCTCCAAGAAAGCTGTCCTAGACTTCAAACACCAAAACCCAAATATGCAATTTTGTTTTTGCTAGAAAGGAGCTAAAATTCTTTATCAAATACTTACAAGTTAAGAGAAATAAGCTTGGAAGAATTAACATAAATAGTTGGAGTGCAATTTTTAGTTACTAGAGGATCTTGTTCTGTACTAATGCCAAATTTAACCCTATATGAATTCAACCCTCCTTCCAAACTATTCACACATTTAAAACCAGAATAAACCATACAATCATTCACGACATCCACACACAGGATGTTCATATCAAGGAAACCAACCTTATGTAAGCCGTCCAACAAAAGATCTTAAACATGGGAGCACAGCCCTTAATAGACCCCAATGAAGGCTCACAAAGCAAGCCAAGGCACTCTGACTCAATAAGCTCCAACCTAATCACACAAATGGAAGAGTTAAGGTCCTAACAAAGGCTAGATCTTAAACTTGATTCTTAAGTCTTAAGTGAACTTAGGGTTCAAATTTTAAGAAATTTGGAGTTTATTTGGTCTATCAGTTAGTGAATCTTAATTCTTTTTTTAATATTTTTTATTTAATTCAAACAAAAATTACCTAATTACTTAAATTATTTAATTCATTTGATTAAGCTCATTTTATAAAATTCATAAATAAATATATAAAAGTAGAAAACATATAAACTAAATTGAATTCAAATCTAAATTAAATATTCAATTTACTAAAAATTATAAATCTCTAATTTTTTTAATAAAACTAATATCAAAGTTTGGACAACATAATTAAGTAAAAGATCAATCTTCTTACTCGTAATATACATAAGAAAACTAAGTAAATAAATAATAAATAAAAATAACTATAAAATTAAACTATTAAATATTAATACATAAATGATAAAATTAAAATAATTAAAATTAAATTGAATAAATAAAATATAAAATAAATAAATAATTAAAAGAAATTCATTAAATATACAAAAAAAAAAAAGATTTAAAATTCAAAACTGAATAAATAAAATAAAAAATTAGACAATAATAAAAATAATAAATTGATTTAAAATTTATAAACCTAAATCATAATTAAATTCAATTCCAATTAATTAAAAAAAAATTAAAAGAATTACAAAATTTTAATGAACTTAATTAAATAACTTTAAAAGAACACTAAGGCTATATACACTTGAATTATACCTTAGGGGACTCAAATGCATGACATTTGAAATACTATTACCTTTTGACTAAGAACTTTATGCTTTGAAGTTATTAATTAATAAGATTTTTTAAAACTTGAATCAATAAACCACTTAAATAAAATGAAGGACTCCATGCACTTAATTTGATCTCTTACGGAATTAAAATTATTACAATTATGAGATTTGGACTTATCGATCTATGACTTCTGGAACTTAGGAATTGTTGATCACTATGTTCTTTATAACGTAATACTAAATAACCTAAACATTTATAACACATTTTAATAAAATGTAAAATACAAAATCAATAAAACATAAATTTAAATTAAACCTATTCCCTTTTAGAAAACAAATAAATATAAATTTTAGACATTCTAAACAAATTAAAATAAAGATATTTCCGATCTACATAGTTTACCATGCACTATAGATTAGTTTTTCATGGAAACTAATTCTAATTTATGCTAAGCTCATGTTCTTTTTTTGTAATTTGATATGGTGAGAGGTACCTTTTTTTTTTTGAAGAGATTGCAACTTGCATTAACATAAAAGTTATTACAAACTACTAAATGAAATAAATTTTGTCACATTCCTCCTTTAACAAAGAAAACAAAGGAGGAAAATTATTTTCTTATAAATCTTCACAAAAAAATACCAAAGATAGCATAACAGACAGTTAAATGAGCCACATTATAACTTTATCTACAGGTATAAAGAAAATGACTCTATTAAACATCCTCTTATGTTTTTATTCGCCACTTGAACATCCTCTTATGTTTTTAGATCATCTTTCTAACATTTATGTTATCTCCTTCAATCATCATGCCTTATTTTTGAAACATCCAATATTGAAGCACATCATTTACAACTAATATTACCATTCGCTCTAAATAATAAATATCCTAATGTTGGAACCATTCGGCAAAAGAAAGTAAAAGTCTACCTTTATGATATCTAATCACTCTAATTCTCAGTTTCCCTGAATTTAGCTAATTAGCATCTATGTTTATTTTTATCCAATCTAAAGGAGGGGGATTCCATAATTTCTAAGGAAGATCAATATGCTAATTAGCTTCCAAATTCATTAAAATAGGAATTAAAAAAGGTTTAAAGGATGAAGATAGAACATTTATTGTGATAAAAGTAGAAGTTGCAGGAATATTACCATGCTTCAAATCATTTCTTGCTCTCTATGAAAGATAAATTGAACTACAATAAAATCTAATCAAATTAGGATTCGTACAATTCTTGTTTAGCTCTTCCAAAAATTTAGAAAAATGTGTTGAATCTAGGCAATAGAATTCCCATTTTGTCCAAATAGTTGAAAATTTCATTTAGTTTCATATATATATATATATATATATATATATATATATATATATATATATATATATATATATATATATATATATATAACACTAACATGCTGGAAATGTTCAACCTGATGATGTTGACCTGTAACCCACACCACCCCATGACTCAATCAGCAAGACTCACCCATGACACATCACACAATCTTCCTAGGCACCCATGTTGGCCACCTTGTATACATGTCCAAAGGGAACCTGTTGTATAGAATAATGAAAAAAATGTTACACATTTGGACCCAAGTATTATGAATTTCATGATAACAAAAATTATTATTCTCTTGCTGCTATTTATTACATATATATATTTTTTCTCTCTTACTAATATTTCTAGTCTACTATTCACTTGCAACATCAATTATCTCAAGATTGGGTAGACAATGGTTGAGTCTGTTTGTAGTTTCAACTTCAATGTATTTTTACCTTTCTTGAGCCAAGCAATGTATATGATGGATACTAAGCGGAGTGATCATGCACACACACTCTCAATGAAGTAAGTTGGTGAGTTAGAAAACTTTTTATTTTTTGAACTAATCATACAATACAACTTATGTCAAACATGATGATGTGTAATCGGAATACCATAATTAGGGAACCCTTTGTTAATTGAGATTTATTAAACTAATCATACTAAATGAACATAAACATATATGACGATCAAGTATAATCATAAAATCAACTACCAATCAAAAAGTAATAAATATTTTAATATTCAAAATTTTCTCAAACTTTCAAGTTCATATACCTCGTACTCGATGATTTTTGATAATCATGCCTAAATTAATCCGATAATTAGGATACTAATTATGGTTTAATTATTCAATTGCATCATAAAAGATGATCGTATCATATGACCTGAGAGATACATGAAATAATATTTAATCATCGCCCATTGTCGCTTGTTATATTAGACGATCAATACAGTCTCTTGTACTAATCATACATAATGATCACAGGATCGTACGGGATGATCTCTTAAATTGATCCTATGGACTGTTGTAGTTTGTACATTTTGGAAGTTCTATTTTATACTAATCTTATATGATGATCTCATAATCGTACGGGAAGATCCTTAATGGTAAATTAAAAATTTTTGGGCTTCTTTGGAGTCTTTCAATTTAAACTCCTACATTGTTTTCTGTGTCATCTTTTAGCTATTGAGTTTTCTTGAGAGGGAGCTCAGAAGAGAGAGTTGATGGGATCTTTAGGAGAGAAGATAGGGAGAGTTCTTATAAGGGGGAGTTATAAGAGCTTCACAAGGTTACTCCAAGCAAAGTTCCTTCCAATCTTCTTCAAATCTTTGATTTGATTCTTGGGTGGCTTCAGAGAGAAATTCTTCAACTCTAAGTTATGGTTCTCTGCCAACTCCAGGAGGGATAAAAAATATTCTTGGTTCTCTACCATCTTCAGGAGGGAAAAAAAGGATTTTAGGTTCTCTACTTTTACTAGGAGGGTGAAAAAGATTTAAGGTTCTCTATTTTTTTAAGGGTTTCTCTGTCTAGCTATGGGGGTAAAATGATAGACACTGAAAGGTTTAGTGCAATACATGGAGCAGAGGCCTCATGGGAGTGGATGTAGGACAGATTTGACTGAACCACTATATAATTTGATGTGTTTATTTTTTACTTTTTTACATTTTAATTTCCACACTTTTTTGTGATTTACTGTATTGTTGAAAAATCTGATTTATTTTATTATTATGGATTTAATTTCTTCCACAGATGTTATTGAAATCATCTAATTTTAGTTCTTAGTGTACTTTTCTAATTGCATTAAATGTGTTAATTCTCTTTGCCTAAAAATAATTGTTGATGAATGCAGGTTATGGCATAAGATATTGTGTCATGTAAGCATGAAAAACCTTAGAAAAATTATGTAAAAAGACTTGGCGAGAGGCAAATTAAAATAAGAATTCATTAAGGACCATATATGTGATGCATGTTAGTTAGGAAAGAAAGTCAAATCCACCATCCACTCAATTAAGTACATTAACACTAGCAATCCTTTATAAGTCATTCACATGGATCTCTTTGAACCCATTTGCACTGCAAGCCTAGGAGGAAAAGCCTTTGGGTATGTGATTGTTTATGACTACTCAAGGTCTACTTGGGTTTTTTTTTTTTGAAGAATGCAAATTTTCATAAATTAAAGAAAAGGAAAAAGAAAGAAACCTGGATATAAACTAGTGAGGAGAAACTACCTTAACACATTCTTCCTTCACAAGTTGAATGAAAGAAGTTGGTCTTTCCTTCTCACAAAATAAATCCCACACAAACTCATAAGAAAAGGCTAAGTTAGCACAAAAGAGAGCTAACTTATTACAAACTCGCTTAACATGATGAAAAACTACATTATTAATCCCCTTCCCAATAAAGAAACAATCATCATCATCATCAATGTTACCATCCACCTTCTTCTCTTTGTTGTACAATTTATGAAGAAAATGGATCACATTTAAATTATCACTTTCTATTATGATACCATTAGCATCAAGCAATTTTCCTTTCAGGACTTTCTCCAATGAATTAAATGCCAATAACTCTACTTTAGCAATATCCCAATGAACTCCATAAAAACCGAAAGCCATGACAAATGTTCCTTTCTCCAAAGGTTTACTTGTGTTAGATTCTTATTTCATAAAAGTGAATCATATATACGAGGAATTTAAGACATTCTCCACTTAGATTCAGTGGAAGCTAGGTTGTGAAATTTTGATAATTCACAATGATCATGGTGGAGAGTTTGAGAATGAAATATATGAATCTTACTATAAGAAGCATGAGATAGATCACAACTTTTGGACTCCTAGAATCTGCAGCAAAATGAGAAAGCTGAAAGAAAGTAGAACCTTGGTATAATTAGCTAGATCCATATTAGTTGAATAATCACTTCCTAAATAGTTTTAGGAAAAACTAATAAAAAAGCATGTTATGTTCTAAATAGGGTTAATGTTAGATCCAAGCTAAATAAATTATGAAATATTTAAGGGTAGGACACCTAATCTCTCTCACCTTCATGTCTTTAGATGTAAAGTATTCATTTTAAATAATAAGAAATCTCTGTTCAGAAAGTTTGACCCAAAATCCGATGAAGGATTCTTCTTAGGATACTCAAATATCATAAAAAATAAGTGAACCCTTCTACCTTTATCGCAATGATTGAACCCACAAATATAAATTAAGCATTATCTAATGAATTCTAGATCCTAGACATATAAGAAGAACTGAATAAATTTATTAAATGATGTTTGGTAGCTAGTTGAAAGACCTAAGGACTATATTGTTGTTGGAAAAAAATATGTTTTAAAAAATAAAATTAATGAGTATAGTGTAGTGGTTAAAAATAAAATAAGACTAGTGGTTAAGGGGTAGAACCATATATAAGTGATTGACTTTGAAGATACTTTTTCCCCTGTAGCTAGAAAAGAAGCAATAAGGGTGCTATTAACTTTTACTTGCTTTAAGGGATTCAAATTGTATCAAATGAATGTTAAAAGTTCCTTTGTAAATGTGGTAATAAAAGAAGATTTGTATGTTAAACAACCCCCAAGCTTTAAAAATATTTTTATTTCTCTGTCATGTGTTCAAATTAAAAAAGGTATTATATAAACTAAAACAAGCTCCTAGAGCATGGTATGAATTGCTAAGCTCATTCCTACTATATAAAACCTTTGTTAAGGGGAGCGTAGACACCACCCTTTTTCTTAAAAAAGTAAGAGAAGAACTACTCATTGTGTAAAAGAAAATACTCATTGTCTAGAATTATGTTAAGGATTTTTTGTTTGGATCTTCTGATAAAAAGCTATGTGATGAATTCTCAAAAATAATGAGTAAAGAGTTTGATATGAATATGACAGGATAACTGAACTACTTTTTTAGATTTAGTATAAGGCAAAATGATGATGAATTTTTTTTAATCAATCAAAATACATTAAGGACATCCTTAAGAAATTTGAAAAGGATAATGTCAAGGTAATTAACACTCCCATGAGCTATATAATTCATAATAAGCACTCAAGTGGAAAATAAATTAATCAAAAGAAATAAGGTGAGAAATTGAATCACTTCTTTACTTAACTACTAGTAGACCATATATTATATTTAGTATTTTTCTCTATGTTAAATTTCAGGCAGATCCAAAAAATTCCCACCTGAGTGTTGTTAAGGGAATACTTAGATATCTTTTAGTAACCTAAAACTTGAAAATTTGGTATCCTAGAAATAACACTTCCTTTGATATCATAGGATATTCTGATTCAGATTTTGTTGGATAAAGGGTTGATAGGAAAAGCAGTTCTGCAACTTGCTAATTTATAATATAATATTTAGTCTCTTGGTCTAGTAGAAAATAGAATTCAGTAGCCCTGCCCACTATAGAAGTTCAATACATAGCCATAGGAAGTTGTTTCGCATAGGTCCATTGGTTAAGCAACAAATTCTAGATTTAGGATTACCTGTATGCACCATTCCAATCTTATGTGATAATATTAGTATCGTCTGTATTTCAAAGAATCCAATCCAACACTCTAGAACCAAAGACATAGATATAAGGCACCATCTCATTAGAGACCATGTCACCAATGGAGACAGAGCTACATCATGTAGCCACTAAACATTAGCTTTCAAATATCTTTAAAGAACTACTAGGTTTTGAAACCTTCAGCACCTTAAGAACCAGATTAGGTGTCATAGATTCTTTCTATTTCTATTTTGGTTTTCACCATTTTATTTATTTATTTTTAATAGATGTGTTTTTATATTATAATATTATTTAATTTTATTTTCCTTCAGGGTTTTAAGAATATAATCACTACTTAATTCTGCTGGAATTTATTTTAAATGATAATTTTGCCTTATTTTTGCTTAAATGGTTGTAAGCTATGATTAACTCATCTAAAGTAGTTAAAGGAAGAAAAATAGATGATTATTCCTCTTCCTATTCTTACTCATTTAGTGGTGTATTTTCTTTATTAAATCAAAATCAATTTCAAATTAAAAGTCGGACCTTGAAATAGAGATCTAGTTCATCTTCGTACAGTCATTTATCTCATATGAGTAATGTTTCAAGTCATTGAATCTCCTTCAAAATTTATTAATCAAGTAGTTTGTATTTATCATATGGATAAGAATTTATTTATGGTTTACTCTTGCTTATATAAGGGAGTGAGTTTTTCTTCTCTCATATTTAGAAGATAATCTCACAATTAAAAGGATTTCTTAAAGCTTTCAAAAGGAAGAAAGCATGTAAAATGAAAAGAGGGAAAAAAAATAAGCCCAAAACTAAAAAGATACGCAAAAGCCACGAAATAATTGCAAGATGCACAAAGTGCATCAAAAATCAAAAGATGTATATCATGTGTCAAAAGATGAAAAAGAGGCACAAAAAGAGCCACTACAAATTAGCTTCCCTTTTCTTCAAAATTTTAAAATATTAAAAGACTCCAAACACCAATTGATAACTCCTACACTTGAATTTGAAAAAAATGATTTTTGATTCATTTCATTGTAATATTATTCTATTAGATATTATTCTAAAAAGAAGTTTTAAAATATCACATTTCCTATCTTTTTTTTTTAATTAGATTTTTGTTTAAAAAATAATTTGGCCTATAAGGAGCTCAAGCTAAGATTTGCAAAATTGAATTTATAACCTTTATGTATTTCAACATTGTCAATTTATTTCTTACTTGTTTATAATTTAATCATAATGAAAATTTATCATTTATTGAAGTTTATTGATTCAAAAAAAACTTTGGTTTTCTTTTGTTTTCATTTTTGTCTTATTTTTTGATTTTTTTTGTATTATTATTATTATTATTATTTTGAACCCTTCTGAATCATCATATTCCATCCTTTAGCTCCTCAATTTGTTATGTTCACATCATCACGTATGACTCATACTATAATGTATAATTTGAATAAAATATCAAATCTCTGATCACAGCACATCCAATAGTCAATATCAATAAATTATTGGTGATCATATTATACTATTTCCTCTTTGTACTATACTATCTAGTGGTAGAAACCATTTGACAAATTGAATTCAGATTGAATGATATTTAATAACATAATATACAATATAATCCACTTATTCATACTACATTGACTCATAAGTCAATGATTATACAGGGTGACTACACAGGATGAATGACCTCTCTCAAATCATCCAGTATAATGTTTGATCATACATTATGATAAGACCAGTTTTTTGACTAATTATCTTGACAAATTAATTGCATAAGATTGTCCAGTATGATCTCAGGATTGTACTATACAATCTAGCCATTCTTAAATATACATTAAAAGTTTCTTCACTTTCTTTACACCATTTAAATCATTTTATACTTTACTTTTCTCTTACACTCTCATTCCCTGAAATGGCTAGTGGAAAACATTCCCAAGCACATGCAGGTAGTTAGTCTAGGCGCACTATCAATAACATGCAGATGATCTGGCTCATTTTGAATGCTATGCAGCACAATAGGTATAACAACACAATAATGATATGGCTTGGTTTGGGAAACATTTTACTTCCATTCACTACTTTTTTCAGCTACCACCACCACCTCCACGTGATCAGGATTCTTCCTTTTTTTTTTAAATTTGCTCTATGTTTTTGTTCCAGTATTTATATTATTCTTTACTTCTGTACTTTGTGATGTATGTATTTTTTTCTCATTTATGTATTTTGTTTTTCAATTGTTTCCTCCTTTTTGTGATGTCAAAGGGGGAGTAGTAGTTTTCTGTTCAGTTATTTGTACCCTTATTTAAATAAAGCCAATTTAATATTTTGCTTTCGTTTGTTTTTGCTAATTATTTCTTATCTTTTTTATTATTTTTTTTTAAATACTCTCTTACAATAAGAATTTCACCTTTTAAGGGGGAGATTAGAGAATAACAAAGAGTTTGAAGATCTTTAAACAAAAAATTTTACCATCATCAAAAAGAGGGAGATAGTTACAGATCTAGACCCAAGTACTATGATTTTAAGGACAACAAATATTATTATTCTCTTACTATAATTTATTGCATATATGTTTTGTTGTCCTACTCACTAATATTTCAGGTCCACCATTCACTTCCAACTTTAATCAGCTCAATATTGGGTAGACTAGGGTTGAGTCTTTTTGTAATTTGAACTTCAATGTACTTTTATCTTTCTTGAATCAAGTCATGTATATGGTGAATACTAAGCTGAGTAACCATACACACACACACACACACTCAAGAGAGTGAGTTGGTGAGTATGAAATTTTTGTTGTTTTTTGAACTAATCATACAATATGATTTATACCATACTAGACTCGTTAATCAAAATATCCTAATTAGGCATCCTTAATTAATTGCGATTAATTAAACTAATCATACTTAATAATCCTAATTATATAGAATGACAGGTATAATCACAATATTTAGTCACCAATCATAATTTATGTAATTTTTAATATTGAGATTTTGCTCTAATTGTATAGAACGATATACATCATATTGGATGACATGTGATAATCAAGCTTAAATTGATCTTGTAATAAGTTGATTATTTATGATTTAATTGCTCAATCACATTATAAAGGATGATCGTACTATAAGACCTGAGAAATACATGGGATGATATTTAATCGCTGCCCTTCATTACTTATCGTAATAGACAATCAATATAGTATCTTGAACTAATCATATAAGATGACTGCAGGGTCATACAAGATGATTAATAAAATCTCTTGAACTAATAGTACTGATCAATGTAGTTCATACTATCAGTCAATATTGTTTTGTACTAATCATACACGATTGTCTCATGATCATACAAGATCCTTAACATTAAATTGAAATTTATGGCTACATTGGAGACTTTCTATTTAAACTCCTATATTGCCTTATAAAACATCTTTTTACTGTTGAGTTTTCTTGAGAGGGATCAGAGAGATAGAGTTTAGGAGAGGTTTGGGAGAGAATAGCAGGAAAGTTCTTTTGAGGGGGATATGTGAGAGATTCACAAGGTTACTATAAGAAAAGTTCCTTCCACTCTTCTTCAAGTCTCTTCTTTGATTCGTCGATGGCCCTAGGGAGAAATTCTTCAACACTATATAATGCTTTTTTGCTAACTCCAAGAGGGAGTAAAAGGATTCCTGGTTCTCTACCATTTTTAGGAGGGAGAAAAAGGAATTCAAGTTCTCTACCTTCACTAGGATAGTGAAAAAGATTTAAGGTTTGCCGCACCGAATTGGTGGTAGGTATTTTTTAAGGAGTTTCTCCATCTAACTTTGGGTGGGGGGGGGGGGGGGGGGGGGGGTGGCTAAAGGAAAGACACTAAAAGATTTAGTGCATTACTATGAGTGGAGGCCTCTACGGACAGGATGTAGCTCAGTTTTTTTCAAATAATTATAAAATCTGGTCTGTTTGTTCTTACTTTTTTTGTATTTTAATTTTTGCACTTTTTTTATTTATAGTGAGGTTAAAAACTCTAATTTATTTTAATATTATGGATTTATTAGCTTCCACATCCATTGATAAAATTGTCTATTTTATGTGTTTATCTCTGTCTTCTCTAAGTAATCAAACTGACCTCAACCTCAACCTCCCCCCTCTAGTCCTCATATCATCAGCCTCCAATCCTTATACTTGCACCCAAAATCCAAAGTCGATGTGCCTTAGATGACCAAACCTCAGTCGCCAAGCTTGACCAGTGCTCACCTTCATCCTCTTTCCATCGTTTCTTTTGATCTCTTGATCTCTTATGTAAGGAATCAAAACTCCTTAACCAGCCATCTTACCAGCTCCATCCTCCACCTACTTTGGATAAATAGGCTACCGACTTGGAACCTCCACCATGCTCAAACTATCATTGATTTTTCCTTTAACTTATGCCCTAGCTATATGCCTAGCATTGTCTGACTAACTCCTACTCTTTGTAATATTTTAACATATATATTATATTATGTTATATTTTAATATATAATAATAATAATATATACATATGTTATATTATATATATATATATATATATTAAATTATGTCATAAGATTATGTATAATAATAATAATAATAATAATAATAATAATAATAATAATAATAATAATAATAATAATAATAATAAAAGAAAGACAATCAATATGTACTACAAGAACATAAACTTGAAAGAAGTCCTGGGGTTGATATGATCCCCCGAAGCACTCGGCCGATGTTCTGATCTAGTCGAGTGGATTGACAACTTGAAGACATTGTTAGGGTCTTCCTCCCCTAAACTCCTCTCCATTGATTTGATTTGGTCGATTCGATCCAAAAGGGCAAGTGCTCTCCCCAGCCTCTCCTCTCTGGAAGGGGACACTAGAAGGATGCTTGATTTTTGAGGGAAATAAAAATATTTAAAACTAAAATTAAATAACTTTATCAAATAATATCACAGTGAAAAAAGATTTGAAGGAAGTTCCAACATTCATATGGTCTACAAAATCCCTTGGTCATCGATATGATCCAGCCGAGTGGATCGAAGACTTGAAGACACTAACAAGGTTGATTCGCTCCCCCCAAACTCCTCGCTGTTGATTTCATCTGGTTAAGTTGAGCCAAAAGGGAAAGAGCTCTCACCAACCTCCCCTCATTGGGAGGGGACGTTGAAACGCTACTAAAATTTTAAAAAATAAATGAGACCCACTTAATTAAATAAAATTAAAAATTTTAAACTAAATGTGTATCATTTTTTAGTTCAACATCAACTCTCTCTAAATCCAAGGGATCTCTACTCTATAGAAGATATGAGTATCATTTAGAAAAAAATAACAACCCATTGCAATACTCACGAACCCTAGGAAAAAATTAATCTTAAAGGGAGGGTCAGGATTAGAGCTTATAATTACATGTCCTTAAATGCCATATGTTTTACTATTAGCAAAAGTGACCCATATGTAAACAGTTGTCCTCAAAAGAATCTCCACTTAGACTTAGTTAATCTTAATAAACTAGCCAACTAGAGGAATGACATAGTTGAGTGTAACCCATATGACAATGTTTGTGTCATTGAGGAAAAACTCACACTTAGTTATGGTGTATGTTCCAATTTCCTTACAAATTGAAATTTGTTTGCAAATGCATCTACAACTTCTCACTTAGCTCTAAGTTATATAAACATCTTTGAAACTTATCATCAATAATGATAATTGAATAAACATAGCTTCAACTTCTATGTTGACTAGATAAAGCTTACCCTTAAGCTACATCTATAAATCTACTTGATTTTTGGGAAAGATAAAATCACTATTTATATCCCCCAAAGGTATCTCTCCCCTTTATAATTGAACATATCCACTTTTATCTGTATAATATGCTCCTTCTAGATGTTACTCATGTATTTCTAAAGGGAACTTGGCTATATGATTTTGATATCATGCATAGTGGTCATTCCAACAATTATAACTTAAAATAAATAAGATTATTCTTAACCCAATTAAGTCAAATGAAATTTCATTTGTAAAACCCAACGAGCCATTTGCTACCACAGATCATTACAATATAAAGAAGAATAAACACCAGGTTAACCTATATCTAGTTCAGTATATTGATTTTCCTAAAGTTAACATCTACAAAACAACCTTTATCTATTTGAATATATTTTCTACACAATCCTACATGTGCTCCAATCATTGTGTTAAAGCTATAAACACAAATATCTGAAAATGTAATGCATGGTCAAATTCTCAATAATATAACATTCAATTTTCAAAACTAAATATATCTTACATGTGCTCCAATCAATATTTTAAAGTTACGAACAAAAATATCTGAGAATGTTACACATGGTCAAATGCTCGTTAATATAAAATTTTATTTTCAAACTAAATACACCCTACATACACACCAATAAATAAGTAAAAGTTGTAAATACAAATGTTTGAGATTGTTATGTAGGGTCCAATGCTCACCAATTTAACAGTCTATTTTAAAATTAAACCCAATTTGAGTCCAAAATCTAACGGTTCAAGAATGATGCACATGTCAAGTCTCATCCTCCTTAATAGAATTGGAGTTAACCTAATTTGAATCGTAAAAATACCTCCTAAATTTCTATAAAAATATTAAGTGACTTTAATATCACCCTAATAATAGTTGTGTTAAATATAAATATCAACCGAAGTGGTTAAAACTCAAAGCCAAATAAAAACTAAATTCTTGAAATGAAATATATCTCTTAACAATATAAAACCAAAACACATCTACCTCTCTCAATCGTTTTTTAGGGGTGATAAATTTGAAATTAATCTTAGCACATAAAAAGAAAATTTCATGTCACTAGTATTACTAAGATTCATCCTCAAATAATCTCCTGCCAGCAGGGACGTGGCACGTGCTCTCTGATCAGGTGGTTCTGGTGCAAATTAGCACCATTATATTACAATCACGTCCACAACTTATATATTCCCTAACGACTTTAAACCATTGAGTAATAAATTATAGGGTATATTAAATAAGCATAAATTCCTCTGTCAACTAAGATGGATTGGGATCTATCCCTTTAGACAAACACCAACCCAAGTCTACAATGTATTCTTAGACAAAGCAACCTATGGTTGTTAATAAGGTACCTTCTAAGTCAACTAACTTTCCTACTAAGTAGAACAGGGATCTTGACATCCCGAGATGATGGAACTATAGGATTTTGATTGGGTTTTATTCATTCCCCCCCATCACCAATTTTTAGATTATGGTGATAAATTTTAAAGTCTAAATTCCAAAATTCTAAACCTAAAATTAAACCCTAAAATTGTTGTCATTATTTGCTAGATTTATAACCTATGTTATCTCTTTAACAATTAACCTTAATCAAAAGTTCTTTCTTATTATTAGGAGGGGTAATTAACTATAAGGGCCTGCACCTATAGGAAACCAAAACTCATATTACAAATTCCTCATAAAAAGGATGGTGAAATCTCTGGGAAGTGTCTTACCTAAAACCCAATCTGCCTACTGAAAATTCACCTGGAACTTATATTCATCATAACGCTCTGCCATCATTAAAAAATAAAAAATTAAAGAGACTGGTGTGTGTTGGAATGCATTTAAAAAGAATTAGGATGTTAAGCCTAATTAAATGTCCCACGGCTAACCAAGAGGTGGGCATGAATTAGTAATTTAAAAAATTTTAACCATCTTTTTAAAATTAAAGGAAACAAAAATTTAGTTAGTGAGTTTTTCTACAAAATGTTTTTCAACCACAAAGTTTTAATCACAAAAAGTAAATAAGCAACAGAAAATAAAAGACACCAGATTTATAGTGGTTCAATCAAAACGAGACCTACATCCACTCCCTCGAGGCACCCTTTGAGTATTGCACTAATAACAATAGTGACTCTCCTTTTGCACCCACAGCAAGGTGGAGAAGCCTTTAGAAACTCTTTTCACCATTACCCGGTGCGACAGAGAACCGTCGTCCTTTCACACTCCCCCGATGTCGGTAGAGAACCGTTCGTCCTTTCACACTATCCCCAGTGTTGGCAGAGTACTATCATCCTTTCACACTATCTCGATGTAGGTAGAGAACCCTTCATCCTTTCACTCTCTCCTAGTGTAGACAGAGAACCTTTGTTCTTTCACACTCTCCTAGTGTGGGCAGAGAAGCCTCGGCTATTCACACTTGCCAAGTGTCGGCAGAGAACCGGATCTTCTTCAATATCTTCTTTACAAGTCCAATCTAAAAGAAAAGAGAGAAGAGTGAAGTAATCTCAAACTTGAAAAGTAAAAACTCTTACCCTTGAGTAACAAGTGAAACCTTCATGCTCCAATGGCAAGAAATCACCTTCAAATGCTCTCTCACACTCTCTCCTTGACTCTCTTCTCAATAGGCATGAAAATTGGCAAGAAAAAATATTAAGTTTATGTTTAGAGTGTCCTATATATAGAAGAGATAAGAAAAACAATCTAAAAATGGTAGATTTCAAGTTATTATACTCAGGATCATCCTGTACCATCGAAGATCGTCCCGAACAATTTTACTTAACAGCCTAGGAAACGAACCTAATGTATATGTGTACGAAATGACTTCGTACACACTGATCTTCCGTACGAACCAAGTTTGTCTGGACGAACGGTTATTTCATGGTCGGTTCCAAAAACTGCATAAAAAAATCAGAAAACTGTCTTAAGTCGGTTCCATCGTCCTGGGATGAACCAATTTTGTCTGGACAAAATTCTTACAGAGCCCAAGTCATCCCGGGACGAAAATATTTTATCCTGGACGATCAGGACTTAAAAAATTTTTTTAGGCAGTTCCTGTTCATTCCATGTGCTCTTTTTAGGAGATAACTATCTGATCGTCCCGTAGGAATGAAACTTGTCCCATACGATCAGAAGAAAAAATTTAAGATCTCTTTAGTTGTATATGTGTGTTTTTATTCCCTCAATTACAATCACTCCCTCTCAATTCAAATAACATTTATAAGCTTCAAAATTTCAAATAGTATTCATCTGAATTTGATTTGAAGTATTTATATTCAGGAGTTTGATTCACCTGAAATGTTAGTACACACAAGAGCAAATAGAAATTTTCCAAAAAATGTTTTGAGATAACTACACATAAAACAATAATATTTATAATCATCAAAACTATACAAGTTGCAAGAATGTAAAACATGCAAATAGGAACTTTCTTAATAATCTCCCACTTTTTGATGATGGCAAAACAATTATTGTTTGTAGGATTTCGAATTCTAAGAATCTCCTAAACTCCCCTTGAATTGATGAATACATGAAAATAACGAGGCAATTTGAACCAAAGAAATTTTTTGTTTTTCAAAATTTTCATACACACAGAAAAAATATAAAAACAACTCAACAAAAAATACAAATAATAAAAACACAAGACAAGACAAAATACAAAACAAAATATAACATAAATAAATAATTTCTCCCCCTTTTTGACAACAACAAAAAGTAAAGAAGAAATAGACTAGAAATGTAAGTAATCATATGAAATTCATTTGATAATTTAATCTTGAAAGTGATTGATATAAGGTATGCAAATAAAATTAAAAACATTAGGTAAATCATAGAAATTCATAGAATTTAAGAAGTGATATAATTTTGTAAATAAGAAGAATTTATCAAAGACATGATTCAATTTAGACATTTAGATAAAGAAAATCATTGCAAGAAGGATGAATAATAAAATTTTATATTTCAAATTTCAATAAAAAATATGAATGAACATAAGATAAATTTGAATTAAGTGATTAAAAGAATCTGGAAAGAAGTAATTACCACTTGTGGCACTTTACGCATCTTTTTCAAATTATGGCACATTTTTGTGCATCTTTTTACTTTGGGCTAATTTTGTGCCTCTTTTTAATATTTGTGTACTTTTGTGCATTTGTTGGTGGAATTTTGGAAAATATGTTTTGAAAAATATTAGTTTTCTTTGGGGATTTTAAGATTAAGGTTAAGTTCTAATTCTAAGGTCGAATCGACTCGTTAGAAAGAGTATATCACCCCGGAGGACGAAAATAAACTTTCATAACGGTGTTCAGACTTAGAATTATGAAATCCATCTTGAATATCGTGATCGGATGTTAAAGAGAACTTCATATGGCCCCGAAGGGTCAAAATGCGATTCTACTGAATATCCAACCATAATATTTAAGAAGTGTAATCGTTGATTTCACATTCAAAGCCTTATCAAAGAAAAGTGTATCTCCCCGTAAGGAGAAAATACTATTCGATGATAATTCTTTGATTGTTATAATAACGATCACTAGTATTTTAAGTTTTCCCAAAGAAATCTAATTGAACTTTGAAAAATCAATTTTAAAATCAGGTGTGTGTGGTTCTAAATCTCCTACGAGCGCAAGCCTTCGTAGTTAATTACATCGTAGGGAGATAAAATCCCCTACGAAAACTCTCGATTAAAATAGTGGCAAAATTTTGTTTAGAATTTCTAGGAGTGATATCAAAGTATGAATAGAATTATTAGAAAATCAAAAGGGAATGGATCAAAATTGAACAGTTATTAACGGAGTTAAAGGATGAGAGGTAGGGGACACTTTGAGATTCCAGAACCATCCGGAAATGTCCCAACTTAATCTAAGTGTTGGGCTTTATGTTTTGGATTTGAAATGATATTTAATTAGAGTTGAGCATTTTATTAGAAATTTGGGACTATATTCCCGAAGTTTGGGGTCTTATAATCAAAGATCTGCCCCGGAACCTAAATCTATTTTGGACACTGGACCACAGTCGTCCGATCCTAACTAATGCAGTGCAAGGTCTGGACTTACCCCGGCCTGGATTGGGGAGCCAGCTAACCACCTAATCGATTTAAAATACATGAATCCGGTCTTTTATGAAAGAGTGGTAGGGACGTTATAATTAAAGTTTTGGGGAGGCGGGGCCGACATCTAGAGATTTTCCTAATTGGCCCCTTTGACTTATGTTGGGTGCTAAAATGCTAAGGACTATGAAATTAAAATTTTGACTCTTTAATTTGTATCTAATGCAATGCGTGCTGGTTAACAACCTCAAATCAAATATGCTTGAAATTTTTTAAAAAAAACAGGCTTATAAAATAATTTTTAGAAGACTGGACTTCCCCAGGTCCGGCACCTCGTCCTCATAGGTCAGACTATCCGGACTCTACCCGCAGGCGGGGAAGGGTCTAAAACAAGGAAAGAAGAATGCAAAAATATGCATGCGACCCCGGGGGCGATCCCCGGCTAATTCCCTAGATTCGTTATCTTTCTATGTTATTTAGACTCACTAAAATTTTAGACTTTTAAAATTATGAATATAAAACTTTCACACCCTCACGAGTCTCACGTATCCAGGCGAAAACAAAAAGCGGCATACAATCGCCAAAAAAACTAGTAAAAACAAGTAATCCTAAAGGCAATCAATTCATCACATCAAATATTAACTAATTAATAAATGTCCATAGGCAAAGTTGCCTTACTTATTACAAACCAGAATATTACAGAAAGTAAAGTGGCCGGGCACCACTGACAACAACCCGGATTCTAAGCCTAGTAATGACGCAAGTTATTTCGAGTGGGATACTCTCAATCTTCAAGTCTTCAAATCTTCAATTTCATTCTTCTTTGGACTCCTTTTCTTCAATCTTCTTGGAATCTTTGTAGTGGATTACCCAAATGGACAAGAGGGCACTTCCCTCTAAGGGGAAGGCCACTCTTTCCTCTTTGGGTAAGGAAGAGGTATGATCCAAATTTGGATTTCCAAATGGAAAAGGAGTATTCCCCAAAGGGGTATCCTTTCCTCTTTGGAATCCAAGCTTTGGATCTATGTATCCTACCTCAAAATAAACTTTCACAACACTTGACACTTGCACAAATTACATTGATATCAAAATAAAAATCTAGACTCACCTGCAGGGTTATCCTAAGCAATTAATATATAAAAAAAAAAGCAGTTATTCCCAAGCAGTTGTATATGAGCAGAAAAGAAAGTAAACACACTGGCCACGCTCTTTTTATGATTTGGGGGCTTTAGCAGCTGAAGCACCTGTGCAAAGAATTTATAATATTTATGCATTTTTAATTTGCCCCCTTTTTTTATTGCCCTGCATGAGCGTGGCCACCTGCAGAAAATTGTGTCAATATCCAGATCGTACCTAACCTAAGGGTAATCTAGTCGCCAAACACATCAATCCATCCACAGAGTATAGAAAAAGTAAGCAGACACAGCAAAGCAATTTCATCCACAACATGCAGTGAAAACTACGAAAAATCCGGCACACAGCAGTAAAGTAAACACCGGCCTATCCTAGATCTAGAGTTGGTTGTCCTAGCACATCATCTAAAGTGTGTGAGAAAGGTCATGTGGCAGGGGTAGATCCTAAAGCTGGTGATTGGTTAAAGTTGTCTAAAAGTTTGGGTTTGTTAAAGCTTAAAAGGGGATTTAAATTAAAATTTAAATATTAATGGATTAAGCATTTTAATTAAACATATTTTAAAAGTTAATTGATTACTACCTTTGTTTCACACCGAGGCCGTGAAGTTTATTTCACCTTCCTTGGGGCTAAGCTAATAGCCTCGTAGGCCTGGGTTACCCAGTAGCAATCGGGGTTGATTAAGTTATTTAAATTGGTTGGAATTAAAAAAGTGGATTGATATTAAAGGGAGTTGGTTGCTGATTTTAAAGGCTTGATTAATTTAAGTTTGCCATTAATTGATTCGTGGCGTTGTGCCACCAGGCTCGAGGAACCAGCCTCCTTAGGACACTTAGCCCCGCAGCCCGGAGTAGTCCAGCCGATAAACCAAATTAATGTAATTGAAATAGAGATTTTAAAAAAATGTTAAATAATTAAAGATTAATCTATTTTAAGGTTTAACACCCCTTAGAATTCATTCGTGGCGTTGTGCCACCAGGCTCGAGGAACCAGCCTCCTTAGGACACTTAGCCCCGCAGCCCGGAGTAGTTCAGCCAATAAACTTCAACTTTAGGGTGGTTGTTGTGTTTTGAAGGGTTTGTTAAGTGTTTTAAGCATTAAACCAGTATTTTCTAGAGTTTTAGAATAAATTTGAGTTTTATGAATATTTTAGAATATTTTAATGATTTAATTAAGGGGTTGAAAATTGACTTTTTGATTAAGCTCAAATTCTGGAATGCTTATATTTTATTAAAATACTAGACCTTACTACGATCAGTTAGAAGGTAAGTACGTTAAAATCGGATTTTTCTACATTTTATTACAAAGGTTTGAAGTTTTGAACTAGTTTTAACTTAAAGTTGACCGATTTGTTGACTTTTTAAAATATTGCAAATTTCTGGAATTTAATATTTTTAATAAATACTAGAGCTTATTAGGAGTTGAATGCAAGTGAGTTTGGGTGATTTGGATTTTATTTGAATTAGTTATGAATTATCGAAGTTTGGACATTTTAATGAATTTTAGAAATTTCTTAATTAGAGGGTCTCTTTTGTGATTTTGCTTCAAACAAATTCCCGATCTCTTGAAAACACCTCCAAAGGTCAGGAACAACCTAAGGAGGGATCCCCAAGTGTTTGGGAGATTTTTAGATTTTTATATTATTATTAATCAATTATCTTAATTAAATATTGGTTTTCACTTAAAATTAAATTAGGGTTTAAGTTGCTGTCAAATCAAAGGGCTTTTAATTATCACAGATTAAGGACTGAATTCTGGTCAGTTTGAGGGTTTATATGTAATTTTTGGATTTAAATTGGATTTATTACAATTTTTAAAAGTTTTAAAGGCTTAATTAAGGGTTTAAGACTTAGAAAATTAATTAGGGGACCTAATGACCTCAAAAATCAGTGAAAATTTCTCTAGGGGCTGAGGATGTCACTAAGTTCAAATGTTCAAAGTTTCAACTCAAGGGGAAGTGAATCCTAATTATTGAAATTTTTCTAAGTTTTCTATACATGGGTCCTTAATTATTGTCCTTAATTATGTCACTAGTTTTGAATAGGTTCAAATCAAAGTTCCTCTAACCCTTTGAATAAACATGGCATGCATATACAAGTGGCAAGCAAACAAGTCCTTAGATCTAGGAGAACCTAGACTAGGTGGTGTGTGCACCTTAAGCATGCAATTAACTAATTAACACAATTAAGACATATTTAGTGAATAACCAAGAAATGATTATTCACCAATCATCCCCTTCATTTCTATTCAAACATGCTTAATCAACATTTAAGATCTCAAATGACTCTTAAACACTTAAGGATTTACTTATATATATAGAATTTCAAAATATATATTAAAATACATAAATATAAATGAAATTATATATATATATAAATAGGAATATATATTATAAAATAATTAAATATATTATCAAAATACATGTTAATGGGTTGAAAGATCCACTGATCTCCATAGAAGTTTGGAAATAATAAAATATATTTCTTGTATTTTTTTAAATACTTAATATTTAATTAAATATAAAAAGGATGAAAATACTCCAATAATTCAAAATACCCTTAAAAACTATTCAAATAATACTGAAAAATTTTCTGGAGACCAGCCATGCACTCAACAACATGCATGCCAAATTTCAAATAAAAATAATTTTTATATAATTAATTAAAAATGAAATATATATTTCTGTATTTCTTAAATTACCAGTAAAATAATAGTCAAAATAAACTGATTTTATTTTTAAAATAAACTAGATGAAATTCTGAAAAGTTTGATATATTATACTTAATTTTTGGTTATATATTTGATTTACTATGATTTATTTAAGTTTCAGCAATTAAAACTAATTAAAATCCATTATTTTTAATTAAATGGCGGCGGTCAGACACGCGGCGCGCTAGGATTGGCGGGATCGAAACCGCGCGGCGGCGGGGACACGCGTCGGCCGCTGGCCGCTTCACGCGGTTTTCACTTAACCACGTCAGCGGCGCGTAACAGCCGTTGGATTAACCGCGGGTTCGATCCAACGGCTGAGATCAGATCCCGCGGTCTGATCTCACCAGGAGAAGATCAGACGGCGGAGATTCGATCCCGCTATTCCGAATGGACGGCCTAGATCTCGCCGGACGGCTGATCGAGCGAGAGATCGAAAGCGCGGTCGGATCAGACCGCGGAAGGGCTCGATCTGGACCGTTGATCGAACGATCAACGGTCCAGAAAACGTACACTCGCCGGAGACCGTGAGTGACGCCCTAGAAAACGTATTTCGCTTCGTTCTCTCGATCGGATCGACCATTTCACTTAAAATTTTAAACATAGATTAAGGACATGAACAGAAATTATGGGGAATAGTTTGTTTTAGCTAAAACCCTAAAAACGTAAAGCTATTTAGGCCTAACTAATGTGACCTAGATCTAGGGTTTTAGGGAGCTATACCGTTAGATCTTCGAAATTTCTGGATGGTTGAGCTTGTAGATTGTCCAAGTGAAGATTCCCAGCGAAAATCCAAGCTCGAACGCGTCTGGATCGGCTGCTATGGGCTTGAGACGGTCTAGGTGGTGGGTTCGCCGGAGAACTCGCCGCCGGTGACATGCAACCACTTGGGTTTTGTAGTGGGGAGGTAGAGGAAGCTCTGGAGGTTCGAAACGAACTGAGAGCTCGATCTGGGAGGCTAGGGTTAGTGAGAGAGGCTGCTTTGATCAATTGCCCTCAAAATCAACTTTTTTTCCTATTCAAGCGGCCTGGGTGAATTTGGACGGCTGGGATTGACTCCTGGGCTCTCCAGATGATGCCACCTGTCCCTGGGAAAGCTGGAAGGCTGCCCCAAAGGCTGGACATGCCTCATTCCCATTGGGTGGACTTGGGATGAGTGGAGAAGAGGGATTGCCATTTATGGCTAAACCAGGGGCAGAGCTCGGTTAAGGGGCCTATTAGAGAGCTTTAGGGCACTAATGGGTTGGCTTTGGGCAGCTTAAATCAAGGGAAAGGAGCTTAGCATGTGATAAAGCCTTCTAGAAGGGGTTTAGGCTTGAGTTTGACCAGGTTGACCAGTCAACAGGTCAAGGCTGGTGATGTGGCATGAAGGGAAATAGGAGCAGCCAATGGGAGAGCTTCCAAGCCTAATCTCACACTCCTTGAAGTTAAATAGATGGTTTGACCAATTCAAGGAGGGATTTAGGGCTTTGTTGACTTTGTTTGACCAGTCAACTAGGTCAAAGTTAGTGATGTGGCATTTGGAGAGGTAAAAGGTCATTTAGGATAGTTTGATTAAGAGTCAAAAGTCAAAAGTCAAGGGTAGGGAAAATGGGAGCCAATGTCACTAAGGATTGAGGGTTGACTTGGTCAACTCAAGTTGAGTCAAGTTGACCAAATGTCAAGTGACACTTGAGTCTTATCCAAGAATTGATTTGAATAGGTAATAGGGGTTGAAGAGCTCAGATGAGTTGATTTAACCCATTTAGACCCTCTAAGAGCTAATGGGTCAACCTAAGTTGACTGGGTCAACCAGGCTGACCCAATGGGTGAATCTGGGCTGGACAAATTTGAAAAGATATTTTAAGACCATTGAGGGTGGTTCCTAGGTCTGGGGGGGTCAAATTGACCAAAATCCCTATTTGAGCCCCTAAGGGCCTGTTTGGTCAACCTGGGTTGACTTGGTCAACCAGGTTGACCCAGGGTCTGGGTTTGGGCTCAACAGGTTTGAAATGATATTTTAAGGTTAATGGAAGTGGTTGGGTGACTTAGAGAGGTCATTTGGGTCAAAACACATGTTTGGACCCTTAAAGGGCCCCTTGGGTCAAACCAGTTGACTTGGTCAACCAGGTTGACTCAAGGGTTGGAAATAGGTTCAAAAGTTTTGAAATGGCATTTGAAATTTGTTAAAGGTGGTTGCATCCCATTTGGAGCTCATTTGGTTTGAAATCCCCATTTGAGCCCCATAGGGGTGTTTTGGTCAATTTTGACCTATTGGTCAACTAAGGTCAAAAAGGGTTTGAAAAATGCAGTTTACTGCTCAATGGGTTAAAATCAAGGATCTGGAAGTGATTGGAGGCTTGGATAAGGGTTCCAAGGTCAAGATCTCAAAGGGGTTAGGCTCAGTGGCACAGGCTGTAAATATTTGAAGGTTTTACAGCCTTTGAGTTTTAATTCAGATTCTGGGGTTAGAGACCTCAGAATGAGCTCAAACTTGGAGGGTAGCCTTTAGAGACATGTCTTATCACTTTGCAAGTGATAGACCCTGAATCAGAGGCCATTTGACTGGGTTTTGAAATGTTTGAAAAATCTCTGAAAAGGGTGTTTAGGACAGGGCCTTAAAGGTTTGAATTTGAGTTTAAACTCTGGGTCTGGATTTGATTTGAAGTTTGAATTAATTTGGATTTGAATTGGATGGAGTTTGAGATTCAAATTGGTCATAGTTAGGAATCAAATTGAAATTGGAGTGGATTAAGTATAGGAATTGATTTAAAATTGAGGTTGATCAAAGGTGGAGGTTGATTTGAAGTTGGAGTGATCCTAAGATCTAGGAGAGTTCTAAGATCTAGGATTTAAAGGAATCCTATGTTCTAGAATAGGCTCAAAGGTCTAGCTCTAGGAAAGAATCCTAAGGTCTAGAGTGGATCCTAGGATCTGAAATTAATCTGGATTCTGGAAGGGTCTTAGTGACCTCATACAAAAATGAGGTCAACAAATGGACCCCCAATGTGTGTGGTAGAAGGAACTTCTGCTGCACACATTGGCGTTGACCGAATGGAAGTAGAATTTTGAGAATGGAAGGGAGATCATCTCCCAACCTCAAACCTATAGGATGCTAATGAAAAGGCTTACACCTATTCTGAAGAGAGGACTGGAGAAACCAAGGTAGGGAATACCTAACCTCGGGTCTAAGGAAGGGCATCACCCAACCTTAGGCCTATAGGATGCTGATAGAAGACTTACTCCAAATAGGCAGATTAACTGGAAACCAAAGTAGGGAATACCTAGCTTTGGGTCTAAGGAAGGGCATCACCCAACCTTAGGTCTACAGGATGCTGATAAAAGACTTACTCCTAGTAGACGGATCAACTGGAAACCAAGGCAGGGAATACCTAGCCTTGGGTCTAAGGAAGGGCATCACCCAACCTTAGGCCTATAGGATGCTGATAGAAGACTTACTCCAAATAGGCAGATTAACTAGAAACCAAAGTAGGGAATACCTAGCTTTGGGTCTAAGGAAGGGCATCACCCAACCTTAGGTCTACAGGATGCTGATAGAAGACTTACTCCTAGTAGACGGATCAACTGGAAACCAAGGTAGGGAATACCTAGCCTTGGGTCTAAGGAAGGGCATCACCCAACCTTAGGCCTATAGGATGCTGATAGAAGACTTACTCCAAATAGGCAGATTAACTGGAAACCAAAGTAGGGAATACCTAGCTTTGGGTCTAAGGAAGGGCATCACCCAACCTTAGGTCTACAGGATGCTGATAGAAGACTTACTCCTAGTAGACGGATCAACTGGAAACCAAGGTAGGGAATACCTAGCCTTGGGTCTAAGGAAGGGCATCACCCAACCTTAGGCCTATAGGATGCTGATAGAAGACTTACTCCAAATAGGCAGATTAACTGGCAAACTAGGATGGTGCCACGAAGGGCGTACTCCATCACTAGCGAATGGGAATCAGGATGGTGCCACGAAGGGCGTACTCCACCACTAATCCCCGGGTGAAATGCCAGGGTGGTGCCACGGAGGGCGTACTCCACCACTAGCGGGTCTAATCCTAAGGGAAGGAAGGACCTAACCTTAAGGAAAAGGCGAAGAGCGTTAAAAACTTAACTTAAAAAAAAGGTAGAATCAAGCTATAAATCAAGAAAAGAAAGTTTTATTGATTGATAAAATGAGCTACATCAAGCATAGTATTTCTTAAGGAAACGCCCATTAACAGGTAGCATTGGGTGGTTCCCTTTACAATCTACTAACTGATACGAGCCTCCTTCGTAGACAGTCTCTATAACGAAGGGTCCTTCCCATGTAGGTTCAAATTTGCCTCCCAACTTCCGATGGGCCAAGATAGGCCTCCGAAGGACCAAAACCAAGTCTCCCGCTTGGAAGGTCCTAGGTCGCACTAACTTATCATGGGCTTGAACCATACGGGATTTATACAACTCTAAACTTTGTTGAGCTTGGAGACGTCGCTCTTCAAGGCCTTCGAGTTCTTCCAATCGTAGCCTTGCATTTTGTTCATTGGTAATTTGATTCTGAACTGCAATTCTAAGCGAAGGGATTTGTATTTCCAAGGGTAGAACAGCCTCAGATCCATACACTAGTGCAAACGGGGTGGATTGGGTCGGGGTTCTATAAGTGGTACGATAAGCCCACAGAGCTTCCGCCAACCGCTCATCCCACTGTCGTTTGTTATCATCAAGGGTCTTTTTGACAATTTGCACCAAGGTTTTGTTGAAGGCCTCGGCCAATCCATTCGCCCGAGGGTAATAGATCATCGAATATCTCCAATCAATATTATGGCGCCTTACAAAACTATTGATTTTTGTAGACTTGAATGCGGACCCATTATCGGATATGATTCTGCGGGGTACGCCGAATCGATATACAATATGGTCACGAAAGAATTTTAAGACATGGTGTGATGTTACGTTTCGTAGGGGAATTGCTTCCGCCCATTTTGAAAAGTAATCAGTTGCAGCTAATATGAAACGATGACCTCTCGCGGAGGGAGGGTCAATCGGCCCAATGATATCCGTGCCCCAACTTTCAAAGGGCCACGAGGCTATCGTAGGGTGTAACACATTAGGCGGCTGATGTAAAACCACACCATGGACCTGACATTGATGACAGTGCTTTGCAGTATTCATGCAATCGTTAATCATTGTAGGCCAGTAGTATCCAAGTCTTTTAATCTTTAATTTCATTTTTGGACCCGATTGATGAGCACCGCACAGTCCTGAATGAACTTCATTAACAATTTTCTGGGCTTCTCGCTTGTTCAAACAGCGCAGCCACATGTGATCGAAAGACCGACGGTACAACAGATCGTTAACTAGTGCATATGATAGGGCTCGTTTCTTAATCTGGTTGGAGAGTGATTTATCCTGAGGAAGCTTCCCTTCTTTAAGGTAATCGACTAAGGGTCGTCTCCAATCGCCTTCTTCGTCAGTCGTCGAAGAGGCAGAAAGGATCTGAAGGGGAGTCTTACTAATATGTTCCAAATCTATAAGAGAGAGAGTCATACGACCCTGTATCTCTATAGGGATGGAATCCTCCTCAGGACATGCAAATTCCTTTGCAAGTTTTGCTAAGGCATCCGCCGCAGAGTTGCTTCCACGGGGAACCCTATACAAAGTAGCAATGGGAATTTGTTCCAACAAGTGAAGCGTGTACTGGTGATATTTTAGGAGATTCGGATTCAAGACTTTATAAGTTCCGGCGACTTGGTTAATAACTAGTTGGGAATCTCCAAAGATCTTAATCTCTTTAATCTCCATTAGAATTGCAAGTTCCAAACCAGTTATCAGAGCTTCGTATTCAGCTTCGTTGTTTGTGCAAGGCTCCGATAAGTGGTAGGAAAAATGCATCATTCCTTTTTCTGGTGTAATAAAAATTAGACCGACTCCAGCCTTTCCAGGAATTACAGATTGTTGGGTCGCAATCCTACGAGAGGATGCTGCCCCATCAAAATATAATTCCCAGATGGCCTCGCTAGATTCCCCCAGACTCATGATTTGTTCGTCGGGTAAGTCATCATTCAGAGGAGAATCTGCTGGCAGCGGGTGTGCTGCCAGAAAGTCGGCAACAGCCTGTCCTTTCACAGCACGAAGAGGAGTGAAAGTAATCTCAAATTGCAACAATATCATAGACCAGCGAGCTAAACGTCCTGACAACGTAGGTCGGGTCATAAGATATTGCAAAGGATTAACTCTTGAAATCAGACTGATTGAGTGGGAGAGCATGTAGTGCCTCAGTTTCTGAGCTGCAAAAACCAGAGCAAGACAATGCTTCTCAATTGACGGGTATCGAATTTCAGTAGGAAGGAGTCTTCGACTAAGGTAGTAGAGAGCATTCTCTTTTCCCTCGTCGTTAACTTGAGCCAACAGAGCACCTAAAGACTCATCTAGAGCTGCGGTGTAGAGGATTAATGGCTTTCCGGGAATCGGAGCTGCCAAGACTGGCGGGTTAGACAGGTATTGTTTGATATCATCAAAAGCATTTTGACACTTCTCGCCCCATACGAATTTAGTATCCCTTTTCGCAAGGACAGAAAAGGGTTGACATCTCCCGGAAAGATTAGAAATAAACCTCCTTATATATGCCAATCTACCTTGTAGAGACCTTAACTGAGTAAGGCTCTTAGGGGACGGCATATCTAAGATGGCTTCAATTTTAGCAGGATCTATCTCGATTCCGCGGTGCCTTACTACGAATCCTAAGAATTTTCCCGAAGCGACGCCGAAGGCGCACTTCAAGGGGTTCATTTTCAAATCGTAGCGGCGCAACCGTTCGAAAACAACTCTTAAATCATACAGGTGAGCCTCTTTAACCTTGCTCTTGACAACTAAATCATCAATATAACATTCAACTTGATTATGAATTAAGTCGTCAAAGATACGGGTCATGGCCCGTTGGTAGGTTGCTCCGGCATTCTTTAGGCCGAATGGCATTACCTTATAACAAAAGATTCCAATAGGGGTTCTGAACGCCGTATTTCTCTCATCTTCAGGGGCCATCTTGATTTGGTTATAACCCGACGAGCCATCCATGAAGGAGAAAATAGCATGTGAGGAGGCAATGTCCACCATGAGTTCTGGTATTGGTAAAGGGAACTCATCCTTAGGGCATGCCTTATTCAGATCCCTATAGTCGACACAAATCCGAATCTGACCATTTTTCTTCCGAACTGGCACGACGCTGGCCACCCAAGAGGGGTATTGTTCCTCTCGAATGAATCCGGCCTCCGCCAATTTCTTAACTTCAGAAACGACTTGTTGCTCAATCTCTAAGCGCATGCGTCGAGGAGCTTGTTTAACAGGGATGGCATCATGCCGAACCCCAAGTTTGTGAACTGCTACCTCAGCAGGCAAACCTGGCATTTCGTCATATGTCCAGGCAAAGCAGTCCCTAAACTCGAATAACAACTGGATTAAGTCTTGAGTTTCACCCTCGCTTAACAGAGTACTTATAAAAATCGGACGGGGGTCATCATCGTTTCCCAAGTTAATTTCTCTTAACTCATCGACTGTCGACTTAATTTCCTCTTCAAATTCAGGGGGTGCATCCCGAACTTGAAGATCATCGGGATCGTCTAAAGTCTCCAAACAGAGTCCATCCAAAGGACAAGGAGGATCTGTAGGGACATTTGGAGAATCAAGATGGTAAGTTATCATTAGGCAATACTCATCATCATCAAATGAACTAACGGTCCCAAAGCCAATACCACTTGTTGGATTTTTATTTACTTTTGTTCGCCAAATGTTCTCGTGGTATCTAGCTTGACCCTTAGTCCATCGGTATGGTACAGAACCTTTAGAAAAAGTATTTTTTACACAAACAGGGAAGTAGCCGAAAGGTAATTCCATTAATTCATTAAAATCTGCCTCCTCAAGGGTTACATCACCTTCGTCCCTTGCGGAGGAGGAGCCAGGAAAGAATTTCTGGACTTTCTTAACTTCACCATCCAAGTTGGGGGCCACTTTGACTTCTAACCCTACAACCCTGCCTGCCGACAGTGGGGTCAGAGAAAGGGCCTCAATCCTTCTAGTGAGCTTTTCATACATTGTTAATTCAGGCTCGTCACTTTTAACTTTTGAAATATCTACCTCAGGGTCACTGTCCTGGTCTAAGGTGAGATCAAATTTTGGAGGAGTATTTATGCTTTGATAATCGAGAGAGAGGGCAGCACCTTGACTTTCTAGTTCACTATCGGAATCTGATTCCAAATCAATATATACGGGTGCTGCTCTCCTGTCTAATGAAGCGCGGCCTCGACCTCGTGCCCTTAAAGCCATCCTCCCACCTCTTTGAGGTAATGTGCTTGGAGGTCTAAGGACAACAATATCAGAGTCGTCTTCACTACTCGATTGAATCATTTCTTGATTGATATTCTTATCTTTTTCTTTCTTTTGGTTGAATTTTTGTTCAACCATTTTCTCCTCAAATTTGATCTCTAATTTAGAACGGGACGAGGACCCTTTTGGTACGAAATATGCAGCATCTTCGTAGATCCCAATTTCTTGAATTGAGAATGGTTGCAAATCACCCTTAATCACATGTTCAATGCCATCTCGTTGGTACTTAATGCATTGGTGCAGGGTAGATGGAACCATTCTATATTCGTGAATCCAAGGTCTACCTAGAAGTGCGTTAAAGGACGTAGTTGAATCAATTATATGAAATTTAGCTTCAGTTTTTAAACCTCCTATCTCCAGGAGTAGAGTGATTGAACCTAAAGCTCTCTCGCCCTTCTCGTTGAACCCACGAAGCACCAACCTGTCGGTTGAAAGCTTGCTAGTATCAACTCTGAGATAAGCAAGGGTCTTTATGTTCATCACGTTGACCGATGCACCCGGATCAACAAGGACTCTTGATAACTTAAAATTTCCCACATCTACAGTAATGTAGAGGGGACGATTGTGGTCAGCAGTTCTCAAGAGTAAATCTTCGTCTGAAAAGGTAACCCCAGGGACCTCTTTGAAGTAGAGAGCCTCACCTTCTGAAGTTGCAGCCAACTGTGTTAAGCAAATCTCGGGATCGAGAAGTGCTTTAATTAAAGACTCCCTCATTTCTTTGGAAAGAAGGAGGGCGTCATAAATACTTAATTTTGCTGGCAACTTCCTAAGGTGGGCTAGAACATTATAATCAACCTTAGGAACGACAGACTCGAAACCCGGAGGAATTAAAGGAGATTCTGGTTGTTGAGGGGAGTCCGGACTTAAAATTTCGAATGAAGGTTGCTTGCCTTTATCCTGAGGGGGCATCCTAGGGGGTAAGACTTTACCGCCACGGAGTTGCACCTGCTCGATGTCTTCGGGCGGGCAAACTAGAGCAGTGTCTACACACACCATAGGTGTCGGATCATCATTTTCTGAAAGCGAGTCAGAATCTGAAAGTTCTATCAAGATAGGATTTCCTTGAAAATTAATTTGAGGGAAATCACTTTCTGATAAAGCTTCAAATTCGACCTCTTCTTGAATAGTCGATTCAGTGAGGTTGGTTTGATTAGCCTCAATATTTGGTTCATTAGGAGTTTGATTCAAAGCAGGAGAGTCATCAATTTGCATTTGAGATTCATGGTTAATCATCAAGACAGAAGTAGAAGGATGTTTTTTATTCATCTTTTGACCCTTCGCCTTTGATGGGGCAAAGTAAAAGTCAGATAACAAAAGAGGGGAAAGGGTTTTAACACCACCATCCGCCATTCTAATACATCTCTCATCTACACACTTCCTCTCTACAAAATCAGATTTTTCTTTTTCACATTTTTCTCAGTAGTTCCTAAGACTACTGGAGAGGGAAGTGGCTCAACATCCTTCTGCGAAGCGTCCAGGTCAACCTTCCACACCGGGGCCTGGGCTATCGTAGTCAGCTGTTGAGAAAGATGAAAAGACTTGTTAATCGACTTTTTAAGTGCCCGGGACAAAGCAATGTCCCAACCATCTTCAACAAAACAAGAAGAGTTAAGAGGATTACCTGAAATGGTCTTAATTGAAGCCTTTTCTGGATCGACCAAGTATTCCTTAGGTATTATGATGTTACCTTGGGTGTAGTTCCTCTCAAGCCAATCTTTGAACACAACGCAGTCCTCAAGAGGGTGACTAAGCATCCTGTGGTAGGGGCAGTACTTGGGATCATCTTTCTTGCTCTCATCCTCAGGCCTTCTAGCCTCTGGCAACTGGAAATCCGGTTTCTTTAACAGACTCCTGAAGATCTTCTTAACTGACTCCCTTTTAAATGGATAAGGTTTTGCCAATCTCTCTCTAAAAGGGATGAAAGAGGGATCTCTAGTATATTGAGGAACTATCTGAAAGGGCTGCTTCTGAGGCGGCTGTGGTGGAAGTGGAGTGCTAGGCTGACTAACCATTGGCCTCTTTCCTTTATCTACTGCTGAAACCACAGCTTTCTTTTCAAATGTCTTTACCAGTTTTGGACCCTTCCTTTCTTCAGACTGCTCTCGTAAGAATGGCATCCTAGGAGCCTCTTCCTGCAAATTGCTAGCCTTATTAAGAAGTTTCTCAAAAGTTTTAATAGTGAAACCCTTCAGGAGAAAAGCAACAGGACCGTGGATATTCTTCAACAGAATCTCCACAGCATGTTGTTCTTGCAACTGGGGTTCACACTTCATCGAGAGGTTTCGCCACCTCAAGATGTACTCAACTAGAGACTCTCCCGGCTTTTGCTTTTCAACCACGAGATCGCCCACGGTGGTGCGTTGTTGCGCTCCGGAAAATCTCTTAAGAAAGAGGTTTTCTAGGTCGCTAAAGGTTCTTACTGAACCGTTGGGCAGATCGGCGTACCATTCAAAAGCAATGCCAGATAGACTACTTACAAATTGGCGAAATAGTAGAGCATCTGACCCTCCTGCATTGCAACAGCTTGCTCGGAAGTGGGCCAGATGCTGTCTCGGATTTTCAATTCCGGTGAAAACTTTAAAAGTTGGTGGCACAAAACCCTTTGGATAAGGAACTAAGTCATATTCCTCGGGGTAGGGTCTACCCTTTGCAATAGACACAGTTCCTTGAGCATGGGCTAAGGCCTCCCTTACCTGGTCCTCAATTAACTGCTTGATATCCTTCTGAGGTGGGATCGGAGGAATGGTGGAAACTGTAGGGTGAACTGGAGGTGTCTCTACTGGACAAGGGAGAGTCGCAGGTGGTGACTCGAGAGGTCTGGATTTAAGCTCTGCCCTTTTGGCCTTTTCTGTGAGCTCTCGAGCTGATTGGTGAATCACAAAAGACTCTTGCTGTGATTTGTCCAACTTTTCTTGCATTTCTCTAACTTGTGACATCATGGTAGCAAGCTGAGTCTCCAAGTTTTTTATATGTTCTTCATCTCTATCTTTCACAGACTCATCCGATTCTGACTCAACAGCATGCGGATCATCATCTTTAACAAATCGGCGTTTGCTGGGCTCAGCTTCTTTATTAGACCCTCTAGTCTCAACCACATGAATGCCTCCAACATAATCATCTTCATTTCCAAGGAGATCATCCATATCAGGGTCAAAAGAAGCCATTCCTTCTTTGTTCAACAAGATGTTTCTTATTTCTTGAACTACCTCCTCGACCGGTCTATCCCCAATTGATTTAGGGTCGAGGGGTAAGTATCCTTTATACTCAGCCATATCAAACAACTCTTCAGAATCCATAAGGGCAATGATTTCTGTAAGTTTTGGATTAGGATCTGGTTGAGACTTTGTATCTGGCTCATCTTCCATCTCTAAATCCTGGTCAACTCTCTCCTCTTCGACTATCCCAAAGCTGGTAGTCAGAAGAGTGGCATCCTCTACAGGGAGAGGGACATATTCCTCAGGAGAAGTAGGAGCTTGTAAAGTGATAGTTCCCACATCCGGTAAGGTAAGGTCCTCAGACACCTGACTAAGGGGCCTAGGAATGACACTCGGACTTTGGGGATCATCAACTGGGGTAGCAGGAACGGTAACTATTGGATCCGGGGTTAAACTGGCCGTGGTAGGACTGTCAACTGTAACAACTGGAGTACTAGCCTGAACATCCATCAATTCAACTGCACTTGGAGTAGGGTTGATTGAAACTCGTTGGAGCTGCAGAATGAACTTAGAAGTTCTAGGAGGTGGTGGCAGACTCTCCAACTTAGTTCTTTTCGGCACATATCTCCTTTCAGGAGATTTATGTCTTTTTCCTTTAAGATCCACAGACTTTTGAACTTCAACCCCCTTTGGTTTGACAATCACTGAGGCCAATCTCACAGGTTTATGTGGGGGTACCGGGGGTCTACCAGTAAAATGGCGGCCTCTCTCGGACCCAGTCAACACAATACCCTCTGTTTGAGAGGACAGAGGGCGTGGCACCCAGTGATATCCATCAACCAGCACCGAAGTAGCAGGCTGTCTAGCATACTTCTTATTCTTCCTAACGAATTGAGGGGTTAAATTCTTTGCTTCAGATGCTTCTTCCTTCAATACTTCTTTTTGGAAGCGATGTGAGATCACTCCCTTTAACTGTTTCACATATTCCTCTTTAGTCTGTCCGGTCTGTGCAGCGCAGGTGTGAATTATATTTCTCAAAGTTCTTGTCTTTTGAAGGTGTTTTTCTTTCTGAGTCTTCTTGGTCGAGTAGTCGACCGGGCATGGTGGAGAACGGGCTATCCTAGCTATCCTCTCCTCCCCTTGAGCTGAAGCCAGGGGGTAAAAGCGACTTCCCTTTAGGAGGGGAGAGGAAGCAGGAATAGGTAGTTCCTCAACAGCCTCAGGTTCTACTTGGGCCAAGGTCTTAAAAGGTAGGACTCTCTTAGCCTTAGAGATTTTCTTCCTAAGTCTCCTCAAATAATTCTTCTTCTGATTCTTAGTGGTGAATCTAAGTCCAGAACTAGACCCTTCTTCAAAGACAGACTTAATTTCAGTGGAAGGCTCAACAACTGGTTCAGGCTGTTCCTGATCATCACTGACTACTGGCAAGGTGGGTGCAGATCCCACAATTAACTCAACTACTGGGGGAGTTTCCTTACTGGCATCCAGGCTCACAATTTGGTGTCCATCCATAGAGAGCTCTAGAGTACTAAATCCCATTCCAAAGATCACAGTACTCCCTTGGTCATTAACAGTCGAATTCAACTCTCGGTCAAAGGAGAAAATCAGTTGGCCAGCCATTTGAAATTTTCTGAAAGTTAAAGAAAATGATTGAAATTAGATTTTTTTGAAAAGAGTAGTAGAAAGTATTTTATTATTATTTTTTGAAAGTATGACATATATTAGCCCACGAGGAAATCGTATGGGGTAACATATGTCAACTTGGAGTTTAAGAAAATCTTTGAAGAAATTTTGAGAATTTGAAATGGGTTCTCTTACGAATTCCAAAACACAACGGACAGAGTTTCCCCTTGCCCGAAGGCTTATGGAATTGTGAGAAAGCCCAAGTAAAAGGATAGTTTAACCCTCCCCACCCTTAAAAGTCAAAGGGGAAATGAGGGGGTTAAAACTAACAAGTTTGGAATGAAAATCAAAAAATTTCGAATGCTTTTCAATTTTAAGGATTTATATATTGAATGAAAAATTTATCGACTATAAATCCATAAAATTAAAAAAGGATACCCAGAGATCTGATTTGACACTGTCGCCTCACAGGCTGTGCTGGGGCAGAAGGTCAAAATCAGAACAGAAGTCTAAATAAAATCAAATTTAGAGGTGAAACCTCTCTTTTAATGTTTTATTATTATTTTAGATGTTGGCCACACTAACCCAAGGAAGAAATGGGCAAAGGGACCAACGGAAGAAAGGTAGTTAAGACTACCGATGAAACAAAATTTTGCCATTATTAAAGATGGAGAGAGAGATATGTCCCACCGGGCGTGCCATTTTTTTGTTGGTGGAATTTTGGAAAATATGTTTTGAAAAATATTAGTTTTCTTTGGGGATTTTAAGATTAAGGTTAAGTTCTAATTCTAAGGTCGAATCGACTCGTTAGAAAGAGTATATCACCCCGGAGGACGAAAATAAACTTTCATAACGGTGTTCAGACTTAGAATTATGAAATCCATCTTGAATATTGTGATCGGATGCTAAAGAGAACTTCATATGGCCCCGAAGGGTCAAAATGAGGTTCAACTGAATATCCAACCACAATATTCAAGAAGTGTGATCGTTGATTTCACATCCAAAGCCTTATCAAAGAAAAGTGTATCTCCCCGAAGGAGAAAATACATTCGATGATAATTCTTTGATATGTTATAATAACGATCACTAGTATTTTAAGTTTTCCCAAAGAAATCTAATTGAATTTTGAAAAATCAATTTTAAAATCAGGTGTGTGTGGTTCTAAATCTCCTACGAGCGCAAGCCCTCGTAGTTAATTACATCGTAGGGAGATAAAATCCCCTACGAAAACTCTCGATTAAAATAGTGGCAAAATTTTGTTTAGAATTTCTAGGAGTGATATCAAAGTATGAATAGAATTATTGGAAAATCAAAAGGGAATGGATCAAAATTGAACAGTTATTAACGGAGTTAAAGGATGAGAGGTAGGGGACACTTTGAGATTCCAGAACCATCCGGAAATGTCCCAACTTAATCTAAGTGTTGGGCTTTATGTTTTGGATTTGAAATGATATTTAATTAGAGTTGAGCATTTTATTAGAAATTTGGGACTATATTCCCGAAGTTTGGGGTCTTATAATCAAAGATCTGCCCCGGAACCTAAATCTATTTTGGACACTGGACCACAGTCGTCCGATCCTAACTAATGCAGTGCAAGGTCTGGACTTACCCCGGCCTGGATTGGGGAGCCAGCTAACCACCTAATCGATTTAAAATACATGAATCCGGTCTTTTATGAAAGAGTGGTAGGGACGTTATAATTAAAGTTTTGGGGAGGCGGGGCCGACATCTAGAGATTTTCCTAATTGGCCCCTTTGACTTATGTTGGGTGCTAAAATGCTAAGGACTATGAAATTAAAATTTTGACTCTTTAATTTGTATCTAATGCAATGCGTGCTGGTTAACAACCTCAAATCAAATATGCTTGAAATTTTTAAAAACAGGCTTATAAAATAATTTTTAGAAGACTGGACTTCCCCAGGTCCGGCACCTCGTCCTCATAGGTCAGACTATCCGGACTCTACCCGCAGGCGGGGAAGGGTCTAAAACAAGGAAAGAAGAATGCAAAAATATGCATGCGACCCCGGGGCGATCCCCGGCTAATTCCCTAGATTCGTTATCTTTCTATGTTATTTAGACTCACTAAAATTTTAGACTTTTAAAATTATGAGTATAAAACTTTCACACCCTCACGAGTCTCACGTATCCAGGCGAAAACAAAAGCGGCATGCAATCGCCAAAAAAACTAGTAAAAACAAGTAATCCTAAAGGCAATCAATTCATCACATCAAATATTAATTAATTAATAAATGTCCATAGGCAAAGTTGCCTTACTTATTACAAACCAGAATATTACAGAAAGTAAAGTGGCCGGGCACCACTGACAACAACCCGGATTCTAAGCCTAGTAATGACGCAAGTTATTTTGAGTGGGATACTCTCAATCTTCAAGTCTTCAAATCTTCAATTTCATTCTTCTTTGGACTCCTTTTCTTCAATCTTCTTGGAATCTTCGTAGTGGATTACCCAAATGGACAAGAGGGCACTTCCCTCTAAGGGGAAGGCCACTCTTTCCTCTTTGGGTAAGGAAGAGGTATGATCCAAATTTGGATTTCCAAATGGAAAAGGAGTATTCCCCAAAGGGGTATCCTTTCCTCTTTGGAATCCAAGCTTTGGATCTATGTATCCCAACTCAAAATAAACTTTCACAACACTTGACACTTGCACAAATTACATTGATATCAAAATAAAAATCTAGACTCACCTGCAGGGTTATCCTAAGCAATTAATATATAAAAAAAAAGCAGTTATTCCCAAGCAGTTGTATATGAGCAGAAAAGAAAGTAAACACACTGGCCACGCTCTTTTTATGATTTGGGGGCTTTAGCAGCTGAAGCACCTGTGCAAAGAATTTATAATATTTATGCATTTTTAATTTGCCCCCTTTTTTATTGCCCTGCATGAGCGTGACCACCTGCAGAAAACTGTGTCAACATCCAGATCGTACCTAACCTAAGGGTAATCTAGTCGCCAAACACATCAATCCATCCACAGAGTACAGAAAAAGTAAGCAGACACAGCAAAGCAATTTCATCCACAACATGCAGTGAAAACTACGAAAAATCCGGCACACAACAGTAAAGTAAACACCGGCCTATCCTAGATCTAGAGTTGGTTGTCCTAGCACATCATCTAAAGTGTGTGAGAAAGGTCGTGTGGCAGGGGTAGATCCTAAAGTGGTGATTGGTTAAAGTTGTCTAAAAGTTTGGGTTTGTTAAAGCTTAAAAGGGGATTTAAATTAAAATTTAAATATTAATGGATTAAGCATTTTAATTAAACGTATTTTAAAAGTTAATTGATTACTACCTTTGTTTCACACCGAGGCCGTGAAGTTTATTTCACCTTCCTTGGGGCTAAGCTAATAGCCTCGTAGGCCTGGGTTACCCAGTAGCAATCGGGGTTGATTAAGTTATTTAAATTGGTTGGAATTAAAAAAGTGGATTGATATTAAAGGGAGTTGGTTGCTGATTTTAAAGGCTTGATTAATTTAAGTTTGCCATTAATTGATTCGTGGCGTTGTGCCACCAGGCTCGAGGAACCAGCCTCCTTAGGACACTTAGCCCCGCAGCCCGGAGTAGTCCAGCCGATAAACCAAATTAATGTAATTGAAATAGAGATTTTAAAAAATGTTAAATAATTAAAGATTAATCTATTTTAAGGTTTAACACCCCTTAGAATTCATTCGTGGCGTTGTGCCACCAGGCTCGAGGAACCAGCCTCCTTAGGACACTTAGCCCCGCAGCCCGGAGTAGTCCAGCCAATAAACTTCAACTTTAGGGTGGTTGTTGTGTTTTGAAGGGTTTGTTAAGTGTTTTAAGCATTAAACCATATTTTCTAGAGTTTTAGAATAAATTTGAGTTTTATGAATATTTTAGAATATTTTAATGATTTAATTAAGGGGTTGAAAATTGACTTTTTGATTAAGCTCAAATTCTGGAATGCTTATATTTTATTAAAATACTAGACCTTACTACGATCAGTTAGAAGGTAAGTACGTTGAAATCGGATTTTTCTACATTTTATTACAAAGGTTTGAAGTTTTGAACTAGTTTTAACTTAAAGTTGACCGATTTGTTGACTTTTTAAAATATTGCAAATTTCTGGAATTTAATATTTTTAATAAATACTAGAGCTTATTAGGAGTTGAATGCAAGTGAGTTTGGGTGATTTGGATTTTATTTGAATTAGTTATGAATTATCGAAGTTTGGACATTTTAATGAATTTTAGAAATTTCTTAATTAGAGGGTCTCTTTTGTGATTTTGCTTCAAACAAATTCCCGATCTCTTGAAAACACCTCCAAAGGTCAGGAACAACCTAAGGAGGGATCCCCAAGTGTTTGGGAGATTTTTAGATTTTTATATTATTATTAATCAATTATCTTAATTAAATATTGGTTTTCACTTAAAATTAAATTAGGGTTTAAGTTGCTGTCAAATCAAAGGGCTTTTAATTATCACAGATTAAGGACTGAATTCTGGTCAGTTTGAGGGTTTATATGTAATTTTTGGATTTAAATTGGATTTATTACAATTTTTAAAAGTTTTAAAGGCTTAATTAAGGGTTTAAGACTTAGAAAATTAATTAGGGGACCTAATGACCTCAAAAATCAGTGAAAATTTCTCTAGGGGCTGAGGATGTCACTAAGTTCAAATGTTCAAAGTTTCAACTCAAGGGGAAGTGAATCCTAATTATTGAAATTTTTCTAAGTTTTCTATACATGGGTCCTTAATTATTGTCCTTAATTATGTCACTAGTTTTGAATAGGTTCAAATCAAAGTTCCTCTAACCCTTTGAATAAACATGGCATGCATATACAAGTGGCAAGCAAACAAGTCCTTAGATCTAGGAGAACCTAGACTAGGTGGTGTGTGCACCTTAAGCATGCAATTAACTAATTAACACAATTAAGACATATTAGTGAATAACCAAGAAATGATTATTCACCAATCATCCCCTTCATTTCTATTCAAACATGCTTAATCAACATTTAAGATCTCAAATGACTCTTAAACACTTAAGGATTTACTTATATATATAGAATTTCAAAATATATATTAAAATACATAAATATAAATGAAATTATATATATATATAAATAGGAATATATATTATAAAATAATTAAATATATTATCAAAATACATGTTAATGGGTTGAAAGATCCACTGATCTCCATAGAAGTTTGGAAATAATAAAATATATTTCTTGTATTTTTTAAATACTTAATATTTAATTAAATATAAAAAGGATGAAAATACTCCAATAATTCAAAATACCCTTAAAAACTATTCAAATAATACTGAAAAATTTTCTGGAGACCAGCCATGCACTCAACAACATGCATGCCAAATTTCAAATAAAAATAATTTTTATATAATTAATTAAAAATGAAATATATATTTCTATATTTCTTAAATTACCAGTAAAATAATAGTCAAAATAAACTGATTTTATTTTTAAAATAAACTAGATGAAATTCTGAAAAGTTTGATATATTATACTTAATTTTTGGTTATATATTTGATTTACTATGATTTATTTAAGTTTCAGCAATTAAAACTAATTAAAATCCATTATTTTTAATTAAATGGCGGCGGTCAGACACGCGGCGCGCTAGGATTGGCGGGATCGAAACCGCGCGGCGGCGGGGACACGCGTCGGCCGCTGGCCGCTTCACGCGGTTTTCACTTAACCACGTCAGCGGCGCGTAACAGCCGTTGGATTAACCGCGGGTTCGATCCAACGGCTGAGATCAGATCCCGCGGTCTGATCTCACCAGGAGAAGATCAGACGGCGGAGATTCAATCCCGCTATTCCGAATGGACGGCCTAGATCTCGCCGGACGGCTGATCGAGCGAGAGATCGAAAGCGCGGTCGGATCAGACCGCGGAAGGGCTCGATCTGGACCGTTGATCGAACGATCAACGGTCCAGAAAACGTACACTCGCCGGAGACCGTGAGTGACGCCCTAGAAAACGTATTTCGCTTCGTTCTCTCGATCGGATCGACCATTTCACTTAAAATTTTAAACATAGATTAAGGACATGAACAGAAATTATGGGGAATAGTTTGTTTTAGCTAAAACCCTAAAAACGTAAAGCTATTTAGGCCTAACTAATGTGACCTAGATCTAGGGTTTTAGGGAGCTATACCGTTAGATCTTCGAAATTTCTGGATGGTTGAGCTTGTAGATTGTCCAAGTGAAGATTCCCAGCTTGTAGATCTAGGGCTTTGTTGACTTTGTTTGACCAGTCAACTAGGTCAAAGTTAGTGATGTGGCATTTGGAGAGGTAAAAGGTCATTTAGGATAGTTTGATTAAGAGTCAAAAGTCAAAAGTCAAGGGTAGGGAAAATGGGAGCCAATGTCACTAAGGATTGAGGGTTGACTTGGTCAACTCAAGTTGAGTCAAGTTGACCAAATGTCAAGTGACACTTGAGTCTTATCCAAGAATTGATTTGAATAGGTAATAGGGGTTGAAGAGCTCAGATGAGTTGATTTAACCCATTTAGACCCTCTAAGAGCTAATGGGTCAACCTAAGTTGACTGGGTCAACCAGGCTGACCCAATGGGTGAATCTGGGCTGGACAAATTTGAAAAGATATTTTAAGACCATTGAGGGTGGTTCCTAGGTCTGGGGGGGTCAAATTGACCAAAATCCCTATTTGAGCCCCTAAGGGCCTGTTTGGTCAACCTGGGTTGACTTGGTCAACCAGGTTGACCCAGGGTCTGGGTTTGGGCTCAACAGGTTTGAAATGATATTTTAAGGTTAATGGAAGTGGTTGGGTGACTTAGAGAGGTCATTTGGGTCAAAACACATGTTTGGACCCTTAAAGGGCCCCTTGGGTCAAACCAGTTGACTTGGTCAACCAGGTTGACTCAAGGGTTGGAAATAGGTTCAAAAGTTTTGAAATGGCATTTGAAATTTGTTAAAGGTGGTTGCATCCCATTTGGAGCTCATTTGGTTTGAAATCCCCATTTGAGCCCCATAGGGGTGTTTTGGTCAATTTTGACCTATTGGTCAACTAAGGTCAAAAAGGGTTTGAAAAATGCAGTTTACTGCTCAATGGGTTAAAATCAAGGATCTGGAAGTGATTGGAGGCTTGGATAAGGGTTCCAAGGTCAAGATCTCAAAGGGGTTAGGCTCAGTGGCACAGGCTGTAAATATTTGAAGGTTTTACAGCCTTTGAGTTTTAATTCAGATTCTGGGGTTAGAGACCTCAGAATGAGCTCAAACTTGGAGGGTAGCCTTTAGAGACATGTCTTATCACTTTGCAAGTGATAGACCCTGAATCAGAGGCCATTTGACTGGGTTTTGAAATGTTTGAAAAATCTCTGAAAAGGGTGTTTAGGACAGGGCCTTAAAGGTTTGAATTTGAGTTTAAACTCTGGGTCTGGATTTGATTTGAAGTTTGAATTAATTTGGATTTGAATTGGATGGAGTTTGAGATTCAAATTGGTCATAGTTAGGAATCAAATTGAAATTGGAGTGGATTAAGTATAGGAATTGATTTAAAATTGAGGTTGATCAAAGGTGGAGGTTGATTTGAAGTTGGAGTGATCCTAAGATCTAGGAGAGTTCTAAGATCTAGGATTTAAAGGAATCCTATGTTCTAGAATAGGCTCAAAGGTCTAGCTCTAGGAAAGAATCCTAAGGTCTAGAGTGGATCCTAGGATCTGAAATTAATCTGGATTCTGGAAGGGTCTTAGTGACCTCATACAAAAATGAGGTCAACAGCATTCCTTTTGTTTTTTGTACATTTGTACAATTTTCAAGAGTAATTGAATTCTTTCCAAAGTCAATAATCTAAAATTTAAAATTTTTCTAAGTGCATAAATACTCTTTAAAAAATGAAATACAAAATAACAAAACATCTAGATTGCAATAATAATATAAAACATAATGTAGTCTAAAATGAAAGACATGAAATTAAGAATTCTAATTATGACAAGTTATAAACATTACTCAAATTTAGAAAAATTAGATTTTTTTTAATGATTTTAATTTTAACTTACAAATTAGTTTAAAGCACAATTAAGATTAAAAAGACTAATGAAATTCATAAAGATTAATACACATTTCACAAAACAATTCAAATCTAAAGCAAAAACAACGTATATTGATATCAATTTAAAGATTATACAATCATCATATGATATTAATACAAAACTAAAACATAATAAAAGATACAATCAACTTCCTAAAAACATAAGCAAACTACATAAAAACATACATAAAAATAACTAAAATAAGCACTAAACACCCTAATCTAAAGAAGGAGGAGCAGGAGGAGAAACACCACCAAAGAAGTTATAGTAGTAGGAATTTAACAACATTACATTGGTATTAATTTTATTCATTTGATCTCTTATGTTACCAATGTCTTGTTGATGCTGCTGAAATTGAACATCAAAATGATCAAAGCATTGATCAAAATGAGTCTCAAGTCTATCAAATCTTTCAACCAAATTCTGATAATTTGGTTGACTAGCAGATGTGGGTGCTCCTTCTTCTTCTTCATCTGAATCACTAGTAGCTCTTAATTTTCCTTTGTCCTCCTTGAAGATTGCTCTAAATGATGCATCATTATAGTAGAGCGGTTCTTCATAATCATGATCCGAATGCACTATGTTGTACTTCTTCTCCAAAACAAAAGTGACTAAGTGGCCTAAAGCAATATTTCTTTTTCTTTTTTGTTCTGCATGGCCAATTTCAAAAAGCCCATAAAGGTAGTCTAAGATAAGTTGGGCTTCATCTATAGGCTTATTTTTCATGATAAGGAAGGTCACTATAGAGAGAAGAGGGGTAATGTTTACTCTATCACCAGCTTTTGAAATTATTGAAGTTCTAAGAATGTGCTAAATGATTTGAGCATTATGTGAAAGACCGAAAACTCTAGCAACATGTTCGTCTAAACTATTTTCTCTAATCACCCTATTTATTTCAAACCCTTTAAATGTATCATTGGTGATTAGGTTATGGGCTGTATATCCCTCAGTTCTTAAATTTAGAAATGCACCTAAGTCATGCTTGGTGATTTCTACCTTTTGTTTGTAAACAAAAGAACTGACAGTAGAGTGGTCGGAGTTAAAAGACATGTTGGCCAAAAAGTAATGAAAAGTTTCCTTGTTGTAAAGGTGCATGAGTGTGAGAATAAACCCAAATTGAGTGGAAGTGAAAAGATGAATTACCTTGTAGGTAATTTTATCTTGAATCAGAATGCGAGAGGGGGTAATTTTAGCAGAAGAAAACATAGGAAATTATTCTTCATTTGCCTTGGAAAGGAAATTTTCAAAATGATTCCTATTTGGTTTCTTTGCTACAACCTTCTAACGCTTGCTTGAACTTTACATTTAGTGATCTAGAACATGAAAGGGATTGAAAGAGATGTTTGAAAGTGGGATTGTTGAGTTAGAAAGTCCTCTTATTTACACAAAATGATACGTTCGTACCAGACAAAAAAATTTCATCCCAGACGAAAATTTACGTTTGTCTGGACAAAAAACTTTCGTACAGACGATCGAGTTCGTCCAAAATGAAATGGCTTTTCATAATCAACACAACTTACGATGCGTCCTTTCATACAGACTTTTGACCAGACTGATCATACAGACAAACACGTGTTCGTCCAGACGATCATAACTTATGATCGTTTTAATGGCAGTTGAAACCATCCCCAACATCGAGCCGCCACATGTTCATCCAGACAAACTTGAGGTTCGTACAGATGAAGTTCAATAATAAAAACCACCTTATCCATTCAACCGTTTTCCCATTTTAGCACAGTTACAAAAAATTTCCTCCGGATGATCGTGATGATCGTACAGACGATGTAATTTTAAAAACTGAAAACTACACGAATCGGTTTCAAAATCTGACAGTTTCACGCATTTCAACACATCGTCCTGTATGAAAAATTTTTGTCCTGGATGATCAACACTCAAATTTTTTTGAATTTTTGTATTTTTATCAAATCAACATAATAAACACACAAAAACATAATGAACAACAAAAATGTACAGACTCTAAATAAAAATTACTCAAAAAAATTCAAAAACATACAAAAAATCACAAAAATATAAACTATGAAAACAAACATCAATGTTGCAAAAACATTTTTATTTAAGCATTCAAATCAATCACACCAAGCCTTGTTCATAATGCACTGAAAGTATCAAGGGCTAAAGGTTTGTAAAAATGTCTGCAAGTTGATTTTCAGTAGAAACATGTGTAAGTTCAATTTCTCCTTTTGAAGCATGATCCCTTATGAAATGATGCCTTATGTCTATATGTTTGGTTCTTGAATGTTGAATAGGATTTTTAGAAATGCAAATAGCACTAGTGTTATCACAATAAATTAGATTAGTGCCTATTGTTAATCCTAAATCAATCAACTATTATTTCAATCAAAGTACTTGTGCCACACAAGTTCCTAATGCAATGTATTCAGCTTCTGCAGTAGATAGGGCTACTGAATTTTGTTTTCTACTCGACCTAGACACTAAAAAATTTCCAATAAATTGACATGTTCCAGAAGTGCTTTTTCTATCCACCCTACAACCTGCAAAGTTAGAATCTGAATAACCAATTAATTCAAAGGAAGTGCTAAACTTAGGATACCAAATTCCTAAGTTTTGAGTTCCTAACAGATATCTTAAAATCCTTTTCACTGCTGTCAAATGTGATTCTTTTGGATCTGATTAAAATTTAGCACACAAGAAAACACTAAACATGATATCATGTCAGCTAGTAGTCAAGTAAAGTAAAGATCTAATTATCCCTCTAAATTTCTTTTGATCAACAGATTTTCTCTTAGGGTCCTTATCCAACTGAACTGAGGAACTCATTGGTGTATTAACAGCTTTAGTATTGTCCATTTCATACTTTTTGAAGATATTCTTAAGATATTTAGATTGATTAAGAAAAGTACCCTCCTCAATTTGCTTAATGCTAAAGCCTAGAAAGTAACTTAAATCTCCCATTAAACTCATATAAAATTCACTACTCATTGTTTTAGAAAATTCATCACAGATTTTTATTTGAAGATCTAAAAATGATGTCATCCACATAAATTTGAACAATGAGTATATCCTTTCCAAATTTCTATTAAAAAGAGTGTTGTATCTACACTTCCTTTTTCAAATGATCTTTCAAGGAGGAAAGTGCTCAACCTCTCATACCACGCCCTAGGTGTCTGTTTCAATCCATATAATGCTTTTTTTAACTTAAAAATATGATTTGGGAATTTAGAATTTTTAAATTCAGGTGGTTGTTCTACAAAAACATCTTCTTGAATTACCCCATTTAAAAAGGCACTTTTTACATCCATTTGAAATAATTTAAATCCTCTAAAATAAACAAAGGCTAACAAAACCCTAATTGCTTTAAGTCTAACTATAGGGGAAAAAGTCTCTTCAAAATCAATCCCTTCAATTTGATTATACGCCTTAGCAACTAATCTAGCCTTATTCCTAATGACTACTCTTGAGTCATTCATTTTATTTTTGAAAACCCACTTAGTTTCAACTACACTTTGATCCTTTGGCCTTGAAGTTAATTTCCAAACTTTATTTCTCACAAATTGATTCAATTCTTCTTGCATGGCAAAAATTCAAAATTCATTCAAAAGTGCTTGATCAATATTAGTGGGTTCAATTATTGAAATGAATGTTGAATGATTAACTTCTTTGTTTAATCCCTGCATAGTCCTTACACCCTCACTAGGTTCACCAATTATTAAATCCTTTGGGTGATTTTTAGAAAATCTCAAATCTTTAGGAAAAGGATTTTCTATCTCCAAATTTTCTTCCACTCCTAGTTCCAAAATTTCTTCCAAATTTATCTTCTCAATCTTTTGGGAGTTATCCTCAATCTCATCTTCTACAACTTTTTGCTCCTCCAAATTTCCAATTTCATCAAAAACAACATGTGTGGTCTCTTCAATTCTCATAGTTCTTTTATTGAACACTCTAAAAGCTTTTCCAACACTTGAGTATCCAACAAAAATTCCTTCATCTGATTTTGGATCAAATTTTCCTAAGACAAATTTTCCATTATTATGAATGACACCTTGCAACTAAAAACATGCAAATGACTCAAATTAGGTGTTCTACCATTAAGCAACTCATAGGGTGTCTTATTTAATTTAGATCTCACATTCACCCTATTCAGAACATAACATGTAGTGCTATCCGCCTCAGCCCAAAAATATTTTAGAAGTGAGTATTCTGTCAACATTACTCGGGCGGCTTCAATTAATGTTATGTTTTTCCTTTTGACTATCCCATTATGTTGAGGGGTTCTAGGTGCAGAAAAGTTGTAATCAATTCCATTTTCCTTACAAAAATCTTCAAATCATTCATTTTCAAATTCCCCTCCATGATCACTTTGTATATTTATGATTTCACACCCAAGTTTTCTTTGAATCCAAGTTGCAAAATTTCTAAATTCCTCAAATGATTCACTCTTATGAAATAGAAATCTAACCCAAGTGAATCTAGTGTAATCATCCACAATCACAAATCCATATACTTTCCCTCCTAGACTTACAGTTCCTACTGGCCCAAAAAGATCCATATACAAAATTTCTAATAGTTTACTTATTCTAAGATCCTTATTGGTTTGAAAAGATGACTTCACTTATTTACCAAATTAACATGCATCACAAAGGTGGTCCTTAGTAAAGTCTAATTTTGGTATACCTCTCACTAAGTCTTTTTGGGTAATTCTTCTAAGATTTTTCATGCTAGAGTGACAAAATCTCCTATGCTAAAGCCATGACTCATCAGATATAGTTTTCAAACAAAAAGCAGTAGGAGTATGAAAGCAATTCAAATCTAGCATATAAACATTGTTTATCCTTTTTCCATTTAAAACATTTTTACAATTAAGGCTTAATATGCAGCTAATAGAAAAAAATTTGACACTATACCCTTTATCACATAGCTGACTTATACTTAATAAATTATGCTTTACGCCTTCTACCAATAACACATTTTCAATGAAAAGGTTCTTAATATTACCAATTATACCTGACTTAATCACCTTCGTTATGGTGTTATCTCCAAGTGTAACCTTGCCTCCACTCGTGGCTTCTAGCAAAATGTATTATGTAGAATCTCCAGTCATATGCTTTGAACATCCGCTATCCAGGTACCATATGCTCTCACGAGGCCTTGTGTGAGAGCCACCCTGCAAAAATATTAAACATTAGACCTGGGAACCTAAACAAGTTTGGGTTCACCTTTTGGCAATTTATAAAAAGATGCATGTATGATATATCTAGGGGTATGCATCTTAGGTTTCCACACCAAATAGTTTTTCATCTTCGAAGTACAGGTGTGACCTATGTGTCCAATCAATCCACAAATATTGCATTTAACATTAGGAAAAGGTTTCCTAAGTCTTCTACCATTCTTTTGATTTTTTAGGGATTGCATAAATTTAGGATACATAATAGGATTAGTGAAATCTTCAAGTTTTGGAGGTATCCTATAATCCTAGAGAGCTTTTATCTTCAAAATGTAAAATGAATTCATATCTTTCAAAATCTGATTTGAATAATTCGATCTATATAATTTGCTCTCCGATTCATCCTTAAAAATTTTACAATCATTTTCAAGTTTTCCAAAGGATGATTTATAACATTCAAGGTTCTTATCAAACTCATCAAGTAATTTCATGTGGTTGCTATCAATTAAAGCATGATCACTCCTAAGGATTTCATGTTCCTTTTTAAGCTCTTCCAATTCCAAAATAAGGTTAGCATGCAATTTCTTTGTCTTCCTATATGCTTCATGCATGTGTTCAGAAACTTTAAAAAGTTTGTCATATGTTAAGTCACATACCTCTTCTTGATCTAACTGATCAAGTATGTCAGCCATTAAGCATAGATTAGTGACTTCCTCTTCCTTTTCTATCTCTGACGAATCTGAAGCTGAGTCCTCCCAAAAGGCTCTTTGGAACTTCTTCTTTCCCTTATTCACAAATGATTTCTCATCTACCTTCTCCTTTATAGGATTGGCTTTGAGTAATGGGCACTCCGTCTTTATATGTCTAGGTTTCCTGCATTCATAGAAAATAACTTCATTAGAAAATTTTGCATTTCTATTGAACTTACCTCTATTCCATTGTTGACGTCTCTTTTGCTTCCTCTTAAAAAAGCTTCTGAAATGTCTAGTCATCAAAGTGATGTTGTCTTCATCCTCAGGTTGTGAGTGTTCACTATCAGACTCTTCCACATTCAAAGCTATGTTCTTCTCCCTTCGTGGTTCACCTGCATCAACCTTTCTTTGGTAAACTCCTTGCTCGTAAGTAATAAGCAAACCAAGAAGATTGTCAATGGAATATATGTTTAAATCTTTAGACTCTATAATTGCAGTAATTTTAGCATCATAAGCAGTAGGCAAGCAACGCAAAATTTTATTAACCATTTCAGCATTTGTTAACTCCCTACCTAATGCATGCAAAGAGGTGACAATTTGTGTGAATATTGTGTACATATCATAAATTGATTCATTTGGTTTCATGCAAAATAGTTCATAATCATGCAACAAGATATGAAGTCTAGATTGCTTAACCTCATTATTCCCCTCATATGTAATACAAAGTCTATCCCATATGTCCTTTCCACTTTTGTAAGTAGAAACCTGCATGTAGTCTTTTGAATTTAAAGCACAAAAGAAACTATTCAAACATTTAGAATTTAGTTGTGCTAAGTCACGTTCTTCTACTGTCCAGCCCATAAAAAGTGTTTCAACTCTAATTCCATCAACTAGTCTAGTTGGTTTTGTATACCCTTCTTGAAATAAATCCACATGCGATAATCAAGTGACTGTAAAAATGTAGACATGCGTTTTTTCCAAAAATCAAAATAAATATTTTTGAATAGTGGAGGTCTAGTTATAGAATAACCCTCAGGTGTATTTCTGTTTCCAAATGTAGCCATCTACGTTAATCAAAAAGTAGTCTAAACTTATGATTTTGAAACAAAGCTCTGATACCACTTGTTGGAACTCCTTCAATAAGAATTAGGATGTCAAGCCTAATTAAATGTCCCATGGCTAACCAAGAGGGGGGGTGAATTTGTAATTTAAAAAATTTTAACCCTCTTTTTAAAATTAAAGGAAATGAAAATTTAGTTAGTGAGTTTTTCTACAAAACATTTTTCAACCACAAAGTTTTAATCACAAAAAGTAAATAAACAGCAGAAAATAAAAGACACCAGATTTATAGTGGTTCGATCAAAACCAAACCTACATCCACTCCCTAGAAGCACCCTCTGAGTATTGCACTAATACCAATAGTGGCTCTCCTTTTGCACCCACAACAAGGCAGAGAAGCCTTTACAAACTCTTTTCACCACTACACGATGCGGCAGAGAACCGTCGTCCTTTCACACTCCCCCGATGTCGGCAGAGAACCGTTCATCCTTTCACACTATCCCCAGTGTTGGCAGAGTACCTTCGTCATTTCACACTCTCTCGGTATAGGCAGAGAACCCTTCGTCCTTTCACACTCTCCTAGTGTGGGCAGACAAACCTTCGTCCTTTCATACGTGGGCAAAAAACCCTGAGCTGTTCACACTTTCCAAGTGTCGATAGAGAACCGGATCTTCTTCAAGATCTTCTTTATAAGTCCAATCTAAAATAAAAGAGAGAAGAGTGAAGTAATCTTAAACTTGAAAAGTAAAAGCTCTTACCCTTGAGTAACAAGTGAAACCTTTACGCTCCAATGGCAAGAAATCTCCTTCAAATACTCTCTAACACTCTCTCCTTGACTCTCTTCTCAATAGGCACGAAGATCAGTAAGCAAAAAGATTAAGTTTATGTTTAGAGTGGCCTATATATAGAAGAGACAAGAAAAACCATCTAAAAATGACAGATTTCAAGTTATTATACTCAGGATCGTCCCGTACGATCGAAGATCGTCCCTGATGATTTTACTTAACAGCCTAGGAAACAAACCTAATATATATGTGTATGAAATGACTTCGTACACACTAATTGTCCGTACGAACCAAGTTCATCTAGACGAACGGTTAATTCAAGGTCAATTCCAAAAACAGCAGAATGAAATCAAAAAACTGTCTTAAGTCGATTCCATCATTCTCGGACGAACCAATTTCGTCTAGACGAAATTCTTACAGAGCCCAAGTCGTCCCAGGATGAAAATATTTCATCCTGGAAGATCAAGACTTAGAAAACTTTTCTAGGCAGTTCCTGTTTGTTCCATGTGCTCTTTTTAGGAGATAACTATCTGATCGTCCCGTACGAACGAAACTCATCCCATACGATCAGAAGAAAAATTTAAGATCTCCTTAGTTGTATATGTGTGTTTTTATTCCCTCAATTACAATCACTCCCTCTCAATTCAAATAACATTTATAAGCTTCAAAATTGCAAATAGTCTTCATCTGAATTTGATTTGAAGTATTTATAGTCGGGAGTTTGATTCACCTGAAATGTTAGTACACACAAGAGCAAATACAATTTTTTGAAAAAATTTTAGGAGATAACTACACATAAAACAATAATATTTGTAATCATTAAAACTATACAAGTTGCAAGAATGTAAAACATGCAAATAGCAACTTTCTTAACAGTGCGGAGAGGCCGAGGTGTGTCAAATTTTTGGAGCCTATAGCTGACAGCCTTTCGGACATAGATTTCCCTATTATAATCTTCAATAGCTCAACTAAGCATTAGTTGGAATAGCATTACGAATGATTCTCCACCTGGAAAAAAATTATTTTGGAATCAAATTTAATCTTCTAAGTTACTTCCAATTTAAATCATTAGCTTCTTCTGAATAAGTAGATGCTTCATTTGTTAATATATTATTTTTCTTGATTTCATATTAATCAGGTTTTATCCTCAACTAAATTATAATAAAGGGGAACCTTTAGGATGTTCTACATCATCAGATCTAAAAAATACTGCTTATGTTTACATATATTCCATTGGCCATGTTTATCAAGAACTGGGCTACTTATATTCCTCAAGGACTTTTAAAATCCTCTTGAGGTTTCATTTTTTTTTTAACTTTTTATCCATTATCCAAATATCATCCAGAACTCTAATTATCTCTCTACTAAAATCTTCCACATTATGAAAGGTAGAAGAAATTGAGCTCCTTCCCCAATAATCTTCCATAATGTTGTAGATTCTTTCTTTACCTCCACATTCCATATTTATTTACCATATTTATCTATGAAGTTCATGTTTAGTAATGAAGATGGATTAATAATAAAATTTCAAGCCAATCTTGCCCTTAGAGGACCCTATTTTACAGTAATTGAATAGAGACAAAGACCCCCTCTTTTTATTGGAATATAATAATCTTTCTACACCACATAATGAATTCCTTGTCTACCTAGATATTTATGCCAAATAAAATTCTGTACACGTTATCTAAGCCTAGTAGCAATCCTCTAGATACTATAGAATGAGAAAGAAGATCAGAAGAAAAAGAAAGAAAAGCATAATTAACAAGGACAATTATACTGACTAAATACAAAAATTTGCATGCCCAAGAATTCAACCTTTCCAAAACTTTCTCCAATAAACATTGGAAATTGGAAGAAACAAGTCTTCTTATGACAATCTTTACCCCCAAGATACATAAATTATTTCAAAACTTTAACTCTGAACTTCTTGGCAAGCTTCTTCTCTACCTTTTCTTAACTGATTTGCCTCAAATCATCAAAGACTTATAATTATTAATTTTTTGCCCTGTCTAGCAATAATAATTTGTAAGAATCTCCTTTATAATCACGACCGCTTTCATGAAAGCTTATCTTAAGATAAGTTTATCATCTTCATACAAAAGATGAGTAATTTTTTAAGCTTTAGAAGTAATAAAATTTCCCAATTCTCCTCCTCTTTGCTGCAATGCTTTAGATAGTAATTCTAAGAATAAGATAAAAATATAGGGTGATAACGGACAACCCTATCTAAATCCACTTATAGCTTCAATCCAATCCGTTCTACATCTATTAGCAAGAATAGAAAACCTTGGAAATTTAATATGCTCCAAAATCTATTTGATAAATCTCAATAGAAAACTCAACCTGTACAACATTAGAACTAAAGTCTTGCAGCACATACTATCTTAGGCATGTTCCATATCAAGCTTTACTACCAATATTCCTATTTTTATGAAGAATGTCTAAACTTGTTATAAATTTCTTGTGCCAATAAAAAATTATTAGACATCGACCTTTCTTTAACAAATGCCACCTATTCTTCAGAAATAATATTTAGGAGACAGAATTGTAATCTATTTAGAAGCATCCTTGTAACCAACTTGTAAATTGTTTGACATAGACTAATAGGTCTGAATTTAGAAGGATTAACATGATTATTCACTTCCAAAATTAGAACCACAATTCTGCCTTTCCAATCAATAGCCATCTTCCCCTTCATAAAGAAATCTTTAATAGCATTTCATACAACTTCCTTTATCGTATTCAAATAAGATTTAAAAAATCCTACAGACATACCATCTAAACCCAAAGACATATTATTCCCCAATTACAAAACTACTTCCCACAATTCTTCTTTAGAGAAATCTATCTCTAGAAGAATCAAACAATTTGCATTATTTTCCTGCACCACTTTAATCTTAGTCCAACCATTCAATTTATATCTTCTCTCCTTCCATTTTCTATAAATAATCGAAAGAAAATAGCTTTAATTCCTTCAAAATCCTCTGAACAATCGCCATTACTCCTTTGAATCTAGAATATTTTTTTTGCACTTCTTCTAGCAGATGAAAACGTATGGAAAAAGTTTGAGTTTACATCACCTTTTTCAAACATTTAGCTTTTGCACGTTGTCTCCACTACATAGTCAACCTTGCAAGTCTAACATTCAACTCATGCTGCTTTCTTCTAAGAAACCATAAATTTTCAGGCAATAATCCATCTTTAGAACATTCATCATTCTATAATTCAAGGATTTGTTTTTGTAGTTGATCATTCAAATTCTTAAATTCCTTCCACCCTAGTCAAATAATTTTCAACATCAAAAGGGGCCTTTTGAAGAGCTTAAGAGTTTAACAAAAACATATCCAATTTTTCCCATATTCTAGCTGATCCTCTTTATTTTTACACCAAGTATACCTTGGTCCAATACAATTAACTTCATTTAAATCATTCTTAGCAATAAACTTTATCATTTCCTTAGGCCCTAGACTAAAAAAAACACATTTACCTACTTTCTTATAATCTTTTGGTAAAAAGAAATTAAAGTCTCCTCCCACAAAAATTAGTAAATTTTTGGAAGAAAAAACTTCAATTTTTTTCCACAAGATTCTTCTAATATGATTATCTTTTTCTGACCAAAACACTGAAATAATCCACTCACCCAACAATGAAGTTAAAAGCTTTCCAATAATAGACAAATTCTAAGCATCTAACAACAAAAAATATGCTAAATCCTTTTTCCACAAAATCAAAATACCTCCTACAGCTCCAACTGCCTCCTGATTGACGAAATCCACCCTGATTGACGAAATCCACCCTTCTCCAATCATCCTATTCACATCCCTCTTTTCAATAATTGTCACCTTATCTCCAACAAACAATTAAAAAACACATGATTATTTATAACAATCTCTTTCAAATAATAGAGGACAGCTTCTCTCTTCCTAGCTCTCCTATACTTACATATAGCTATGGATGACATTATTGATCATGAAAAGAAGAAACTTTACTCCCCAACTTGGCCTCCACCTCCATTTTCCTTTTCCTATGAACATCTTCTATAGGCCCTTACTTCTTTAACTCCTTATTAAACCTACACTTAAACCCACCAGAAGAACCAAAACTAACATTTATATCCATCTTCACATTTGAAATTACCCACCTTCTACCTGATTAAAACCTTCCACCCTTCCTAAACCCTTTCCCCAACAATTCCTTTTTTTTCAATCTTTAACTCAACACCTTCAACCAAACACTACCCTGCACATACCCTTGCTTCATCAGTCATTTGATCCTTCTAAACCTCCTTAACAAGAGAATTCACATCCTCCATAAAATAATAAAATTTATTACACCCCAATGAACCTAAATTCCCATCAGGAAGCAAATCCAAATCAACTTTATGATTCCGCGGTTATATTCTAATCTTTATTCAACTTAATCCCATCCAAAGCAAGTTGATTAGATAATTCCAAACACACTTCATGTATATTTTCAATCTGATCAGAACATTGCATCCTTACTTTGCTTATTAACATCAAAACAACCTTCCTTCACCGTCAGCTGAATTTTTTCAGAAGCATCATCAATTGCTCAACACCCATTTGATTTAGAATTTAAATTTTTTATATAAATAATAGCAGAAGCTGAGACATCATCAAAGTTCTTATGAAAAAATCCATATTTTCCATAATTTAGCCTGTCAAAATATCTATATTTCTTCTTATTATAAACAAGAGTCCATTTACCATATGCTTCCTTACCAGAAACCAATTGAGCCTTATCCTTTTCACCAACACTGATCATCAACACTTCCCAAAATTTGCCACATTATTTTGAATATTGATATATCCTTCTTTAGAATGATTTACATTGATCTTCTCAGGATCTTCAATAGATTTATTCTTATGTAATATCACATCTTGAATATTTTCCCTACAAACAAATTGCTTAAGACTAATTTTCCCACATTTAAAACATAAGTTAGACCCTGGTGTATGCTGTTATCTGATGATGTTCTTCTTGTTGATATGACTAGAGAGGGAGTTGAAGGTAAACTTGAATTATGGAGGTCAACCTTAGAGTCTAATGGTTTTCTCTTGAGTAGATCTAAAACGGAATATATGGAGTGTAATTTTAGTAGTAATATACCTAGTAAGGGGATTGTGACTTTGGGTGATCAAGTCATTAATAAGAGTACACATTTTAGATATCTTGGATCTATTGTTAAGAGTGATGGTAAAATATATGGGGACATTATTAGCAGAATTCAAGTTGGATGGTTGAAGTGGTGGAATGCATCAGGGTTTTGTGTGATAGAAAAGTACCCCTCAAACTTAAGGAAAAATTCTATAAGTTGCTGGTGAGGTCTGCAATACTTTATGCTGGTGAATGCATGCCATTAAAAGAGAAGCATAATACTAAGTTAAGTGTGGCAGAGATGAGGAAGCTCATGTGGATGAGTGGCTTTACCCTTAGAGATAGGATACGAAATGAGCATATGCGTGAAAAGGTTAGAGTAGCTCCAGTAGAAGATAAGATTAGAGAGAGTAGACTTAGTTGGTTTGGTCACATAAAATGGTGGCCTTCTGATGACTCGATTAGGAAAGTAAAGGTATTAGATTTGACTTATGTTAAGATAGGTAGAGGATAGGTAGAGGAAGACCTAAAAAGACATGGTTAGAAAATATTAAAAATGATCTTTCTTTATTAGATTTAAATGAGAAATTGAATTTTAATAGGACACAATGGAGAAAAAGGATTCATGAAGCTGACCCCACGTAGTGGGATAAAGGCTTGATGATGTTGTTGTAAAACAAAAGTTAGATATTCTTTTATATTCTATTTGTTGGAAAAATTTTCCATATAAGCCTTCCACCCACACTCCAGTTGGTATTTTATCATCCAAATTAATTCAAATGTAAATTCTTAAAAATTCACATCTTCCCCAAATAAAAATATGAGCATCTAACAACATAAGTTTACCAATTCTTGAAGCAATACTTAGAATATTTCACTCATCCCAACAGTGAAGGGGGTGAAAGGGTAGATGAATCCATACTAGAGCAACAAAAGATTTTGTCTAATCAGAAGAAAATAAAGGTGTTCATTTTTTCATCCCTATTATATGACCTCCCACGAATCAAGGCTGTAAAGTCCCATGATCTAAGTGAAAGAACTTGTATATATATTTTTTACCAGATCAATACAGACATCCATAATTGATAATAGCTTTAAAAAAAACAAATAAAAATATAAAACATAATTCACAATACGATAGTTCATAATTACAATCCACAAGTAGCATAAAAAAGAATATATATAATAGCCATGATGGATACAAACTACATGAATTAAAAGCTAACAAAAACTATACTAGCATCAGTATAAAGCTTCACGCGGTAGAATTTTTACCTGAAATCATTTAAACTACATATAATGAGCTTAAATAGCCCAAAAGGTCACCAAAACCTATAACTAAATTCAAAACATGGTAAAAGAGCAATATGCTTGTCAACAGTCAAATCATAACAGATAAATTTATATGATAATTGAATTAGTGCAGAAAAAGTAAAACCCAAATGCCGTAGTAGTAGAATCCATAAAAAATAAAATACTATAAAATGAAAGCCAGTAAAGCAATAAAATAATGTGAATGTAAAATCTATAAAGCAATTATTGTATCCATAATATCCATCAGTATAAAATCGTATAAAGCATCAAATCGAAGCATCATTAATGACTATTGAAATCAAATCAATGTAGTAAAATCATATCACAATGTAAACATACAATATAATATTCTTTATCGCTTACTCAGTGTATTATATACGTAAGATCAGTACATTAAAGTAGTAATATCAAATAATATCTCTGTCTATATCAGTAACAATAATAATCTAATGACATGAGCAATAAAACAATTTAATAACAGTAAATCTGTGCAATAAAAATAAACCCATACAATATTAAGAAAGATGCCTCAAAAATATGCATTTAAGTAGTCACACTAAATAAGTAAGAAGTCCTGGCTACCACGGTATTTTTCAGTGTTAGTAAACCATTGGCTCAGTAAATAGACTCGTCACCCTTTGCCCGTCGGCTCAATAATAATCTCCTTATAACTCTCAATTAGTGTATCACGTGAATTATTATAGGATAACACCAAACCATAGTATTTAAAGGAAAGCCCATCGGCCCACCATCATGTACAGGTTAACAATCTCCAACCAACAGGTCAATCAGTCTTTACTTGTTTGTTTCACACATGTATAATATTATCAATATAATATAACAGTAATAACAACCAGCTATTACTCAAGCACATGTCCTCAACAATTTTCAATGCATTATAATAAATATTGCATAATTAAGCTTAATTAAGAAGATGCCAAAATGTCAAAATGGTATATAACAAAGAATCCTACAGGACAAAAATGCAAATTTTTCAAAAAATTACCAAATTACCCGGGATTATGTAAAATGATATTTTAAGACTTTTATTCTACTACACTACTATTTTTAGACGTAAAAATAAATGTTGGGGTAGAAAAAAATTACTGTATTTTTAAAATCATTTGGTGAAACTTCTCAAATAAATACTCAACATGCTAATAATCACAATCTCTATAACATACAAAACGTTACACGGCAAAGGTTTTATCAATACAAAGTTATACACATTTTTTGGTAATGGAAACAGAAATTTGAAAGGAAAAATACGAAAACATAAAATCTTTGAAATAAGAAATAGGATATGGATTCCTTAAAGCAGGATGAGGAAATCTCTCAACTAAGTCGATAGACAAAAATTGCTCCGCGGCCTCCAAATCTAGACTTTAGATTTCTCTCTCCTAAAATCTCTCTAATCCCTCTAAACCTCTCTCTGTTGGCCGAACTAATGAGGGGAAATTGTTTTTTTAACTTCTTAATAGTTCTTTAGGATATTTTGAATAGAATAATATTTTAATATTATATAATAAGTTTAATTAATTTCTTTTAATAAAAACTTCAAATAATTTTTTTTATGAATAAAAAAATTATATAAAAATATTTATAAATTAAAGCATGTTATTTAAAAAATATCGATGAAATCGGTTTATAAAACGAACACCGAATGTCCTGAAATCCTCACTTATAAAAATAGGTACAAATTCCTTAAGGATTTTCACCGGTGTCCAAAAATTACATAAAAATTTATTGAAGTAAAGTACTTTAATCAAAATACCATGGAAATGATGGATTACAATTTGGAGTTATAATGACTAAAAAAAAAAACTGGCTAAATCAAAATACAAGATATTATATTGGCCCTCTGATAAGATCTTCTTAACCATTACATTTGATTTGAATGAACATAGAATCCAATCCATTTAAACAAAAGTAAGATTAAATTCACTAAAATATCCCCTCTCTCTTTAACTCCGATTGTAGAACAAAGAAAGGAATTTACTTTCCCAACAATTTGATAACAAAATAATTTTAAAATTTCTTCATATTTTCCTCTTTAGATCCCTAATATAAAGTTACAATAGTTTCAACCACAAAAAAATCTGACAAATCTTCAGACATATTAACTTTTAAACTGGATGGTTTCTTCAACGCTTTAAATTTGTCTTTTTCATTATTCTGCTTATTCATAGTAACATTATCCTCCAATCTTATCTGATTTCTTTTTAAAGCATCTTCAGAAGCAATCTGACATGCACCTTCAAGGAATTTCTTATTATTTCCAAAAGTCAAATTTTTCATTCCATCTTTAGTCACCTAACAATCAAAATTCTACAATAAATTTGCTACATCTTCAATATTATTAGGAATCTTCTTCTCAGTACTAAAGGGGTCAGCATCTTCTACATTATTATCAACAAGAACATTCTTCAGATTTATACAAAGACCTTCTAAACCTGTTGCATTATGATTGATTTCCTTTGACATGGAACAACAACTATTTTTGAAACAAGAAGAATCAAAAGATTATTCTTGACAAACAGAACCATGAAAACCAGAAACATCATCGACCTTCTTTTTACCTTTACCATCAAAAGACAACACAAGAAAAGAAGGGAACTCCCCACTAAAATGACCTTCTCTAATAACCGAGCTCCACCACCATCGCAATTTATTCCACTTGAAAAACTACATCTTCTTATATTCAACAAAGCACCATTAATTTTAAAACTTGCACTTCTAGAAAATGAACCACCACGGAAACGGAAGGAACGATGTCCAGGGACATGCTAGAACTCATCTCCGCCATAACGGACCTCCATAGAAATCCCATGAATCGTGTGATTCAAAAAATCAAAAGGGAAGAAATTATCTACCCTAAGACCTTCTCTCACTAACTTCTCAAATCATTCTCTTCTTGCATTTGGCCTGAACATGCAAGATAGATCATGGAAGTGCAACTGCAGTATGGATACAATTCTTGAACATGTCTATGCAAAAGTTTAAAATTGATAAATTAATTAGAGAAAATAACTTTATACTAAGGAAAATCAAAATGAAATTCCTACTTGTTCATCAAGGAACTTAGGTGATTTCCAATGAAGATCTTAATGTTTTAATTGATCAATCAAAGGGAAGACAAGAGTATTTGAAGGCTCATACTGTAATATTGTTATCACTTGGAAATGAAGTCTCGAAGGAATTAGCTAAAGAAGGTTCATTCATAGAAGTTTGTTAGAAATTTGAGTCCCTATACCTAAAAACATATCCAATTTTTCCCATATTCTAGCTGATCCTCTTTATTTTTACACCAAGTATACCTTTGTCCAATACAATTAACTTCATTTAAATCATTTTTAGCCATAAACTTTATCATTTCCTTAGGCCCTAGACTAAAAAAAAACACATTTACCTACTTTCTTATCATCTTTTGGTAAAAAGAAATTAAAGTCTCCTCCCACAAAAATTAGTAAATTTTTGGAAGAAAAAACTTCAATTTTTTTCCACAAGATTCTTCTAATATGATTATCTTTTTTTGGCCAAAACACTGAAATAACCCACTCACCCAACAATGAAGTTAAAAGCTTTCCAATAATAGACAAATTCTAAGCATCTAACAACAAAAAATATGCTAAATCCTTTTTCCACAAAATCAAAATACCTCCTACAGCTCCAACTGCCTCCTGATTGACGAAATCCACCCTGATTGACGAAATCAACCCTTCTCCAATCATCCTATTCACATCCCTCTTTTCAATAATTGTCACCTTATCTCCAACAAACAATTAAAAAACACATGATTATTTATAACAATCTCTTTCAAATAATAGAGGACAGCTTCTCTCTTCCTAGCTCTCCTATACTTACATATAGCTATAGATGACATTATTGATCATGAAAAGAAGAAACTTTACTCCCCAACTTGGCCTCCACCTCCATTTTCCTTTTCCTATGAACATCTTCTATAGGCCCTTACTTCTTTAACTCCTTATTAAACCTACACTTAAACCCACCAGAAGAACCAAAACTAACATTTATATCCATCTTCACATTTGAAATTACCCACCTTCTACCTGATTAAAACCTTCCACCCTTCCTAAACCCTTTCCCCAACAATTCCTTTTTTTCCAATCTTTAACTCAACACCTTCAACCAAACACTACCCTGCACATACCCTTGCTTCATCAGCCATTTGATCCTTCTAAACCTCCTTAACAAGAGAATTCACATCCTCCATAAAATAATAAAATTTATTACACCCCAATGAACCTAAATTCCCATCAGGAAGCAAATCCAAATCAACTTTATGATTCCGCGGTTATATTCTGATCTTTATTCAACTTAATCCCATCCAAAGCAAGTTGATTAGATAATTCCAAACACTCTTCATGTATATTTTCAATCTGATCAGAACATTGCATCCTTACTTTGCTTATTAACATCAAAACAACCTTCCTTCACCGTCAGCTGAATTTTTTCAGAAGCATCATCAATTGCTCAACACCCATTTGATTTAGAATTTAAATTTTTCATATAAATAATAGCAGAAGCTGAGACATCATCAAAGTTCTTATGAAAAAATCCATATTTTCCATAATTTAGCCTGTCAAAATATCTATATTTCTTCTTATTATAAACAAGAGTCCATTTACCCTATGCTTCCTTACCAGAAACCAATTGAGCCTTATCCTTTTCACCAACACTGATCATCAACACTTCCCAAAATTTGCCACATTATTTTGAATATTGATATATCCTTCTTTAGAATGATTTACATTGATCTTCTCAGGATCTTCAATAGATTTATTCTTATGTAATATCACATCTTGAATATTTTCCCTACAAACAAATTGCTTAAGACCAATTTTCCCACATTTAAAACATAAGTTAGACCCTGGTGTATGCTGTAATCTGATGATGTTCTTCTTGTTGATATGACTAGAGAGGGAGTTGAAGGTAAACTTGAATTATGGAGGTCAACCTTAGAGTCTAATGGTTTTCTCTTGAGTAGATCTAAAACGGAATATATGTAGTGTAATTTTAGTAGTAATATACCTAGTAAGGGGATTGTGACTTTGGGTGATCAAGTCATTAATAAGAGTACACACTTTAGATATCTTGGATCTATTGTTAAGAGTGATGGTAAAATATATGGGGACATTATTAGCAGAATTCAAGTTGGATGGTTGAAGTGGTGGAATGCATCAGGGTTTTGTGTGATAGAAAAGTACCCCTCAAACTTAAGGAAAAATTCTATAAGTTGCTGGTGAGGTCTGCAATACTTTATGCTGATGAATGCATGCCATTAAAAGAGAAGCATAATACTAAGTTAAGTGTGGCAGAGATGAGGAAGCTCATGTGGATGAGTGGCTTTACCCTTAGAGATAGGATACGAAATGAGCATATGCGTGAAAAGGTTAGAGTAGCTCCAGTAGAAGATAAGATTAGAGAGAGTAGACTTTGTTGGTTTGGTCACATAAAATGGTGTCCTTCTGATGACTCGATTAGGAAAGTAAAGGTATTAGATTTGACTTATGTTAAGATAGGTAGAGGATAGGTAGAGGAAGACCTAAAAATACATGGTTAGAAAATATTAAAAATGATCTTTCTTTATTAGATTTAAATGAGAAATTGAATTTTAATAGGACACAATGGAGAAAAAGGATTCATGAAGCTGACCCCACGTAGTGGGATAAAGGCTTGATGATGTTGTTGTAAAACAAAAATTAGATATTCTTTTATATTCTATTTGTTGGAAAAATTTTCCATATAAGCCTTCCACCCACACTCCAGTTGGTATTTTATCATCCAAATTAATTCAAATGTAAATTCTTAAAAATTCACATCTTCCCCAAATAAAAATATGAGCATCTAACAACATAAGTTTACCAATTCTTGAAGCAATACTTAGAATATTTCACTCATCCCAACAGTGAAGGGGGTGAAAGGGTAGATGAATCCATACTAGAGCAACAAAAGAATTTGTCTAATCAGAAGAAAATAAAGGTGTTCATTTTTTCATCCCTATTATATGACCTCCCACGAATCAAGGCTGTAAAGTCCCATGATCTAAGTGAAAGAACTTGTATATATATTTTTTACCAGATCAATACAGACATCCATAATTGATAATAGCTTTAAAAAAAACAAATAAAAATATAAAACATAATTCACAATACGATAGTTCATAATTACAATCCACAAGTAGCATAAAAAAGAATATATATAATAGCCATGATGGATACAAACTACATGAATTAAAAGCTAACAAAAACTATACTAGCATCAGTATAAAGCTTCACGCGGTAGAATTTTTACCTGAAATCATTTAAACTACATATAATGAGCTTAAATAGCCCAAAAGGTCACCAAAACCTATAACTAAATTCAAAACATGGTAAAAGAGCAATATGCTTGTCAACAGTCAAATCATAACAGATAAATTTATATGATAATTGAATTAGTGCAGAAAAAGTAAAACCCAAATGCCGTAGTAGTAGAATCCATAAAAAATAAAATACTATAAAATGAAAGCCAGTAAAGCAATAAAATAATGTGAATGTAAAATCTATAAAGCAATTATTGTATCCATAATATCCATCAGTATAAAATCGTATAAAGCATCAAATCGAAGCATCATTAATGACTATTGAAATCAAATCAATGTAGTAAAATCATATCACAATGTAAACATACAATATAATATTCTTTATCGCTTACTCAGTGTATTATATACGTAAGATCAGTACATTAAAGTAGTAATATCAAATAATATCTCTGTCTATATCAGTAACAATAATAATCTAATGACATGAGCAATAAAATAATTTAATAACAGTAAATCTGTGCAATAAAAATAAACCCATACAATATTAAGAAAGATGCCTCAAAAATATGCATTTAAGTAGTCACACTAAATAAGTAAGAAGTCCTGGCTACCACGGTATTTTTCAGTGTTAGTAAACCATTGGCTCAGTAAATAGAGTCGTCACCCTTTGCCCGTCGGCTCAATAATAATCTCCTTATAACTCTCAATTAGTGTATCACGTGAATTAGTATAGGATAACACCAAACCATAGTATTTAAAGGAAAGCCCATCGGCCCACCATCATGTACAGGTTAACAATCTCCAACCAACAGGTCAATCAGTCTTTACTTGTTTGTTTCACACATGTATAATATTATCAATATAATATAACAGTAATAACGACCAGCTATTACTCAAGCACATGTCCTCAACAATTTTCAATGCATTATAATAAATATTGCATAATTAAGCTTAACTAAGAAGATGCCAAAATGTCAAAATGGTATATAACAAAGAATCCTACAGGACAAAAATGCAAATTTTTCAAAAAATTACCAAATTACCCGGGATTATGTAAAATGATATTTTAAGACTTTTATTCTACTACACTACTATTTTTAGACGTAAAAATAAATGTTGGGGTAGAAAAAAATTACTGTATTTTTAAAATCATTTGGTGAAACTTCTCAAATAAATACTCAACATGCTAATAATCACAATCTCTATAACATACAAAACGTTACACGGCAAAGGTTTTATCAATACAAAGTTATACACATTTTTTGGTAATGGAAACAGAAATTTGAAAGGAAAAATACCAAAACATAAAATCTTTGAAATAAGAAATAGGATATGGATTCCTTAAAGCAGGATGAGGAAATCTCTCAACTAAGTCGATAGACAAAAATCGCTCCGCGGCCTCCAAATCTAGACTTTAGATTTCTCTCTCCTAAAATCTCTCTAATCCCTCTAAACCTCTCTCTGTTGGCCGAACTAATGAGGGGAAATTGTTTTTTTAACTTCTTAATAGTTCTTTAGGATATTTTGAATAGAATAATATTTTAATATTATATAATAAGTTTAATTAATTTCTTTTAATAAAAAATTCAAATAAATTTTTTTATGAATAAAAAAATTATATAAAAATATTTATAAATTAAAGCATGTTATTTAAAAAATATCGATGAAATCGGTTTATAAAACGAACACCTGAATGTCCTGAAATCCTCACTTATAAAAATAGGTACAAATTCCTTAAGGATTTTCACCGGTGTCCAAAAATTACATAAAATTTTATGGAAGTAAAGTACTTTAATCAAAATACCATGGAAATGATGGATTACAATTTGGAGTTATAATGACTAAAAAAAAACTGGCTAAATCAAAATACAAGATATTATATTGGCCCTCTGATAAGATCTTCTTAACCATTACATTTGATTTGAATGAACATAGAATCCAATCCATTTAAACAAAAGTAAGATTAAATTCACTAAATATCCCCTCTCTCTTTAACTCTGATTGTAGAACAAAGAAAGGAATTTACTTTCCCAACAATTTGATAACAAAATAATTTTAAAATTTCTTCATATTTTCCTCTTTAGATCCCTAATATAAAGTTACAATAGTTTCAACCACAAAAAAATCTGACAAATCTTCAGACATATTAACTTTTAAACTGGATGGTTTCTTCAACGCTTTAAATTTGTCTTTTTCATTATTCTGCTTATTCATAGTAACATTATCCTCCAATCTTATCTGATTTCTTTTTAAAGCATCTTCAGAAGCAATCTGACATGCACCTTCAAGGAATTTCTTATTATTTCCAAAAGTCAAATTTTTCATTCCATCTTTACTCACCTAACAATCAAAATTCTACAATAAATTTGCTACATCTTCAATATTATTAAGAATCTTCTTCTCAGTACTAAAGGGGTCAGCATCTTCTACATTATTATCAACAAGAACATTCTTCAGATTTATACAAAGACCTTCTAAACCTGTTGCATTATGATTGATTTCCTTTGACATGGAACAACAACTATTTTTGAAACAAGAAGAATCAAAAGATTATTCTTGACAAACAAAACCATGAAAACCAGAAACATCATCGACCTTCTTTTTACCTTTACCATCAAAAGACAACACATGAAAAGAAGGGAACTCCCCACTAAAATGACCTTCTCTAATAACCGAGCTCCACCACCATCGCAATTTATTCCACTTGAAAAACTACATCTTCTTATATTCAACAAAGCACCATTAATTTTAAAACTTGCACTTCTAGAAAATGAACCACCATGGAAATGGAAGGAACGATGTCCAGGGACATGCTAGAACTCATCTCCGCCATAACGGACCTCCAAAGAAATCCCATGAATCGTGTGATTCAAAAAATCAAAAGGGAAGAAATTATCTACCCTAAGACCTTCTCTCACTAACTTCTCAAATCATTCTCTTCTTGCATTTGGCCTGAACATGCAAGATAGATCATGGAAGTGCAACTGCAGTATGGATACAATTCTTGAACATGTCTATGCAAAAGTTTAAAATTGATAAATTAATTAGAGAAAATAACTTTATACTAAGGAAAATCAAAATGAAATTCCTACTTGTTCATCAAGGAACTTAGGTGATTTCCAATGAAGATCTTAATGTTGTAATTGATCAATCAAAGGGAAGACAAGAGTATTTGAAGGCTCATACTGTAATATTGTTATCACTTGGAAATGAAGTCTCGAAGGAATTAGCTAAAGAAGGTTCATTCATAGAAGTTTGTTAGAAATTTGAGTCCCTATACCTAAAAAGATTGTTGGCCAATTGTCTATACCTAAAGAAAGATTTGTACACCCTGCATATAGAGGATGATAAAGATTTGAATAAACATATTGATGAATTTAATAAACTCATGCTTGATCTTAAGAACATTGATGTAAGGTTTGAGGAAGAAGATGAAGGTATTATCCTTCTATGTTCTTTGTCGAAGTCATACGAAAATATAGTGGAAAAATTACTTTATGGAAAACAAATTTTGAACAAGATTGAGGTAAAATTAGTAATGGTATTTAAACAATTGCAGCATAGAATTGAGGATAAAGATGAAAGTAATGGCAACATTCTGGTAGCAAGAGGAAGTCATGAGTCAAGCAAGAGATGATTCCACTGCCATAAAGAAGGGAACTTCAAAAGAAATTACCTAGATTTTCTATAACAATTGGGAGTTAGGTCCAAGGATGATGCAAACATAGCTAAGGTGACTGAGAATACATAGAAGTTTTGTAAATCTAGGACCAAGGTGGAGTTTGTTGGATATTGGTCCAAGATTTTGGTAGTTTCTCCATGTGTACTTTCTTTAGTTAGGTTTCTTTGTTACCTTCATGATGCTTTGATTAGGATACTTTGTATCCCTTTGAGCCACCATTTAGTGTTTATAAATAGACACAATAAGTTTGTAATAAGTCATTCAAGCCATAAGCCAAAAAGAAATTGAGAAATCTTGTTTTCTGATTTCAGCCTCCTATCCCCTTCTCTCCTTTCAAGAAGCTCAAGAGGAAGTGCTTCTTACTCTCATAAAAGAATATAAATATGAGTGAGATACCTTTCTTGGAGGGAGTCTACTTGCTCTATTTGTTTACTTTTTGCACTCTAAGATGTCATAAATTCATTTCAATGAAAGATATTGGCACTACACGATTACTTTACTTGTAGTGCACCATACTTTTTAGTATATTACATTTATATTTATTGAACGAGTGTTAGTTTTTACTTTTATGTATAGAGTAGAATGTAAATAGGAAAAATATAAAGTGTAAATTTATAAAAATAATTGTAAAGTGTAGATCCCTTGTATAGTTATATTAAGTTGTAAAGTGCAAAGAGTTGTAATAGATCTAAAGGTGATTGCTTTTATATATATATATATATATATATATATATATATATATATATATATATATATATATATATATATATATATATATATATATATATATATATATATATATATATATATATATATATATTTGTAGTGCTAAAAAAGGAAATATTCTTTTTTCCTTTAAGAGAAGTTCTATTTTGAAATTATATGGAAGATCAAGTGGGTAGGAGACTAATGAAAGTTCATGAAGGTTGTTAGACTTTTAAGAACGTTAAGGCTAACCAAAAGGGGCGTGAATTGGATATTTTTAAAAAAAAAACCATTAATTTAAAAGAAATTCTTTAAAAAGTTTTCAAAACAACACATGATAATCGATACAATGAATACATAAATAAGTAAATTCTCAACAACGAAATAAATAAGGTTTTTTAACCACACATACAATTGCAAAAACTAATCATAAAGAACACACTAGAATTTTTAGTGGTTCAGTCAACCTAACCTACATCTATTCCTTTGAGACTCCCTCTCCAAATATTGCACTAATCAGTAGTGACTTACCTTGTGCTCTCATATTAAGTCGTAAAAGCCTATACAAACACTATTTCACCACCTCGGTGCTGCAGAGAATCGTGACTCTTTTACAGGTAGAAAACCTCAACTCTATTCTAATCATCCAGGTCATGTTCAGAGAACCAAAAATCTATTTTCACCCACTAGGTGATGGTCAGAGAACCACAACTCTACTTTTAACCTCCAAGAGATGGTTATAGAACCATGATCTTTGCTAAAGAAATTCTTCTTCTGAGCCATAGATAATCCAGGTAGATGCTTGTAGGTACTAAGCAAGATTCTTTCTTCTCCTTCTGAATCCCCTCATAACTTCTCCCTCACAAAATCTCCCTCTCTTCTATTATAAAACTCTCCTTATTCTCTCCATCAAGTCTCTCTCTCTTTCTCTCTCTCTCTCTCTCTCTCTCTCTCTCTCTCTCTCTCTCTCTCTCTCTCTCTCTCTCTCTCTCTCTCTCTCTCTCTCTCTCTCTCTCTCTCTCTTGAAGTCTCAACAATTAAAGATTTTCTAATAGAAGTATTAGAAATCCTTAAGCGGTGGGCTTCAAGAATCCTTAATTTCCAAGTGTTATGTCTTCTGTTCATACAGTGCAATATATGTATCATACCAAACGATCAGTGTAATTCAGACTCATCTTGCAAGGTCGTACAAATGAACTGTTCAAACTTTATAACATTTTGTATAGTACGATAAAAATATCGTACGGTACAAACTATAGCAATTTCTTATGTCTATTTGGGATAACCATTTGGTAGACAAATTTATACAATATTGATCGTCCAGCGATATGGAAACTGTACAGTATAATCAATACAAAAATCATGGATTTTGTTTGGTACGATCATCTGGTTGACCAATTTTGTACACGGTCAATCATATTATATAAACTATATCATACAATATAATTCGTCATAATACTTATCTATGATTTGATTGCTTGATATTATTGGATTAAGTAAAAATCATTTTGATTAGAGTGTACATTTTGAACCAAATCGTATTGTACAATCAGCATAAAATTAGTATCTTTCTAAACCTCTGATGGTTAAGGTTTTTATAGAGCACAACAGATCATACAGTATGAATTAAAATTGTAAAGTATAAAATAAGGTTGTATAGTACAAAGCTGAAATCATACAATACAATGTACATAAAAGAAAATTTCTCAAAAATATTTTTTTCTCTCCCCTTGTGTGTGTACATGGTTACTCAACAAAGACATCCGCCCAATTATATAATATGACTCAAGAAAGGAAAAAAAATACATAAAAATTTTAAAATTGACTATAACCCTAATCTACCTAGACTTGAGTTGATCATAATTGTAAATGAATGGTGGAATAATTTCTTGAAATGTTAGTACACACAAAAATAATAATAATAATAAGAGAAAATAGTAACAGACATAATAATATTTCTTATCATCAAAATCACAGTGCTTGGATCAGATTTGGAAAAATCTTCCCCATTTTTATGATGACAAACATTGTTGTTTAGAATTTTTAAAAAGTTGCTTTCCTCTAAAATATCCCTTAGATAATAATCATATGTAACAAAAAAATGAATAACAATACAACAACAACAACAACAATATAATTCTTCCCCTTTTGACATCCCAAAAAGGGGGAAAATAATGTGATGGAAAAACAGAAGTACAAAAACAAGAAAAAGATAAAAATCAAAAGAGATTTTTTTAATCAATTTCCTCTAATAAATGATAAATTTATCTCATTATTATAAGAAATCAACAAGAAATTAATTAACCCACTTAAATTCAGAAAGGTTAGAAAATTCTTTATGTTAAGCCTAGCTCGAACTCCTATAGCTTAAAATACTTTAAACCAAAAATCTAAGTAAAAAAATTAGATAGAAAAGTGATCTTTTCAAACTATGTTTCAAAAAAACATCAAATAAAACAATATTGCAAAGTACTTAATTAGAAATCATGATTTTCAAATTCAAGTGTAGGAAATATCAATCGGTAGAGGGAGTCTTCTAAGATTTTAGAGATTTGAAAGAAATGCAAGCTAACTCATAGTGGGGTCATTTTGTGCCCCTTTATCAACTTTTGGTGCACATTACACATATTTTGATTTTTGATATACTTCATGCATCTTGCAATTATTTGGCAGTCATTACGTATATTTTCTGTTTTTGGAATCATTTTGTGTCTTTTTTCATTTTTGTAAGCTTGCTTCCTTTATGAATCTTAAAAAATTTATTAGTTGTAAGTTTATCTTCCAAATATGAGAGAGGATAAACTCACTCTCTTGCATAAGGAAGAGTAAATAACAAAATAGATTCCTATCCATATGCTAAATACAAACAACTTGATTAAAAAAACTTGAACGATATTCACTGACTTGCAATATTATTCATATGAGATAGATTACTATAGGAAGTTAAAATATATTTATATTTCAAATTCTAATTTTTAATTTGAAATAGATTTTGATTCAAAAAATTCACCACTAAAGGAGCTAGAGGAAGAGAAACAATTAACAAAATTTCTTCCTTTAACTATTTTAGAAAAGTCAATTATTTCTTACATGTTTTTAAATAAAAATAAGGCAAAAGTATCATTAAAAAAAAACAAAATTAACATCAGAAGTGAGCAGTAATTTGATTCTTAAAGTTCTGAAGGAAATATATAAAAAATCAAAAGACTAAAACAAGAACACATGAATAGAAATAAATAAATAAATAAATAAATAAAGTTAGAAATGGAAAGCATCAATTTCAAACATGAATGTCAATCACACCTAATCTAGTTATTAAGGCGTTGAAGGTTTCAAAAGATAGTGGTTCTATAAAGATATCAACAAGTTGTTTTTTATTGGCTACAAGTTGTAGCTCCATGTCTCCTTTAGTAACATGATCCCTAATGAAATGGTGCCTAATGTTTGTGTGTTTTATCTTGGAGTGTTCGATTGGATTCTTTAAAATATAGCTGGCACTAGTGTTATCACATAAGATTTGAATTGTGCCTACAGGAAATCCTAAATCCAGTATTTAATTCTTTAACCAAAAGGACATGGTCCACAAAATATCCTAAGGCTATGTATTTAGGTTCAATAATGGACAATGCATCTAAGTTTTTTTTTCTACTGGACCAAGAGACTAAGGATTGTCCTAATTATTGACATGTTTAAGAAGTTCTTTTCATATCAACTCTATTTCCTGCAAATATTGGATCAAAATTTCCTATGATTTTAAAGGAAGAGTTATGTCTAGGATATCATATACCTATATTTTGGGTTCCTAAGAGATATCTAAGGATTTTATTTATAGCAGTCAAGCAGAAATCTTTTGGATCAGCTTAAAATCTAGCACACAGATAAACACTAAACATAATATCATGTTTGATAGCAGTCAAGTAAAGTAGCAATTCAATTATTACTCTATATTTCTTTTAATCAACTGAATTTCTATTTGAATCCTTATCTAATTGAATAATGAAACTCATGGGAGTGTTTATTAGCTTAGCTTTATCCATTTCAAATTTCTTAATATATTTTGATTAACTAATAAAAATTCCATCATCCTTCTGCCTTATACTAAATCTAAAAAAGTAAGTTAGTTCTTCCATAATACTCATCTCAAATTAGAAGATCCAAATAAAATATTATCAATATAAATTTGGATAATGAGGAGTTCATCTCTTACCTTTTTTAAAAATAGGATGGTTAATATGCTCCCCTTAATAAAGTTTTTCTCAAGTAGGAATGCGCATAGCCTTTTATACCATGCTCTAGGTGCTTATTTAATCCATACAATGCATTTTTTAATTTAAATACATGATTAGGAAATTATAAATTTTCAAAGCCAGGGGGTTGTTCAACAAACACATTTTCTTTTATTACCCCATTCAAAAAGTCACTTTTGACATCCATTTAGTACATTATATATCCCTTAAAGAAAGCAAAGGTTAGTAGCACCCTAGTGGCTTCTGATCTAGCAACAGGGGCAAAATGTCTCTTTAAAGTTTATTCTTTCTATTTGGTTAAACCCCTTAACCACTAATCTTTCTTTGTTTCTATCACACCCCTGTTTGGCATACCCCATAATGGTCAATCTAGAGTATAATAGATAAGGAATGTCTAAGCCAGTTCCTTCTTACTAATATCCATTCCTTTCCATTACTTTCATAATAGAGTGAGTAAAAGAAATCTATTTAGACTCTCCTAAATTTCCAACCTATTAAATTCCATAATTAATAAAGGGAAGCATGTAATGTCCCTTAATGAACATGAAATATAACTCAAGTAAATACAGAGTTTTACTAAAACTTTTTAAATTTACTTATGTACCCAAAAGTCTAAACAGCTATCATTCAGATCTCTTTTAAGATCTCTTTGTACACCAAGATATATTTACACCAAAAAGAACGGTCACCTCCCTCTTGATTATTACCCTACGGGCTCATTTCCATTACTTGCGATATAATCACCGCTGATGAGCTAAGTGTTGACCTCATTATTTGAGGTCAATTTCCCCAGAATCAACTCTAGCACCTAGGTCTTCGTAGCCTAGTGTAGACGTCGCCCATAGGATTTCCCTTAGGTGGACACCCGCTGACGTAGCATCGACTCGAACCTATCACTCAATTCGAATCAAAATCAATTCAATCTAGTTTCAATTCAACTCCAAAATTAACAAAAAATCAAACCCGATTTATGATCCGTCGATGTCGATCGACTCATTTTAATATAATTTTCGATCAAATTAATACATTATTGGGCTCAAATCAATTCACCAATCGAATTAAAATTAAACCAAATTAACTCAAATTGAATTCGATTTCAATGGCTCCGATTAACCCGTTTTGACTCATCACAAGTATATATATAATAATAATTGATACGTCGTCAAAAATTATCTTAATCGGGCACGAATCTCGATGCAAAATCAAGTTTGGAAACTTCAAAAATTAATTCGGAGACCATCCCAACTCCGATTTCAGCAAACTTATAATCGAACAGAGCGTCTCAGGAATACAAACCCAACGACACCAAGATCAACCCAATCCGAGCCCAAATGAGTCCAAATCAAGGGCTCAAATTGCTGTTGGAAGGTTCAAACCGCAATTTGAGTGACCAAACGGTCTCCGATTTTGACGAGTTTATACTCGAATCGAACGGCTCGACGAGACAAATCCAATGAGCCCAAAATCACCGAATTCTGAAATCACTAAGGCCTTCAAATGTCAACCGAACGGTCCACGGTCAAAGGGTTCAGCAACAACCCATAACCACCCACTCTCCCTCTCCCTCAACCCATAACCACCCACTCTCATTCTCCCTCAACCCAAAAAAACGTCCAAGCCTCCCTCCTCTCATACATGACACATCCAAGCCCCTCCTCTCATCTAATCTCCAGCCCTAGGAACCCCAAATGAACCCCTCTATGCTACGGCTTGTTCAACCAGAGGCAACAAAAAGTGGTAAATTTTCTTCTTCTTGATCTCTTTCTTCTACATTTTTTTTTTCTTCTTCACTATATCAATCATCAAAATATTAAGAATATATTGATTCCCATTTCTCTCTATGGTTGTAGAAGATGAGGGATTTAGATCATTTCATTTCTTTCATTTTGGGATCTAATGTTGATTTTATAGAAGTCATAAAGCATTATCTTTAAAATTTCTTATTGCTTCTAATAGTTACATGTCTTTGATGTTGTTTTAAGAAAGTTTTTGGTGAGAAATGTGATGAAATTTTGTTGTTGTCTTTAAGAGAAGAGATTAAATATATCATTTCTTGTTAAAATTGTAAATTAATGCATATAATTAAGTTGATTTTTCTTCATCAATATTTAAGGGTGTAATATATGCATATATATGCAAATTGTAACTTGTGCATGTCTTGAAAAATAGGAAGCAAAAATTGTTTGTTTTAGAGGTGGAAGTATATGTTGGAAATATTTTGTGTTGAGAATTGAATGTTTTGAAAAGTGCTTTGCGTTGAGGGAGAGGTGTGTATTATTTTGAAAGGTGAATTGTGAAAATTTTTTTGGAAGGATATTTTTGTACATTTTGGAGAGGTGAAAAGTATATATTGTGGGTAAGTAAAAGTGTGTATTTGTGAGAAGTGAAAAGTGTATGCGTGTATCTCTCTAAAAAGTATAGGTGATGTTTTTGAAAAGTGATTCGTGCGTGTGCTTTAAAATGTAATCGTGTGATCTTTGTAAGATGAAAGTTATATATGCTTCGAAATATGAAATGTGTAAATCTATAATAGTGAAAAATATAGTGTTGAAATGAATTGTGTATAAGTTAAAAGCGATGTGTGAGAAATATAGTGAGGCTAATGGGATCGAAAAGTTGATATTTATGTGTTTTGAAAGTTAAAGTATGTGTATATGAATAGCTAAGTGAATGTTTTGAAAAATATATATGAAATATGTTAGAAGGTGAAATGTAGGAATTTTGGGTAAAATGAAACGTGTGTGGAGATAATGTGGTTTTGAAAAGTAAAATGCTTTTGACTATGTGTATTGAGAGATGAGATATTTTGGAAAGTGTGTGTTTGAAAGTATTTGGATTTTAAACGATTCAGATTCATAAAGGATTCAAATTGAAGTGTAAAAGTGTGAGAGGTAAATTGTTTATTTTGTGAAAATTGTGTAAATTAGAAAGAGTGGTATTGAATATTAAAAGATTATAAAGTGTACTTCCAAAAGTAAAGGTTTCAAAAGCCAAGTCAACACAACTAGTGATCAAGCCCGAAGAAAGGTACGCCTTTTATTTTCAATAAATTTTAATTATATTATTATTATTTATTAAAAGTGCTTTCTAATCCCTATTTTTCTTTTCTTTATTTGCATGAACTGCGAGGAATGGTACGGATCGAGGAAACAAAAGTACAAGGAGCTAAAGGCGTCAGTCGCCTCTATCCAACCGGGTAGAGATGCTACGGGCGGAACCACCGGGTCGTAGCCCCCGGTGATTGTGAGTATTTCTAAACTTAGAAAATCTTTAGGGGTCCCTTGATGTGGTATGCGTGAACCCTTCCTTTAGGTCCTTGTAGCAACTTCAATTTTATTAGAATTACTTTTGTTTTATTTTAGATCCTTAAACCTTTACACGCACGCAAAGTCCTAAGGGTTAGTAATAACAAATTTTTATCCCATACAACAGTAGTGACACTTAAGGACAAAAATTAAGGACCGGGTCTTAAAAAATCTAGACTTAGGAAGCATGCACACTTTAAGATAGAAATATATAACATAGAAAACTTAGTGACACCTCACCTTAGAATTAGTGAATATTTTTAAATTAAAATTCAATCAATTAGAAAATTTTAGCCAATAATTGACCTAGGACATATCAAAACCACATAACCTATTGCACACACTTAGAATTGTTTGCTAGGACAACCGACTCTAGTTTTAGGTTAGGCCGGTGTTTATTTCCTTACTGCACTGTGACGGGCTTTTTCTCGAGTTTTATTGCATGCTGGTTGTAAAATGTTGGTGTGTTTATTTATTTATTTTTACTGCACTCTGTGTTGGTTTGATTGACGATTAGATTACCCATAGGCTAGGAGCGATCTGGATTGTTAATATGATTTTCTGCAGGTGGCCACACTCATGCAGGGCAGAAAAAGAGGGGCTAATTAATTAATAATAAATAAATGCTACAGGTGCTTCAGCTGCTTAGCCCCCAAATGAAGAAGAGTGTGGCCAAGTGTGGCTTAATAATTTAAATTCAATTGCATATATATATAACTGCGTGGGATGATTTTTATTATAAATTGTTTAGGATAACCCTGCAAGTGGTTTAGATTTTTCTTTTCTTTCTGTGAAATGTAATGTAAATGTAAATGCGTTTGAAAAATGTTATAAATTGTGAAAGTGATTTTGAAAGTGGGATATTACATCCAATTTGGAATCCAAAGAAAGGAGAATATACCTTAAAGGATTATTCTCTTTTATTTGGAAAGCCAAATTATGATGATTCAATATCCAAATAGAAAAGAAAATACCCCTCTTAGCGATTAGTTTCTTTTCATTTGGATATCCAGAACCCGACGGACCCGAGAAGTTCGTAGAAGAAGAAAAGACAGAACAAGAAGATTGAAGAAAGAAGAGGAAGAAATGAAGATTTAAGGAACAGTATATCCCATTTCAAAAATCACTTGCATCATTCTTAGGATTAGAATCCGGGTTTGTTGTCAGTGGTGCCCGGCCACTTTACTTTTCTTCAAATTCTGGGTGTAATATGGACATTGGACATTGGACATTATATTTGGATTATTAAAATTGATTGTTTACATTGTTTGTGCAGTAGATTTTTTTTAGGACCTTGCATGCCGTGTTTTGTTTTAGCCTGGATTCGAAACGGAGAGATTTTTTTTCGTAAGGGTACGCTTAAAATTCTTCTACTTGTAATTTTAAATAAAAAAAATTTTAGGCTCACATAGTAACTCTAACGATCTAAGAAGTAAGCTCGGGACCGCCGAGAGTCAGCATAAGCATATTAATACTTTCTCTTCCTTGTTAGGCACCTCACCGCCTGCGGGTTCTGGCAGACCACTTGACCTATGAGGGTGCAGTTCTGTCAAGGGGAAGTTGTGCAATCTCTAGGGAAAAATCTATTTTCTAAGCCTAAATTTTTAAACTGCTTCATTATCATTTTATGCATTCGAGTCAATTAGCATGCATTGCATTAGATACAAACTAAAAAGAGTCTAAAATATTAATTGCATTTCTAGACATTTATCACCCTATATAAGTTGAGGGGCTAATTAGAAATTGTCTTAGATGTCAGCCCCAATTCCTTAAAACTTAAACAACATCCCTACCCATCTTTCATAAGAGACTGGACACATAGTTTTAAAGCGCCTAGGTGGTTAGCTGGCTCCCTAATCCAGGCCGGGGTAAGTCCAGAATTGCACTTCATTAGTTAGGTTCGGGTCGCTACTTTGTAGTACCCAAATTAGATTTAGGTTCTGAGGCAGATTCTTTTTAGATCTTAAGTCCTCGCCCTCCGGGAATATAATCCCAACTTTCTAATAAAATGTCAACTTAAACATAAAATTTTCTCTTAAAATGTAAAGCCCAACATAGGATAGACTGAGGTTATCTCTGAGCTTCTCAGAATCCGACACCTCCTACTTTTCCTCCATTTACTCGCTAATAAATCTTCAACATTGAGCTTTCACCTTGGAAAATTCCTACTTCTGTTTCTTGTCTTTTACTTTGTAGTCAAAGGGTATGAAATCACTGCTTTAATCGAGAGTTTTCTTAGGAGCATTCCTCCTAGGATGTAATTAACTATAGGAGCTTGCTCCTATAGGGATTTGAGGACCCCAGACTAAAATAAACCTTGTTTTATTCGTATAAAACAAGGGAAGAATCTTTGGGAACGTAGATATTTTTAAAACCTTATTTTTAATTTTGAATAGACTTGTAGAATGTTATTATTATCTTTTTAGATAATATAATATTATACTTGTTATATTCAACTTTAGAAATAATGAATTTTATAAAACTCATTCTCGCTTTTGGATATCTTGAAGAATATTATGTTCGTCTTTTAAGATGATATAATATTCTTCTTGCCATATCTAAATAAAAGAATGAATAAACTTTTTTCAAAAAAAAAAAAAACCGTATTTCTATCTTTAAACATATTCTATAGAATTTCATGTTCATCTTTTAAGATGATATGTTATTCTTTGAACTGTTTGATTATAGAAATATCAATTTTCAAAACCCTATTCTGATATTGAATCCATTGTAGAATATTGTGTCGGCCTCTCGAGACTGTACTTTATTCTCAATACAGTATTCAATTATAAAATAGGAGAAATCAAAATCTGCGTGGTGTGACACAAATTTTTCCCACCAAGGTTTTTCTGGCGACTCCACTGGGGATCAATCCTCTCTTCATCTTTAGCAGTATTTTATACCCTTTAATCGGTAGTTTACTTATGCTCGTCATAGGTTGTAACTACCTTTCTTCCGCCGGTTCTTTTATTCATTTCATTCTTAGATAACTTGGCCGGTATCTAAATAAATTTTAGAGGTCTTATTTTGGACCCCGTTAGAAAACTAATGGGAAGCTCTTTTATACGACCTTTTTGTAAAGTAAATCCCCGTGCTAATTCGAATGTTGTAGTTACAATTTTTTTTTGTAGCTTGATGTTTGAGTTAGCACTGGGTCCAAAATCAATTTACCAAATCTTTAGTAATATATATAGTTACTTCTTTTAGTAACTTAATGTATTATTTGGATTGGGTCCAAATAACTTTAAGACTTCAAAAAGTTTAAACTTCTCTATGTCCTAGCTAATATGTTGTAGTTATATATTTTTATAACTCAATATGTGGTTGGACAAATCTCAAGAAAAATTGAGCTTTTAAATCAAAGTTTTCTCCTTATCTAAACCAACATATTATAGTTATATTTTGTTTATATAGCTTAATATGTGTGGTAGGACAAGGTCCAAAAGCTCAAACCTTCAAATCAAATTTTTTTGCTTGTCCTATTAACGTATTGTAGTTACAAGTCCTTTGTAGCTTGATATGTTTGCTAGGACAGGGTCCATAACCTGATTTATGCAAGATTTTCAAGATTAAAGTCAATTTACATTGAGAAAAGTTTGAAGGTTCGAATAGTAGTCAAGCTTATAAAAATAATTTTGCTAGAGAAAATAATAGGTTGATTTCTTTTAAAAAGAAATTTACCTCTATCTTCCTTAAATTGTAATTAAAACTTAATTGTGGTTGACTCCTCTAAACTTTAAAGAATAAGACCAATGGTTATCAATGCTAAAATGAAAAGTGTATTCCCTCCCTCCCTCCACTTGAGTGGATTAACGCTTTAGATGAAGATATATTTAATGTCATTTCCTTTTGGAACCTCAAAACATAAAAGTTTAGCTAATTTTGCTAGGTTCCTAGCAATCGTTGAATTAAATTCAAATATATTTTCAAATCTCATATTCAACCATATTATGATTTTTCTAATATTAGGAATGAATAATTATTGGTTGATATATTGAAGTTTGAAAATATTTTGAATTCCCTCACCTTTTAACCTTCTTGTAGGTTAAAGTTTATGATACTCTTAAATCCTATTTCTTAAAGGTACTACATGGATACGACGATTTGTCCTCTATCATGTGGTTTAACTCTGATAGAATGTGGATCTTAAGGTATGTGATGAAGATAAATAGACAAGTTATATAAAAGCTTTTGTTCATCATATGTTGTTTTCTCTTATGGTGATATTTTATAAATCAAATATTAGCTAAGTTTACTCTTGGCTTTATTACTCTATTTGAGAAAACTCATGAGCAAATCTTGTTAAGATTGATCATCTTAAATTTTTGTTTGGTCAAAAAAACTTAGGACGATTCAAGGTTCTTTATTATAGTTAATCCATGATATGGTTAATATTCCCTCTATCATGTGATTTTCCATCAAAATGAATTGACATTTCTTGAATTGATACTAAGTTAGTCGACTTCATTACATCTTTAATGGTTTCCTTCTTCAGAAGTGATAAAAAAAAATTATTATCATATTTGGGTTCACCCATTATGATATCCATAAGTAACTTAATTTGAATTAAGATTTATGTCAAATTGAAATTGGAGGAGGTGGAAGTCTTATTCATCTTCTTATCGTTATACATCTTATATGCATCTTGCAAGTTGATGAACTTGTTTCATAATGATCTCATTCAAGTTATTTATTCATACTATAGGATTGGGTCCAATTTATAAATCCATCTTTCTTGTATAAGAGGGTTAATTTTTTTTTTTTTTACTCTTATACTTGGAAGATGATTTTACAACTAAAATAATCATTTCAAGATTTAAGTAGAGGAAGCCTCCTAAAAAAAAAAAAAAAAAGAAGAAGAAGAAAGAAAAAAAAAGTGAAGAAGGAAAAGAAAAGAAAAAAGAGACACTTTCATTAAATGTGTAGAAAAAAAAAAAAAAAAAGGCTTCCCTTTCTAAATCTTGAATATCATAGGACCTATTCATCCTTTAGTATTTTTAACATTTGACTTTAAAAATTCAAAATTTTGGTTCATCATCAAGCATTGATGTTTTATGAGATGTAAAATATAAATATCATCTATAAGATTTGGAAATATTAAATTTCTACCTCCAATTTGATTCTCTTTTGATATAATTCTTATTTCAATGAAAACATAAAGAAGGAAACCTCAGTTTTGCTTGTAGGGAGCTTTGATCTGGGATAACAAAATCTAAGTCCCGAGACCTCTCTAGTTAGCAACTTGAGTAAGTCAGTTCATATATTCAAATCATTTTTAAGAAAAATCACACAGATGATCAATCTAAATGGAATTATAATGGTGCTGGTTATGCATTATTGGATTTCATATATCTAACCTAATTAAGATGCATAAACAAACTATTATCCAAAATATTTATCTTCAACTCTCTTTTGAACATCTTTCAATTCGAATGAGATTCTAGACAGGATCCTGATACTGGATGATCTATAGTGATATTTATGGATATAAAAATCACTTTCTTTAGATTCAAAATTTTCAAACTAAACTAAGGGACATCCCTTAGTTGGTTTTGAGATGATTGTCTAATGTTCTCATTCACTATTGAGTAGATATCATACAAATATAAATCTATTATTGACTGAACTAGGATGTTAGAACATGAGGGGTTCTATAGTTAGTGATGTCGATGATACCTTTGTTTGAATCTTTGTCAAACTTCAAAACAAAATCAAGCTACAATTTGACTAAGTCCATAATTGACTAATCTTGGATGTTAGAATTGGAGGGATTCTATTCCTGATAAAGTCTATGGTAATTTCGTCAAAAAGATATGGAATTCAATTCACGGTATATCTTTATCATAAACTAGATTCGGTTGTTAGAGCTTAAACAACTCTATCCCCGTTTCTTTTCATAGCATTGAAATCTAAAATATTTGAAACTACAATTTTCTTTAAAGAAAGTTGTTAAGTTTTGGATATTTTGATTAAACTCATGTTGGTCATATTCAAACTATTTAATTTAGAGGGAGTCAACCCATCTTTCGTTGAGTTTTTGAATCATTTCCCATGTCTTTTTCGTTGGTTTAAGATGATTAAAACTTAAGCGATCACTTTTAAATATTATAAGAAAATTATCAAATAAAAAATAAAGCTGTCACTTTTTGATGAAAATCAAACTTTTCTCAATCATTGTGAGTATTTGGTATTCCTCAGTATTTTCACTATAAAGGATGCTCAAATATACTCATTGTTCTATAACAACTCATGCAAAAGTTAAAAATTTCTAAGGAAAATTTTATCATGTTACATTTAGTTCTCTTAGAACATGTAAACGAAGACTCTAGAAAATTCATATTATTTTCTTTGAGTTAATCGAAACAAATTAAATCATAGAATCAATCTTTAAACAAAATCTTGCATTTCTCCTTTGGTGGTCGAGATGCTTTGTTAAGTCTTTACTTATCAAAGATGATCAAACTACTCCCCTTTTGTTTTTCTCATATATGATGATCCGATATAAAAACATAATTCCTAGTGGCATCCTAATCTTCATTCCGAGGAGAAGTATAAGCATCCCTAGCGGCATCTTCTTTTCATTAAATGTTAAATCTTAAATCCGTCTTTAGGTATAAGTCCTCCTACGGCATCCTATTGACATCTTTGGAGTTAGGAGTAAGCATCCCTAGTGGCATCCTAATCTTCATTCTGAGGAGAAGTATAAGCATCCCTAGCGGCATCTTCTCTTCATTAAATGTTAAATCTTAAATCCGTCTTTAGGTATAAGTCCTCCTACGGCATCTTATTGACATCTTTGGAGTTAGGAATAAGCATCCCTAGTGGCATCCTAATCTTCATTCCGATGAGAAGTATAAGCATCCCTAGCGGCATCTTCTCTTCATTAAATGTTAAATCTTAAATCCGTCTTTAGGTATAAGTCCTCCTACGGCATCCTATTGACATCTTTGGAGTTAGGAGTAAGCATCCCTAGTGGCATCCTAATCTTCATTCCGAGGAGAAGTATAAGCATCCCTAGCGGCATCTTCTCTTCATTAAATGTTAAATCTTAAATCCGTCTTTAGGTATAAGTCCTCCTACGACATCCTATTGACATCTTTGGAGTTAGGAGTAAGCATCCCTAGTGGCATCCTAATCTTCATTCCGAGGAGAAGTATAAGCATCCCTAGAGGCATCTTCTCTTCATTAAATGTTAAATCTTAAATCCGTCTTTAGGTATAAGTCCTCCTACGGCATCCTATTGACATCTTTGGAGTTAGGAGTAAGCATCCCTAGTGGCATCCTAATCTTCATTCCGAGGAGAAGTATAAGCATCCCTAGCGGCATCTTCTCTTCATTAAATGTTAAATCTTAAATCCATCTTTAGGTATAAGTCCTCCTACAGCATCCTATTGACATCTTTGGAGTTAGGAATAAGCATCCCTAGTGGCATCCTAATCTTCATTCCGAGGAGAAGTATAAGCATCCCTAGCGGCATCTTCTCTTCATTAAATGTTAAATCTTGAATTCGTCTTTAGGTATAAGTCCTCCTACGGCATCCTATTGACATCTTTGGAGTTAGGAATAAGCATCCCTAGTGGCATCCTAATCTTCGTTCCGAGGAGAAGTATAAGCATCCCTAGCGGCATCTTCTCTTCATTAAATTTTAAATCTTAAATCCGTCTTTAGGTATGAGTCCTCCTACGACATCCTATTGACATCTTTGGAGTTAGGAATAAGCATCCCTAGTGGCATCCTAATCTTCATTCCGAGGAGAAGTATAAGCATCCCTAGCGGCATCTTCTCTTCATTAAATCTTAAATCTTAAATCCGTCTTTAGGTATAAGTCCTCCTACGGCATCCTATTGAAATCTTTGGAGTTAGGAGTTAGCATCCCTAGTGGCATCCTAATCTTCATTCCGAGGAGAAGTATAAGCATCCCTAGCGGCATCTTCTCTTCATTAAATCTTAAATCTTAAATCCGTCTTTAGGTATAAGTCCTCCTACGACATCCTATTGACATCTTTGGAGTTAGGAGTAAGCATCCCTAGTGGCATCCTAATCTTCATTCCGAGGAGAAGTATAAGCATCCCTAGCGGCATCTTCTCTTCATTAAATGTTAAATCTTAAATCCGTCTTTAGGTATAAGTCCTCCTACGGCATCCTATTGACATCTTTGAAGTTAGGAGTAAGCATCCCTAGTGGCATCCTAATCTTCGTCCCGAGGAGAAGTATAAGCATCCCCAGTGGCATCTTCTCTTCATTCTATTGATATTCTTGAAGTTAATCTTGATTTATAAAAAGGTTTCAATCATATCAAAATTAAATTCAAAATTCCTGTTCGTCTCAAACCTCATTCAACTTTTCAATATCTTGACTTTGTTAAATAATTCTAATTTTATTAGTTATTATTTGCTAAAGCCATCAATGCCAATATCAACTTCAAATCAATTGCTCAAACTCGAATCTCTATAAACTTTTCATTCTAAATTTTCTGTCAAACCCAAAATTCCTTCAAATTGTATACTCAAATCTTCAACTTCAATTATGGATCTAGTTGATCGTTTCGGTCAACGCCAATACGCACGATAAACTTTGGCAAGTTTATCATGCCTATTGGGGGTCCATTTGTTGACCTCATTATTTGAGGTCAATTTCCCCATAATCAACTCTAGCACCTAGGTCTTCGTAGCCTAGTGTAGACGTCGCCCATAGGATTTCCCTTAGGTGGACACCCGCTGACGTAGCATCGACTCGAACCTATCACTCAATTCGAATCAAAATCAATTCAATCTAGTTTCAATTCAACTCCAAAATTAACAAAAAATCAAACCCGATTTATGATCCGTCGATGTCGATCGACTCATTTTAATATGGTTTTCGATCAAATTAATACATTATTGGGCTCAAATCAATTCACCAATCGAATTAAAATTAAATCAAATTAACTCAAATTGAATTCGATTTCAATGGCTCCGATTAACCCGTTTTGACTCATCACAAGTATATATATAATAATAATTGATACGTCGTCAAAAATTATCTTAATCGGGCACGAATCTCGATGCAAAATCAAGTTTGGAAACTTCAAAAATTAATTCGGAGACCATCCCAACTCCGATTTCAGTAAAATTATAGTCGAACTGAGCGTCTCAGGAATACAAACCCAACGACACCAAGATCAACCCAATCCGAGCCCAAATGAGTCCAAATCAAGGGCTCAAATTGCTGTTGGAAGGTTCAAACCGCAATTTGAGTGACCAAACGGTCTCCGATTTTGACGAGTTTATACTCGAATCGAACGGCTCGACGAGACGAATCCAATGAGCCCAAGATCACCGAATTCTAAAATCACTAAGGCCTTCAAATGTCAACCGAACGGTCCACGGTCAAAGGGTTCAGCAACAACCCATAACCACCCACTCTCCCTCTCCCTCAACCCATAACCACCCACTCTCACTCTCCCTCAACCCAAAAAAACGTCCAAGCCTCCCTCCTCTCATACATGACACATCCAAGCCCCTCCTCTCATCTAATCTCCAGCCCTAGGAACCCCAAATGAACCCCTCTATGCTACGGCTTGTTCAACCAGAGGCAACAAAAAGTGGTAAATTTTCTTCTTCTTGATCTCTTTCTTCTACATTTTTTTTTTTTTTCTTCTTCACTATTTCAATCATCAAAATATTAAGAATATATTGATTCCCATTTCTCTCTATGGTTGTAGAAGATGAGGGATTTAGATCATTTCATTTCTTTCATTTTGGGATCTAATGTTGATTTTATAGAAGTCATAAAGCATTATCTTTAAAATTTCTTATTGCTTCTAATAGTTACATATCTTTGATGTTGTTTTAAGAAAGTTTTTGGTGAGAAATGTGATGAAATTTTGTTGTTGTCTTTAAGAGAAGAGATTAAATATATCATTTCTTGTTAAAATTGTAAATTAATGCGTATAATTAAGTTGATTTTTCTTCATCAATATCTAAGGGTGTAATATATGCATATATATGCAAATTGTAACTTGTGCATGTCTTGAAAAATAGGAAGCAAAAATTTTTTGTTTTAGAGGTGGAAGTATATGTTGGAAATATTTTGTGTTGAGAATTGAATGTTTTGAAAAGTGCTTTGCGTTGAGGGAGAGGTGTGTATTATTTTGAAAGGTGAATTGTGAAAATTTTTTTGGAAGGATATTTTTGTACATTTTGGAGAGGTGAAAAGTATATATTGTGGGTAAGTAAAAGTGTGTATTTGTGAGAAGTGAAAAGTGTATGCGTGTATCTCTCTAAAAAGTATAGGTGATGTTTTTGAAAAGTGATTCGTGCGTGTGCTTTAAAATGTAATCGTGTGATCTTTGTAAGATGAAAGTTATATATGCTTCGAAATATGAAATGTGTAAATCTATAATAGTGAAAAATATAGTGTTGAAATGAATTGTGTATAAGTTAAAAGCGATGTGTGAGAAATATAGTGAGGCTAATGGGATCGAAAAGTTGATATTTATGTGTTTTGAAAGTTAAAGTATGTGTATATGAATAGCTAAGTGAATGTTTTGAAAAATATATATGAAATATGTTAGAAGGTGAAATGTAGGAATTTTGGGTAAAATGAAACGTGTGTGGAGATAATGTGGTTTTGAAAAGTAAAATGCTTTTGACTATGTGTATTGAGAGATGAGATATTTTGGAAAGTGTGTGTTTGAAAGTATTTGGATTTTAAATGATTCAGATTCATAAAGGATTCAAATTGAAGTGTACAAGTGTGAGAGGTAAATTGTTTATTTTGTGAAAATTGTGTAAATTAGAAAGAGTGGTATTGAATATTAAAAGATTGTAAAGTGTACTTCCAAAAGTAAAGGTTTCAAAAGCCAAGTCAACACAACTAGTGATCAAGCCCGAAGAAAGGTAAGCCTTTTATTTTCAATAAATTTTAATTATATTATTATTATTTATTAAAAGTGCTTTCTAATCCCTATTTTTCTTTTCTTTATTTGCATGAACTGCGAGGAATGGTACGGATCGAGGAAACAAAAGTACAAGGAGCTAAAGGCGTCAGTAACCTCTATCCAACCGGGTAGAGATGCTACGGGCGGAACCACCGGGTCGTAGCCCCCGGTGATTGTGAGTATTTCTAAACTTAGAAAATCTTTAGGGGTCCCTTGATGTGGTATGCGTGAACCCTTCCTTTAGGTCCTTGTAGCAACTTCAATTTTATTAGGATTAATTTTGTTTTATTTTAGATCCTTAAACCTTTACACGCACGCAAAGTCCTAAGGGTTAGTAATAACAAATTTTTATCCCATACAACAGTAGTGACACTTAAGGACAAAAATTAAGGACCGGGTCTTAGAAAATCTAGACTTAGGAAGCATGCACACTTTAAGATAGAAATATATAACATAGAAAACTTAGTGACACCTCACCTTAGAATTAGTGAATATTTTTAAATTAAAATTCAATCAATTAGAAAATTTTAGCCAATAATTGACCTAGGACATATCAAAACCACATAACCTATTGCACACACTTAGAATTATTTGCTAGGACAACCGACTCTAGTTTTAGGTTAGGCCGATGTTTATTTCCTTACTGCACTGTGACGGGCTTATTCTTGAGTTTTATTGCATGCTGGTTGTAAAATGTTGGTGTGTTTGTTTATTTATTTTTACTGCACTCTGTGTTGGTTTGATTGACGATTAGATTACCCATAGGTTAGGAGCGATCTGGATTGTTAATATGATTTTCTGCAGGTGGCCACACTCATGCAGGGCAGAAAAAGAGGGGCTAATTAATTAATAATAAATAAATGCTACAGGTGCTTCAGCTGCTTAGCCCCCAAATGAAGAAGAGTGTGGCCAAGTGTGGCTTAATAATTTAAATTCAATTGCATATATATATAACTGCGTGGGATGATTTTTATTATAAATTGTTTATGATAACCCTGCAAGTGGTTTAGATTTTTCTTTTCTTTCTGTGAAATGTAATGTAAATGTAAATGCGTTTGAAAAATGTTATAAATTGTGAAAGTGATTTTGAAAGTGGGATATTACATCCAATTTGGAATCCAAAGAAAGGAGAATATACCTTAAAGGATTATTCTCTTTTATTTGGAAAGCCAAATTATGATGATTCAATATCCAAATAGAAAAGAAAATACCCCTCTTAGGAATGAGTTTCTTTTCATTTGGATATCCAGAACCCGACGGACCCGAGAAGTTCGTAGAAGAAGAAAAGACAGAACAAGAAGATTGAAGAAAGAAGAGGAAGAAATGAAGATTTAAGGAACAGTATATCCCATTTCAAAAATCACTTGCATCATTCTTAGGATTAGAATCCGGGTTTGTTGTCAGTGGTGCCCGGCCACTTTACTTTTCTTCAAATTCTGGGTGTAATATGGACATTGGACATTGGACATTATATTTGGATTATTAAAATTGATTGTTTACATTGTTTGTGCAGTAGATTTTTTTTAGGACCTTGCATGCCGTGTTTTGTTTTAGCCTGGATTCGAAACGGAGAGATTTTTTTTCGTAAGGGTACGCTTAAAATTCTTCTACTTGTAATTTTAAATAAAAAAATTTTAGGCTCACATAGTAACTCTAACGATCTAAGAAGTAAGCTCGGGACCGCCGAGAGTCAGCAAAAGCATATTAATACTTTCTCTTCCTTGTTAGGCACCTCACCGCAAGCGGGTTCTGGCAGACCACTTGACCTATGAGGGGGCAGTTCTGTCAAGGGGAAGTTGTGCAATCTCTAGGGAAAAATCTATTTTCTAAGCCTAAATTTTTAAACTGCTTCATTATCATTTTATGCATTCGAGTCAATTAGCATGCATTGCATTAGATACAAACTAAAAAGAGTCTAAAATATTAATTGCATTTCTAGACATTTATCACCCTATATAAGTTGAGGGGCTAATTAGAAATTGTCTTAGATGTCAGCCCCAATTCCTTAAAACTTAAACAACATCCCTACCCATCTTTCATAAGAGACTGGACACATAGTTTTAAAGCGCCTAGGTGGTTAGCTGGCTCCCCAATCCAGGCCGGGGTAAGTCCAGAATTGCACTTCATTAGTTAGGTTCGGGTCGCTACTTTGTAGTACCCAAATTAGATTTAGGTTCTGAGGCAGATTCTTTTTAGATCTTAAGTCCTCGCCCTCCGGGAATATAATCCCAACTTTCTAATAAAATGTCAACTTAAACATAAAATTTTCTCTTAAAATGTAAAGCCCAACATAGGATAGACTGAGGTTATCTCTGAGCTTCTCAGAATCCGACACCTCCTACTTTTCCTCCATTTACTCGCTAATAAATCTTCAATATTGAGCTTTCACCTTGGAAAATTCCTACTTCTGTTTCTTGTCTTTTACTTTGTAGTCAAAGGGTATGAAATCACTGCTTTAATCGAGAGTTTTCTTAGGAGCATTCCTCCTAGGATGTAATTAACTATAGGAGCTTGCTCCTATAGGGATTTGAGGACCCCAGACTAAAATAAACCTTGTTTTATTCGTATAAAACAAGGGAAGAATCTTTGGGAACGTAGATATTTTTAAAACCTTATTTTTAATTTTGAATAGACTTGTAGAATGTTATTATTATCTTTTTAGATAATATAATATTATACTTGTTATATTCAACTTTAGAAATAATGAATTTTATAAAACTCATTCTCGCTTTTGGATATCTTGAAGAATATTATGTTCGTCTTTTAAGATGATATAATATTCTTCTTGCCATATCTAAATAAAAGAATGAATAAACTTTTTTTCAAAAAAAAAAAAAACCGTATTTCTATCTTTAAACATATTCTATAGAATTTCATGTTCATCTTTTAAGATGATATGTTATTCTTTGAACTGTTTGATTATAGAAATATCAATTTTCAAAACCCTATTCTGATATTGAATCCATTGTAGAATATTGTGTCGGCCTCTCGAGACTGTACTTTATTCTCAATGCAGTATTCAATTATAAAATAGGAGAAATCAAAATCTGCGTGGTGTGACACAACTTTTTCCCACCACTAAGCTCAATGAAAATCACAATCAATATAAAAAGATTAGTAATAATATTATTAACAATTAATAAATGCATAACAATACTAACATATAATGAGAAATTGAAATGCTTATAACTAGAATAAAAATATAAATGTATTATTGAGCTCCTAGTTTAAATATGGATATGATGTTAGTTTGAAGAAAAATCTTGCTTACATTTGACAAAACTTTGGGTATTATAATCCACCCCTCCATGTTGACATTTCATCCTCAAAATTTACTATTTTAAGAACCATCAAATAATTGAGGAAACTTCAATCTAATGTCTTCTTATTTCTCCCAATTTGCCTCTTTTCCTTGTCTGTATTATCATTTCACTTTGACATAAGGGATTTGACGGTTTCTAAGTTGTTTAGTATCAAAACCTATTATTTTTTCTAGTTTTTCAGTGTATATGAGATTCTTTTGTAGACCAATTTCATCATATGAAATTCTCCGATCGGCATTTGTAACCCATTTTCTTAATAGTGACACATGAAAAATATTATGAATATCTAACATTTCTGCTGGAAAAGTAAGTCTATAAGCAACCTTTCCAATTCTTTTAGTAATTTCAAAATGTCTTATATATCTTGGATTCAATTTGCCTCCCTATCAAAATCTTGTTGTACCTTTCACAAGCTTAACCTTCAAGAATACAAAGTCACCCACTTAAACCTCTACTGCCCTGTACTTAAGTTCATAATACTTTTGATAACTATCATGGGTAGATTTTAATCTATCTTTGATTAATCTAATTTTCTTTATTTCATCATCAACTAACTCTAGACCCATTAGTTGTCTTTCTCCTACCTCAACCCAAGTTAAGGGAGTTCTACATTTTCTACCATAAAGTGCTTCATATGGTGCCATTTGTATACTTTTTTGATAGCTATTGTTGTAAGAAAATTCAATCATTATTATGTGATCCTCACAACTACCTTTAAAATCTAAAACATATAATCTTAACAGGTCTTCTGGTACATGAATGGTTCTTTCAATTTGTCCATCAGCCTGAGGAGGAAAAGCAATACCAAAGTGTAGATTTGTACACAGGTTTTCATGAATGCTTTTCCACAGCCAAGAAGTAAATCTTCCATCTCTATCAGAGATAATAACCTTTGGAATACCATGTAATCTGATAATTTCTTCCACATACAGGCATGCCAATTTATCTACTAAATTAGTTTGCTTGATAGGCAAAAAGTAAGCTGATTTTTTGAGTCTATCAATAATTACCCAAATGTTGTCGTGACCCTATTTAGATTGGGGAAATCCTATAACAAAATACATTGCAATTTCTTCCCACTTCCACTCAGGGACAAGTAGTGATTGCAGTAATCCACTAGGTCATTGATGTTCATCTTTCACCATTCGACATGTTTCACATCTAGCTACATATTCAATAACGTCTCTCATTATACCTGGTCACCAAAATATTACATTCAAGTATTTATACATCTTGGTACTGCCTGGATGAATTATGTATCCAGTATGATGAGCTTCTTGCAAAATTCCCCTATGTAAATCTAGATCACTGGGTACCCACAACTATATTTTACATCTAATAACTCCAACAACATCCAAAGAAAGATTTAGCTTTTTTCCTGATTGGGCTTGCTCCAATAATTTATAATATTCATTATTGAGTTTCTGAGTTTCTTTGATACTATCACTTAGAGTGGGCTTTACTATCATCTGGTGTAAATATTCCATATTCTAAAAACCTCTAATTTCCAATTATAACTTTTCCATTTCTTTAATCAATTGAAACTCTTGAGTAACCATCCAGCTTATTATTCCTATAGATTAGTGACTCAGAGCATCAACCACAATATTGGCATTTCCTAGATAATACTGAATATCCAAATCATAGTCTTTAATGAGCTCTAACCATCTTCTATGTCTCAATATATATATATATATATATATATATATATATATATATATATATATATATATATATATATATATATATATATATATATATATATATATATATATATATATATATATATATATATATATATATATATATATATATATATATATATATCATGGTCCAATTATAACTTTTTCATTTCTTTAATCAATTGAACCACTTGAGTAACCATCCAGTTCATTATTCATATAGATTTGTGACTCAGAGCATCAACTAGAATATTGGCTTTTCCCATATAATACTGAATATCCAAATCATAGTCTTTAATGAGCTCTAACCATCTTCTATGTCTCAAATTGAAATCTTTATGTGAATATATATATATATATATATATATATATATATATATATATATATATATATATATATATATATATATATATATATATATATATATATATATATATATATATATATATATATATTAAGCTCTAATTATTTGTGAAAATTTCACATCTTATCCCATATAGGTAATGCCTGCAAATCTTTAAAGCAAATACTACTACCATTAACTCCAAATCATGAGTGGAAACATTTCTTTCATGGGCTTCAACTCTCATAGTAAGCACTAATGATCTGATATATGTATATATATATCAGATCTGAGTGGCAAAATTCCTTTCATGGGGGCTTCAACATTCCATATTCTTAAAAACTCTACTTTCCAATCATAACTTTTCCATTTCTTTAATCAATTGAACCTCTTGAGTAACCATCCAGTTCATTATTCCTATTGATTTGTGACTCAGAGCATCAACAATAATATTGGCTTTTCCTATATAATATTGAATATCCAAATAATAGTCTTTAATGAGCTCTAACCATCTTCTATGTCTCAAATTGAGTTCTTTCTATATATATATATATATATATATATATATATATATATATATATATATATATATATATATAAATCTCTAATGATTTGTAAAAATTTCACATCTTATCCCATATAGGTAATTCCTCCAAATCTTTAAAGAAAGTACTACTACCGCCAGCTCTAAATCATGAGTGGAAAAATTTCTTTTATGGGGCTTCAACTATCTTGATGCATATGTAATCACCTTTCTATTCTGCATTAGAATACATCCTAAACCTTTTAAAGATGTATCACTATAAATTTGAAATCCTTTTTTTTTGTTAGGGAAGTGTTAATATTGGTCTTATAGTAGATGCTTTTTCAATTCCTAAAAGCTTTTCTCACGTTAAGCTATCCACTCAAATTTTACCTCTTTCCTCATTATTTTGTAAAAAGGCATAGCAATCTGTGAAAATATTTTAATGAACTATCTGTAATATCCTGCTAATCTAAGAAAGCTATGAACTTTTGTAACATTCTTTAGTATATGCCATTCCACAATTGCTTTCACTTTCTATGGATCTACTGAAATTCCTTCCCCATTGATAATATGTCCCAATAAGGAAATACTTCTTAGTCAAATTCACATTTGAATACTTTGCATACAGCTGATTTTTCTTTAATATCTCCAAAACTATTCATAAATGTTTAGCATGCTCTTCATAAATCTTTGAGTACACCAAGATGTCATCAATGAAATAATCACAAACTTATCTATATAGTCTTTAAAAATTGTGTTCATCATATCCATAAAGATAGTAGGAGAATTTGTTATCCCAAATGGCATAACTCTAAATTCAAAATGATCATATCTTGTCCCAAAAGCTGTCTTACTGAAATCTGCTTCTATAACTCTCACTTGATGATATCTTGATCTTAAATCAATTCTAAAAAATACTGTGCACCTGCTAACTGATCAAATAAGTCATCTATTCATTTTAATGGATATTTGTTTTTAATATTTTACTTTATTCAGTTCTCTATAGTCAATATACATTCTCATGGATCCATCCTTCTTCTTATGAAAAAGTACAAGTGCACTCCAAGGGGAATGACTAGCCCTGATAATTCCCTTATTCATTAACTCCACTAATTGAGTTTTTAACTCCTATCATTCTTTTGGGGCCATCCAATAAAGATATTTATTGATTATTGGTATTCCTGACTGTAATTTTTTGCCAAATTCAACTTCTCTTTCTGGAGGTAATCCAGGTAATTCTTCATGAAATACATATAAAAATTCAGAGATAATTGAAACATTCTATAATTTTTAAACATCTTTATTTAAGACCTCCATTTTAGCCAAGAACACTAGCTCACCCCTCCTTAAGTATTTACTCATCGTTACTACACTAACAAGAGAGAATGTTGCATTCTTCTCATAGGAAAAATAAAAGGTCTTCCCATTTAGAAAATTGAATTTTATTCTCTTCTTCCAACATTGAATCATAGCAAAAATTTTAACTAACAAATCCATCCCCAAGATGATGTCAAGCATTTTAATAGGCACTATCAATTTCATTGAAAATTTATGACCATGAATATCCAGATTCATAAGACACATCCTATTGGCTGGAAAACTATCCCCTATTGGCATCATATCACGCACAGTAGGTGTAAAATATATAGTCTCAACAGATAAATTAGAATAAAATTCTTCAAAAATAAATGAATAGGATACACCAGAATAAAAAAAAAAACTATACCCAACTTGTTAGAAATCAAAAGTATACATGTAACCACTACCTCAAAATTATTATCCTTTTGGGGTGTAATGGCAAACACTCTAGCTTTCACATGTTGATTACATTTAAGATCTGATGCTTCTCCTTTTAACAAAACTGGTGGTTTTTCTTGTACTGCTAACCTTCCTTAGAACTGAGTTTTTCTTATTTGATTTCCTCCTTCCAGATATATCCTATGTGGTACCTATTTATGATATCATAGTGGCATGTTATTATTTCTTTTCTCTTGAGGGAAATCCATCTTGTGATGACCCATCTCACTGCATTTAAAACATCATTCTGATCCCACCAAATATTGACCAAAATTTCACTTCCCATACTACTCTCATAAAGGTTTTTCAAGCTAACTATGCTTCTATTTATCATCAAACTTTGGCTTTTCGCTTCTGAATCGATCATCCCTTTCAAATATTTTTTTTCTTTTTCATGGTTGTTGTGGCTCCTAATTATACTTAAAAAAAAATTTAGCTCATTTTCAATCCTTCTATCTCTCTCCACTAACACTGAGAAGTCACTAATAGAAAAAGGTGCCAATGCTAGTCATAGTTTATCTCTGCGTCCTCTCAAAAATCTGTGGCACTTCTCCTCTTTGGTGCTGACGTAATGAGGTGTGTAGCGAGAAAAAGAAGTGAACTCAACTTTGTATTGCATAACTATCTTGGAACCTTGAGTCAAATTGAAGAATTTATCTTACAGAACTAATCTGGCTGATGGAAGAATAAACCAATCTCTGAATACTTTCACAAAATCATCCCACTGTATGTTAGTAATAGGCATCTATCCAAATTTTTCTCTATGTTGAGCTTGCCACAATCTTTTTACTCATTCTAACATAAATATAGAAAATGGTACTTTTCTATTTTTAGGTTAGATCATGCCATCTAAAATCTTTCAAATCTTTAACAACCAGTCTTCTGCTACGGTTGGATCGCTTGCACCCTTAAATGCAGTGGTTTAAAAGTCTAGAGTAATTTTAAATGTCGATCCACTACATTATCACTTTCATATCTGGATCCACTGCTAGTAAAAGAATTCTCCATATATGCCATTTTATTTACCACTTGTGAGTTTAAATGCATAGTATCTTGAAGTTTTTTAGATTTATTTCCCTCATTCATTGTTTTTTTTGTATCCAGCCATGATGACTGACCAGTCATTCTTTATGGCAACCCTTAAGACAAAATTATATGTATGCATATAGATAATTCATATAATATAAGTACACTCAGGGTAATAAATATGATCATTCAAAGCATTAAATAATCAAGTATGCTATTATACTAAAATGAATGCACAATTCCATTAAAACTTGTTTCAACCTATAACTCATTATATCTCATTTTTATTATATCTTATCATAATCCCACTTCTAAATCAAATTATACTTCCACTTTATCGTGATTTGGCTCTGTACAAATTTCTATCACACCCTAGTTTAGCCTACCCCTAATGGTCAATATGGAATATAATAGAGAAGGATAAATTAAATTGGTTTCTTCCTACTAACACCCATTTTGAGCCACTACTTTCATAATAGAGTGAGTAAAATAAATCTATTTAAACTCTCCTAACTTACCAACCTATCAAATTTCATAATTAATAATTAAAAGCATATAATATCACTTAATACAATGTGCTTCTAAGCAAACTATTTTGGGGAATATGTATTGCACGTTGGTTTTTTATTTTGGAAATCAAGAAGCAAAGGAATATATGGTGATGGTGAAGACAATAAAGTGTTTATTTCTTCTAACACAATTACGTTGTCTTCTATATCAACTAATACAGCTATAATTAAATGCTTGTAGGGAATCTGGGATGTTAATCAGTCTAATAGACTGTTGAAGAAATCTTGGTATCCTCCCCCTCGTTTCTGGATAAAAGTTAATGTGGATGTGTGCTTCCTATCGGCATATAGGGCTACTATTGGAGGACTATTTAGAGATAAAAAGGAAGGTTTCTATGTGCATGCAGGTTTAGTGGAATTCACTGGGATGTTAATCAACTGGATTTGCTTGTTGTTAAGTCCCTGGATCGGTATTTACAAAAATGGATGCTTGATTATAAAGGTATCATTGTTGAAGGTGATAAAGCAAATGTATTCAAGCTTCTACAAAAGTGTTACAACTTACATGGAGCAGCTGAAGACTGTATGGAGGTACCTTAGGGGTTAAGAGATTTTAATTTTATTATGTTTAATTGGGTGGATAGATGTTGGAATAAGTTAGCCAATTTGTGTACTAACATTGCTTTTAATTATGATTTTCTTTGGGATGACATTACAATTTGTGTAGTATACCTCCTTTTTTAAAAATATTAAAGGAGGAATGTGATGCTATTTGTAGGTTGTAATTGGTTTTCTTTTTAATAAAATTGCTTCGACATTTCATAAAAAGAAATGAACAATTGAAATAAATATAGAGCTCTACTAAAACTTTTAAAATTTAACTACATACCAAAAAGTCTATACAACTTTCATTCAGATCTCCTTTAAGATCTCTTTATACACCAAAAGAGACAGTCACCTACCTCCCGCATATTGCCCTACGGGCTCCTTTCCCTTACAAGCAATACAACCACTACAAACAAACTAAGCTCAGTAAAATACACAATCAATATATAAAAATTAGGAATAATATGATTAAAAGTTCAAAAATACTTAACAATAGTAACATATTTGTTGAAACTAGTTCAATAAGAATTAGGATGTTAAGCCTAATTAATTTTCTCACGGGTAACCAAGAGGGGGGGGGGGGTGAATTGGTAATTAAAAATTTTTATCCCACTTTTTAAATTTTTAGGAAAAAACAATTTAATTTGTGAGTTTTTCTAGAAAATGTTTTTCAACCACAAAGTTTATATACAAAAAGTAAAAATGCAGCAAAAAATAAAAGACACAAAAATTTATAGTGGTTCGGTCAAAACAAGACCTACATCCACTCGCCAGAGGCACCCTCTGAGTATTGCACTAATACCACTAGTGACTCTCCTTTTGCACCCAAAGCAAGGTGGAGAAGCCTTTACAAACTATTTTCATCATTACCTGGTGCAGCAGAGAACCATCGTCCTTTCACACTCCCCCGATGTCGGCAGAGAATAATTCGTCTTTTCACACTATCCCTAGTGTTGGTAGAGTACCATCCATCCTTTCACACTCCCTCGATGTCGGTAGAGAACCTTCATCCTTTCACACTCCCCCGATGTCGGTAGAGAATCATTCGTCCTTTCACACTATCCCCAGTGTTGGCAGAGTACTATCCATCCTTTCACACTCCCCCGATGTCGGTAGAGAACCTTCATCTGTTCACACTTTCCAAGTGCTAGAAGAGAACTGGATCTCCTTGAAGATCTTCTTCACAAGTCCAATCTAAAAGAAAAGAGAGAAGAGTGAAGTAATCTCAAACTTGAGAGAAGCTCTGTGTCCTGTTCTAGTGAGAGAAACAAATCTTGTTTTTTTTTTTTTTTTTTTTTTTTTTTTTTTTTTTTTTTTTGCGTTCTTTTCTATTTGAATCATGGGGGGAGGATGGCATCCTCTAACTGCCGGTAGAGGATTGCTGGCGGTGGTAATCAATCAAGAATTACTCGTAATGCTATTCTTAAACCTATTGACCAGAGATCCGTCAGTTTTTGCGGTGTTCTTGGGGATCAAGAAACACCCAGAATTTCTACTAATCTGGTAATCAGAGTAGGGTTTAGGCATCTGGAGAGGCTTGAACCAATTGTGGAAGGGAATGGCAATTGTGTTGCTATTGATTGGAATGTAGAAGACGAAGCTATTCCAGGTTTTCATTTGAAATTGGATACAGAATCGTTATCGTTAGAAATTGATCTGAAGGTTAAGAACCATGCTGGGCATCGTGTTTCTAAAGTTCAGGATCAGAATAATCTGAATCTAACTGGTGCTTTTGAGAAAGCTGGAGATAATTTAGATGAGGGTATTAAAATGAATGATGTTGTTATCCCTGTGAACAAATTTGAATCGGCTTAGAAAAACACGCAACACATTAAATTGAATTTTGATTCTAATTCTACCCAGTTAACTGAAGATGGAGTAGCAGTGAAGTTAAGAACTGATAAGGAATTAACAAATTCTTAGGTTTTGAAGAAATCATTGGTTATCAAGGTTCTAGGGCGGGACTTGCCATTTTCAATTTGTAGTCAAGAACTCTGAAGGAAATGGAGTATGTATGGTAGCTTCCATCTGACGACTTTGGGTCACAACTGGATTCTGTGTTCGTTTGCTAATTTTGATTCCATGGAAGAGGTGTTGAATGGGGGTCTTTGGTACATTGGGAACAATATCATAGGAATGGACAGATGGTCGTCTTCCTTCTCTACTAATTCGCTAAAAGAAATTACCTCACCGGTATGGATTCATTCCTGGGACTACCTTTGAGTTGTTGGGATGAGGATAATATACCAATGATTTCCTCTATGATAGGAACTCCTTTGTTGCTGGATGGGAATTCTTTTAAATGGGGTAAGAGGGAGTACGCTAGATGCTGTGTTCGAATTGAGCTGGAGAAGAAACTCCCTATAGGATTTTGGATAGAAGGCATTCACGGAAGAACTTATCAATGTGTGGAATACAAAAAGCTAACAACAGAGAACTGAAGATCAATGTGGTAGAGTTGGTCACAGTAAGAATGTTTGTCTGGTTTCCGTTTCAGCTATGGACATTGAAAGAAGAAGTCAGGGCTCTAATGAAATTGTGAAACAGGATGATGTAGTGAAGACTGATAAAGTTAAGCAAAAAGATGAAGAATATGGGTTGTGGATCCATGTAAATTTTAACAATAGAAGATTCAGAAATGCCAGGAAGAATATTAGAGTTAATACTATTGTTAAACAGGTTTATAGACCTGTTGAATTGATGAAACAGGGGAAGGCTGCTGAAAAGTTGGATGAGTCTCTTAATGAAGAAGGAATGGCATTTACTTCTGAACCATCAATGGAACCTGTAGAATTACAGGTTCAGGAGATACCTGTTGCTGTGAATAAATTCCAAGCGTTGAATTGTGAATTAGAGGAGGGAGAGGTGGTTGAAAGGGCTAGTGAGAAGAGTTTGAATAAATCCATTGATTTGGATTCAGTTGAAGTTGTTGTTACTCCTGGTTCGCATATTTCTATTGCTGAATAGAGAACTGAAGATCAGGTGGTATCTGTGTCAAATTCTGGGAAATGCAAACTCTTAAAAGAATTTAGATGTTTAGGGCCTATGGAAACTAATCAACGGAACAGAAGAGGAGACAAAAAAAATTGCAAAATAGTAGTAGATCCTTCCCCTATTATTTCTTAATGGAGTCAATTATTTTTTGGAATTGTAGGGGGGCTAGAAAGAGGGAGGCCTCCTTATATCTTAGAGAAGTTGTGAAGGATTACAAGGGCTTTTTTGTGGGGCTTACTGAAACAAAGATATCTTCTCTTGATAGAAGTGATGTTAATAAAATCATTGGTAGTGAGTGGGATTACTTCTTTCATCCCTCAAGTGGCAATTCAGGTGGTATCTTAATCTTATGGAAGAAGGAATTTGCTTCTTTTGAAATGGTTGATCACTCCTCCCAAGTGTTTATAGGGCAGCTAATCACTAATGCTTTGGGTAAGTGGAACATTGCAACGGTTTATGGTGGGAAAGATGCTCAAACTTGTAGATCTTGAAAGTTTGTTAGAGATGTTAAGCCCTATAGAACTGGCCCAAGCTAACCAAGAGCCCCTGAATTGGTATTTTAAAAATTCTTTTCAACAAAAGCAATAAAATCAGATAAACCAAAATCACACCACAAGAAAAATAAGTGCAGAAATTAATGTGCGGAAGCGAGAAACAAGAACACAAAAATTTATAGTGGTTCGGTCAACTCGACCTACGTCCACTCCCCGGAGGTGCCCTTCGAGTATTGCACTACAATCATGACTCTCCTTTAGCCCCCACAGCTAGGCGGAGAAGCCTTACAAAGAACCTCCTTTTTGCCACCCCGGTAAAACAAAGAACCTATCTCCTTTTGCTTCCTTCTGAAGCTTGCAGAGAACCACGATCAGTTGCTGAATTTTTACCTCTACCGACCCTTCCACGGATGAGAAACTCTAGACGAAGAAGAAGCAGAGTGATTCTTGAAGCAACCCTTATGAATCCCCTCATAAGCTCCCCCTCACAAGATCCTCTCTCTCTCTCTCTCTCTCTCTCTCTCTCTCTCTCTCTCTCTCTCTCTCTCTCTCTCTCTCTCTCTCTCTCTTTCTCTCCTCAAGGTCTTCTCAGATTAAGGCAGCAGCAAAAGATTATTAAAACATTTGAGCAATAACCTTTATAAAGAAGAGCTCAAAATAGCTCATTAATTGCAAGTTGCCAACCTAATCATCCAGGACGATTTGTACATCATCCTGGCCGATTAGTACAAAGTTCTAAAGATCGGCCAGCACGCCGCTCTGAATTTGAGCTAGAAAATGGTAAAATTGGTCTGCTCGTCCAGGCCGATCTCATGATCTTCCTGGCCAATCAGTTCAAATCAACACAATATCATCCGGTGCATCGCCCTAGATTGGTGTTGTCCGATCCTTATCGGCCAGTGCATCACCGTGAATTGGCTCTAGCCAATCCATATTGTCCAGGTACAACTAAGGATTTTGAATAGATCATCCTGGTCAATCTTTCGATCATCCAGGATGATATTATTGTATCAATTTGTCCTTAATTGATCCCTTGATTACTGGTTCAATTTAGGCATAATTATGTAATTTCGTCCAGGCCGATCCAACATCGTCCTGGCCTATTTCCAAAAATACAGTATACCTAAATTGAATAAAGTGGCTATTTCTTTCTGTTTTGAGCTTATCGTCCTGGCCGATACAAGTATCATTTATGACGATCTGTTAATGACGGCTGCTTTAATTAAGAATCCTCATTAGAGTCTCTGTTTTGAACTCGATAGTTTAGGCCGATCCAAAGATCATCCTTGCTGATGTGAGCAAAAATAGAGATTCTAAGTCTCTCAAGTGTGTGTGTGTGTGTGTGTGTTTAGGATTACTTAGCATCAGTCTCTTTGAACATTACAAATTGACTCAAGAAGAGAAAAAGGAAAATACAAACTAATTCAACCCTAACCTACCCATTCTTGAACTGGCTTCGTTTGTTCGTCCGATCCTCAATTCCTGAAAAGTTAGAAGTAACAGGCAGTCCAAGAGAATCAATAGTGTTTGCCAATCATCAAAACATAAGCCATGAAACTAGATTTGCAACAATCTCCCCCTTTTTGATGATGGCAAAATCAAGTAGGAAAATCTCAAAAAAAATAGTAGTTCATTAAAAATTCAAAGTTACAAGCATCAACTCTTCCTACCACATCCTACTCCCCCTTTTGTCATCACAAAAAGAGGGTCCTAAACACACAAAAAGAAAATGAAATAACACAAAAACTAAAACATCAGAAAAACAACCTACTGAAAAAAAGAAAAATAGAAAAACTAGAGAAAGAGGGACCCTGATCATCAGACAGAGGTGGTGGAGGTGGAGCCTGCTGAAAGTAGCCAGCTAGCACAGTAAAGTGAGCATTAAACCAGGCTATATCCTGGTCATGCTGCTACTGCTGGTGAGTAATGTAGCTGTCAAAGCGGGCTAAGTCCTCAGTGCGGTGCTGCTCGTAGCGGGTCATGTCCTCAGAATGTTGCTGCTTCTATGCAGCAAAGTAAGAGTTGAAGCGAGTCTCCCAATGATCAAATCTCTCTATCAAATGATCAAAAGGTGGTTGCAGGTGGAGAGGAACAGGATCAGGAATGGGAGCGGGAGCAGGAGCCTCCTTCTCGGCCTCCCGACCTTCCCCTTCTCCTAGGTGGAGATGAGTACTATGAGGGATTTGGAAAGAGCTGTTAGAGTAGTGAGGTGCCTAAAGGTCTTTACGACCAGGATATTGAAGATTGTATTTGGTTTCTAGGACATAGGCTATGATGTGTCCTAGGGAAAGATTGGGTTTCCTCCTATGTCCTGGGTCACGAATAGTTGTTAGATGGTCGATGTAATGAAAGATCAAATATGTGGCATTGAATTCCCTATGGGCCATTATGTAAAAAGTGGTCAGAGTAAGTAAGGGTGTGATGTGGACCCGATCCCCAGCCTTTGAAATAATGGAAGTGGGAAGAACATGTTGGATTGTCATAGCATCTTTGACAAAAGAGCTAGTCTCTCCAACATGAAAAGGTGAGTTGGTTTGGCAGAGGAAGTGATTGGCCGAGGACCATTCAAAATTAGGATCAGAAAAGATAGTATGCAACTTATCCCCAGTGGTGGATAGCTGCAAAAGTTATGTACAATCCTGATATGTGATTTTGACAGGGCGTCGATTCACATAGGAGGTCAGGGCTGTGTAGGTGGAGTTTATTCGAAGATTGGCAAAGAATTCTAGAAGAAGCTTAGAAGAAAAGGGGACAGCAAGAGTCAAAATAAAATAAAGAGAAGTGTGAGCGAATAGATCCATTACCAGATATGAAGGGTAAGCCGGATTAATGGTTCTTGAAAGAGTTATGCCACACTCTTTGTACCGATGGTATGCCGCTCGATCCTCCGCTTCCCTGAATCGAGGGTCCAGAGTGGCCCTCGAGGAACTGTTGGATGCCTGACGAATGCATTTTCCTCCAGCCATAGAGGGATATCAGCAAGTAAACAAATGAGAAGAAGAAAAGTTTAGATGAAAATCATGGCTGGAATGGCCTCTATTTAAAGAAAATGGCCATATCGTCCAGGATGATCATAGCATCGTCCAGGACGATCTGGATCAATTATTACGAACAGGCCGATTGGTCAAAAAGTCAGTCTGATCGGCCTGGCCAATTAGACACAGGCAATCGTCCCGAGGAGTCAAACCGGACGACTGTTGAAAAAGAAGATCGTTTGGGCCAATTATGTGTATCGTCTAGGATGATGCACAATAATTGATCGTACCGACCGAATTTAAAATGTTTTAAATCTGGGCCACGTGTATCGTCCAGGATGAACAATGGATTGGCCCAGCTGATGGTCCAATAATGGATCATCCGATGCCGATTTTAAGGATTTTAAACGACAGACACGTGGATCGTCCAGGATGATCTGGTATAAAGGCCAGGACGATGACCATAAAATGCATCGGCCAGGACGAAGGATGTTATCGGCCAAGACTATCAACATGATTACAATAGAGTTCGATCAGATCGTCCAGGATGATAATGGATCGTCCAGGATGAAGAGTTACAGTAAGCACGGAAAAGTTCAGCAGACAGAATATTTGACGAGAGATTATCATATCGTCCAGGACGATAAAGGTATCGGTCAGGACGATGTGACAAGAGTTTGAAAATCAGTGAAGGATGGTGATGATTAGAGAAGCCCTCAACAAAATAAAATAAATAAAACTCACTAAAAACTAAAAACCAGTAACGAAAAACTAAAAACAAGCAAAAGGAAATGAAATTTTGGTTTTTAATTTTTCTCATTTTTTTTGTTTTAGAAATGCATCCATATGACAAAAATCCCAAATCATTAAATTTTAGAGATTCATCAAATTAAAGAGTTAACAAGCCATAATTTGAAAATGGTAGAATATCCGATTCTGTTAACCCTAAATCGAACGTCTTTCAGGGTAAAAATTGTCTTTTAAAAACAAAAACCCTAACTCAGAATAACTTAATAGGAAAAAAAGAAGATCCGTTCAAAATTTGGTTACAAAGAAAATATCTCATAAATAATATGCCAAAGTAATTTTTCTCAATCATGAATTTTGAAATTAAGCCTTTGTAAATATCAAATAACTCATGAGTTTTTCTAAGTTTTAAAAGTTTTAAAAAGAGAGGATAGCTTGCTTTTTAGTGGACTCATTTTATTCCTCTTGAATATTTGATTGACTCTTTGAGCATCTTTTAATTTTTTATACACATTTGTGTATATACTTTTTATTTCAATTTTGGCGTCTTTGCCACTTTTCTTTTTATCTCTTGCAAGCTCAATTCTCTTTTGCAAACTCTTAAAAGAAGTTCTTAGTTGTGAGTATATCTTCTAGATATTAGAGAATAGGAGCTCTCTCTTCAACATAGAGAAGAACTACCCACAAAATAAAACCAAAAATCATATGATCAATGTAAAGGCAAGATCTCAATTAACTTGAAGGATATGTAAAGACTCTGGACATTATAAATATGATAGATTTTTGTAGCAAGATAAAAAAGAACTTAATTTCAAAAACCATTTGTTAAAATGAGATAGAATTTTGTTTAGAGAAGAAAAGTATATCACTAAACAAGGTCAGAAGGAGGGAAACCATCAACGGTATTTCTCCCTTTAACCAATTTAGAAATGCTAATCAATGACTTTAAATCTCCAAAATCTAAAAGCTTGAAAAGATTTATCATATGAAACAGCCAAAATAAAAGCAAAGTGAAATCAAAACAATCTAAAACAACAAAGCTAGTACACAACAAAAAACAACACTAAAAGAAAATTTCAAGAAATTATGAAGCAACAAGTGAAAGTTCGTTAGGGATGTTAAGCCCTATAGAACTGGCCCAAGCTAACCAAGAGAGGGGGTGAATTGGTATTTTAAAACATTTCTTTTCACAAAGAATAAAAACACATAAACCAAAATCACACCACGAGAAAAATAATGCGAAAATAAAAGTGCAGAAGCAAGAAAACAAGAATACAGAGATTTATAGTGGTTCGGTCAACTTGACCTACATCCACTCCCTGGAGGCGCCCTCTGAGTATTGCACTACAAACGTGACTCTCATTTAGCCCCCACAGCTAGGCGGAGAAGCCTTTACAAAACACCTCCTTTTTTCCACCCCGGTAAGGCAGAGAACCTATCTCCTTTTTCTTCCTCCTAAAGCTGGCAGAGAACCACAACCAAAAAGCTAACTCCTTACCTCTACCAACCCTTCCACGGACGAGAAACTCTAGACGAAGAAGAAGCATAGCGATCCTTGAAGCAACCGTTGTGAATCCCCTCACAAGCTCCCCCTCATAAGATCCTCTCCCTCTCTCTCTTTCTCTCCTCAAGGCCTTCTCAGGTCAAGGAAGCAGCCAAAGGTCATCCAAAACATTGAACAAGAGCTCTTAAATAGAAGAGCTTCAAAGGAGCTCATTAATTGCAAGTTGCCGACAATATCGTCCAGGCCGATATGGACATCGGCCTGGCCGATCAGTACAAATCTCAGAAGATCGGCCAGAGCATCGCCCTGAATGCAAACTGGATGATTTAAAATTGGCTTGATCATCCAGGCCAATCTCACGATCATCCCAGCCGATCAGTTCAAATCAAAGGAAAATCGTTCAGAGCGTCGCCCTGAATACAAGCTGACCGATATTTATCATCCTGAAGTAACTTAAGGTTTTTGAATGGATCATCCTGGCCGATCATGCGATCATCCAGGATGATATGATCAAATCAATCATCCTTAATTACTCCCTTAATTTCCTGATCAATTAAGGCATAATTTAATAATTTCGTCCAGGCCGATCAATGATCGTCCTGGCCGATCAATGATCGTCCTGGCCGATAATTTAAAAATACAGTATACCTTAATTGTCTATGGCGGCAACTTCTTCCTATTTTGAGCTTATCGTCCTGGCCGATACACGTATCATCCAGGCCGATATGTTAATGACGGCTGCCTTAATTAAGAATCCTTATTTAGACTTTCTGTTTTAAGTCTGATCGTCCAGGACTATGAAAATATCGTCCTGGCCGATATGAGTAAAAACAAAAATTCTAAGTCTCTCAAGTGTGTGTGTGTAGGGTTACTTAGCATCAGTCTCTTTGACCATACAAAAGACTTAAGAAGAGAAAAAACAAAAGTACAGACTAACTCAACCCTAAACTTATGCAATCCTGAACTAGCTTCGTCTGTTAGTCCGATCTTCGATTCCTGAAAAGTTAGAAGCAATAAGCAGTCCAAGAGAAATAATGTTTTTCAATCATCAAAACATAAGCCATGAAAATAGATTTGCAACAATCTCCCCCTTTTTTATGATGGCAAACACAAGTAGGAAAAACTAGAAAAAACAGTTCATTAGAATTTCAATGTTACAAGCACATCAATTTTTCCTACCACAAACTACTCCCCCTGTTGTCATCACAAAAAGAGGGTCCAGACAGACAAAAGAAAAAGAAATACAACAGAAACTAAAACTTACTAACAAGACAAACTACAGAGAAACAGGAAACAAATAACAGAAAACACAAACTAGAAAAACGAGGGACCCTGATCATCAGATGGAGGTGGTGGAGGTGGCTGCTGAAAGTAGCTGGCAAGTGTGGTGAACTGAGCATTTAACCAGGCGATGTCCTGGTCATGCTGCTACTGCTGGTGAGTAATGAAGCTATCAAATTGTGCTAAATCCTCAGTGCAGTGCTACTCGTAGCGGGCAATGCCCTCAGAGTGTTGCTGCTCCTGTGCAGCAACGTAGGCGTCAAATTGGGTCTCCTAATGATCAAACCTCTCTATCAGCTGATCAAACGGTGAGTGCTGGTGAAGCGGAACAGGATCAGGAACGGGAGTGGGAGCGGGAGCCTCCTCCTCTCTAGCCCCCCGAGTTTCCTCATCCCCAGGGTGGAGACAAGTACTGTGAAGGGTACTGAAGGAACTATTTGAGTATAAGGGAGTTGGGAGGTTAGGTGGAATAGGATACTGAAGTTGGTATTATTGTTTCAAGTACATAGGCTATGATGTGTCCTAAGGCTAGATTGGGTTTCCTCTTTTGACCTGGATCGCAGATTGTGGTTAAGTGATCAATGTATCGAAAGATTAAGTCCGCAGTATTGAATTCTCTATGAGCCATAATGTAGAAAGTAGTAAGAGAAAGTAGAGGGGTGATGTGGATTCGGTCCCCAACTTTTGGAATTATGGAGGTGCGAAGGACATGTTGGATTGTCCTAGCATCTTTGAATAAAGAGCTAGTCTCTCCAACATGGAAAGTTGCATTGGTCTTGCGAAGGAAGTGATTCGTCGTGGACTAGTCAAGGTCAGGATCTGAAGAGATTAAGTGCAGCTTATCCTCGGTGGTGGATAGCTGTAAAAGATTAACACAATCCTGATATGTTATTTCGATAGGGCATCGATTCACATAGGAGGTCAGGGCTGTGAAGGTAGGGTTAATGCGAAGGTTTGTGAAGAATTCTCGAAGAAACTCAGTATTGAAGGGGAAAGCAAGAGACATGATGAAACAAAGGGAGGTGTGAACAAAAAGATCCATTTCCGGGTATGCGATGTGGGCAGGATTGATGATTCTGGAGACAGTTATTCCACACTCTTTGTAACGATGATAGGAAGCTTTATCTTCTGCCTCCCTGAAATGAGGGTCAATCCTAGCCCTCAAAGAACTCCCAGAAGTTTGTCGAACATGTTTTCCACCAGCCATAGAGAGGAGTTAGCAAGAAAACACAAGAGGAGAAAGGGTGGAAAGTGAAAAACCATGGCTGGATCGGCCAGAATTTAAAGAAACGGCCATATCGTCCTGGCCGATCGCAGAATCGTCCTGGCCAATATGGCTCAATAATTGTGTACAGGCTGATTGGTCAAAAAGGTGGTTTGATCGTCCAGGCCGTTCAGATATCGGCCAGGATGAATAGAAACAGTCGATCGTCCCGAGGAGTCAATCCGGACGACCGTTAAAAAAGCAAATCATCCGGGCCGATTAGGTGTATCGTCCAGGACGATGCATAATAATTGATCATACTGGCCGAAGTTAAAACATTTTAAATTTATGTCATGTGTATCGGCCAGGACGAACAGTGGATCGGCTAGGACGATTATCCAATAATGAATTGTCCGGGGCTAATTTTAAAGATTCTAACATGCTGACACGTGGATGGTTTAGGACGATCCAGTGTATCGGCCAGGACGATGCACATAAAATGCATCAACCAGACGAAATATTATATCGGCCAGGACTATCATTATGATTTCAATAGAGTTCGATCAGATCGTCCAGGACGATATGGTATCGTCCAGGATGATAAGTTACAGTAAGCACAGAAAAGAGCAGCAGATGGAATTTGAAGAGATTTTGTCCTATCATCCAGGATGATGTGACTAGAATTTGAAACCAAGGAAAAGATGGTGATGATCAAGGCCCTCAAAAAAATAAAACAAAAGAAAAACTGATAAAAACACAGTAAAAGAAAAGCAAAAACACAACGAAAATAAAAATAATAAATATTTTTGAATTTTAATTTTTCTATTTTTTTTATGGAGGTATCATATAAGAAGTTCTCAAAAAAAATAAACTTTAGAGTTCCAAAAGATCAAGGAGTTTAGCCAATCCTAATCAGACAAAGGTAAAATATCCAATTCTGTTAACCCTAGATCAGACGTTCTTTATGGTACAGTTTTTCTTTTGAAAAGCAAGAATGCTTAACTCAGAATAAACCTAATTGGGCAAAAAGAATATTCAATCAAAACTTGTTTACAAAGAAAAAATCTCATAAATAATAAAACAAAGTAATTTTTCTCAATCATGGAACTTGAAATCAAGTCTTTGAAAATCTCATATAACCCATAAGTTCTTCTAAGTTCTAAAAGTTTTGAAAAGAGAGGATAGCTTGCTTTTTATTTTATGCCTCTTGTATCTTTGATTTGTCTCTTTGAGCATCTTGATTTTTGATACACATTTGTGTATATATTTTTCTTTTTGAATTTGGCGTCATTGGCGTCATTCCTTTTAAATTCTTGCAAGCTAAAAACTCTTTTGCAAACTCTTAAAAGAAGCTTAGTTGTGAGTATATCCTCCAAATATTAGAGAATAGGATCTCTCTCTCTAACATAGGGAAGAATAACCCATAAAATAAAACTAAAAAATCATATGATCAGTGCAAGGGGAAGATCTCAAATAACTTGAGAGATATATAAGAACTTTGGATATTATGCATAAGATAGATTTTTTGTAGCAATATAAAAAAAATTTTAGTTTCAAAATCCATTGGCTAAAGTGAGTTAGGCTTTTATTTTAGAGAAGAAATTCATACCACTAAACAAGGTCAGAAGGAGGGAAACCATCAACGGTGTTTCTTCCTTTAACCAATTTTAGAAAAGCTAAACACAATCTTAAAAACTCCAAAATCTTGAAATGATTCAACATATGGAAAGCCAATTTTAAAAGCAAAGTGAAAACAAAACACATTAAAAACACAAACAAAGAAGAAATAAAACACTCTGAAACAAAACACATTTTAAGGAATTATTGAAGCAGCATGTTTGAGCATTTATAAGCTGTGAGCCTTCATATGTCCAGTTATCCTATGCTCCTACAAGGTCTTTGGTGAGAGCACACCTGTAAAAACTCAACACCAGTTAGATTTAGGAACCTAAACAGTTTTGGGCTCCTTCTTAGGAAAAGTAGAATGCAATGCAGGTATGGTATGTTGTGAATCATGCATCTTAGGTGTCCACACCTAATGTGTATTACGGTGAACGGTGCAAGTGTGTGAGATGTGTCCTAGCATGCCACATGAAAAACATCTAACCCCAAGAAAAGGGTTTCTTAATTGGTTTGAATTATAATGCCTCTTCCTAGGTTCTGGCTTAGGATCAAAAGTAGATGTCATCCGATTTTTCTTACATGTATTAAAATCATTTTAAATCCTCAAGTTAGTTCTTTTTAATGTATCATTATCAATCCTCAACTTTTTCTCAATCTCTTTAAATTTCTTAAGATCAAATTTAAGTGAGGTGTGTGAAACCTTTAATGCATTATTTTTATCAATTAATTCAAAATACTTTTTATTTAAATCATCAAATTCATCAAGAAGAGCCATGTGATTTGAATCAATTGTTGCATGATCTTTGAGAAAAACTGAAAAACTTCATGCTCTTTTTGTAAATTCGAATGTTCTAATTTTAGGCTTGCATGAGTTTTTTGTGTTTTTTGTATGATGCATGTATTTTCTCATAAATCTCAAACAATTCATTACAGGTTGGTTTACATACCTCTTCCTCATCACTTTGATCTTCTCCCATTAAACACAAGTTTGTTGTCTCTTCTTCTGGTTCAGTCTCAGAGGAGTTTGTTCCAGATTCCGCCCAGAAAGCCTTTTGTATTCTCTTCTTGTCCTTCTTGAACTTAGGTTTCTCCTCAATCTTTTCCTTGCTTGTGTTATCTTGAAGTGTCGGGCAATTAGTTCTCACATGTCCTGGTTTCCTGCATTCATAAAAAATAATATCAGAAGATCCTTTAGAATGCTTATGATCCTTACCTTTTCTCCAATTTTGATGATGCTTTTGTTTCTTCCTTAGAAAGCTTTTGAATTGCCTTGTGATGAAGGCTACTTCATCGCTTTCAAACCCGGAAGATTCAGAATCCGATTTGTGCGCCTTTAATGCAATTATTTTCTCCTTTTTCTTCTCACCTCAATCAAGATTTCTTTGATTCACCCCATGCTCGTAAGCAATGAGTGAGCCAAGTAAGTTATCAATGGAATAAGTGTTCAAATCCTTAGATTCAGTGATTGCAGTGATTTTAGCATCATATGACAAAGGCAAGCATCTCAAAATTTTGTTAACTTTTTCATAGTTTGAAAGTTCTTTTCCTAGTGCATGCAGTGAAGTAACTATCTGAGTAAACCTTGTGTACATGTCAGAAATTGATTCATGAGGTTTCATACAAAAAAGTTCGTAGTCATGCAAGAGAATGTTCAAACGGGATTGTTTAACCTCATTAGTACCTTCATAGGTGATGCATAATTTATCCCAAATCTCTTTACCAGTTTTGCAAGTGGAGACACGCATGTAATCATCAGATTATAAAGCAAAGAAAAAGCAGTTCAAACATTTTGCATTCAAATGAGCTAAATCTCATTTTTTGAAAGTCCATTCAGTAAAAGCAACTTCAGTTTTAACACCATTAATTTCACGATAAGGTGGAGAATAACCTTCTTTGATAAGCATCCACATGCGATAATCAGTAGATTGTAAAAACATTGATATGCGGGTTTTCCAGAAATCAAAAGGTAGGTTATCGAACATGGGAGGTCGGGTAATAGAATACCCTTCCGTAGTGTTATAATTCCCAAGGTTAGCCATGGATCAAATTCAAAAAGTTTTCAAACTTAAATTTTTGAATCCCGCTCTGATACTACTTGAAAGTTCGTTAGAGATGTTAAGCCTTATAGAACTTTCCCAAGCTAACCAAGAGGGGGGGTGAATTGGTATTTTAAAAAATTTCTTTTCACAAAGAATAAAAACACATAAACCAAAATCACACCATGAGAAAAACAATGCTGAAATAAAAATACGGAAGCAAGAAAACAAGAACACAGAGATTTATAGTGGTTCGGTCAACTTGACCTACGTCCACTCCCCGAAGGTGCCCTCTGAGTATTGCACTACAAACGTGACTCTTCTTTAGCCCCCACAGCTAGGCGGAGAAGCCTTTACAAGGCACCTCCTTTTTGCCACCCCGGCAAGGCAGAGAGCCTATCTCCTTTTGCTTCCTCCTAAAGCTGGCAGAGAACCACAACCAAAAAGCTAACTCCTTACCTCTACCGACCCTTCCACAGATGAGAAACTCTAGACAAAGAAGAAGCAGAGCGATCCTTGAAGCAACCCTTATGAATCCCCTCATAAGCTCCCCCTCACAAGATCCTGTCTCTCTCCCTCTCTCTCTTTCTCTCCTCAAGGCCTTCTCAGGTCAAGGAAGCAGCCAAAGGTCATCCAAAACATTGAAAAAGAGCTCTTAAATAGAAGAGCTTCAAAGGAGCTCATTAATTGCAAGTTGTTGACAATATCGTCCAGGCCAATATGGACATCGGCTTGGCCGATCAGTATAAATCTCAGAAGATCGGCCAGAGCATCGCCCTGAATACCAACTGGATGATTTAAAATTGTCTTGATCATCCAGGACGATCTCACAATCGTCCCGGCCGATCAGTTCAAATCAAAGTAAAATCGTCCAGAGCGTCGCCCTGAATACGAGCTGACCGATATTTATCGTCCTGAAGTAACTTAAGATTTTTGAAAGGATCATCCTGGCCGATCCTGCGATCATCCAGGATGATATGATCATATCAATCATTCTTAATTACTCCCTTGATTTCCTGATCAATTAAGGAATAATTTTATAATTTTGTCCAGGTTGATCAATGATCATCCTGGCCGATAATTTAAAAATACAGTATACCTTAATTGTCTATGGCGGCAACTTCTTTCTGTTTTTGAGCTTATCGTCCTGGACGATACACGTATCGTCCAGGCCGATATGTTAATGACGGCTGCCTTAATTAAGAATCCTTATTTAGACTTTCTATTTTAAGTCTGATCGTCCAGGATGATGTAAATATCGTCCTGGACGATATGAGTAAAAACAGAAATTCTAAGTCTCTCAAGTGTGTGTGTGTAGGGTTACTTAGCATCAGTCTCTTTGACCATTACAAAAGACTCAAGAAGAAAAAAAACAAAAGTACAGACTGAATCAACCCTAAACCTATGCAATCCTGAACTGGCTTTGTCTGTTCGTCCGATCTTCGATTCCTGAAAAGTTAGAAGCAACAAGAAGTCCAAGAGAAATAGTGTTTGTCAATCATCAAAACATAAGCTATGAAATAAATTTGCAACAGCAAGTTTAAGCAATTTCGAGCTGCAAGGCTCCATATGTCCAATTTTCCTATGCTCCCATGAGGTCTTTGGTCAGAGCACACCTGTAAAACTCAACAACAGTCAGATTTAGGAACCCAAACTAGTTTGGGTCCCTTCTTAAGAAAAGTAGAATGCAATGCAGGTATGGTATGTTGTGAATCATGCACCTTAGGTCTCCACGCCCAATGTGTACTACGATGAATAGTGCAAGTGTGTGAGATGTGTCCTAGCATGACACATGAAAAATATCTAACTTCAGGAAAAGGTTTTCTTAAATGTAAAAGTGCTCTGATACCACTTGAAAGTTCGCTAGGGATGTTAAGCCCTATAGAACTGGCCCAAGCTAACCAAGAGGGGGGGTGAATTGGTAATTAAAAAATTTCTTTTCCCAAAGAATAAAAATTGCATAAACCAAAATCACCACAAAAAAACAAAGTGCGGAAATAAAAGTGCGGAAGCAAAAGAAAGAACACAAAAGTTTATAGTGGTTTGGTCAACTCGACCTACATCCACTCCCTTGGAGGCACCCTCCAAGTATTGCACTACAAAATGTGACTCTCCTTTAGCCCCCACGGCTAGGCGGAGAAGCCCTCACAAGAACCTCCTTTTTGCCACACCCGGCAAGGCAGAGAACCTACCTCCTTTTGCTTCCTCCTGAAGCTGGCAGAGAACCACAACCAAAAGCTAACTCCTTACCTCTTCTCCAACTTTGATGATGCTTTTGTTTCTTCCTTAGAAAGCTTTTGAATTGCCTTGTGATGAAGGCAACTTCATCACTTTCAGACCCGGAAGATTCAAAATCAAATTTATGTGCCTTCAGTGCAATTATTTTCTCCTTTTTCTTCTCACCTGCATCAAGATTTCTTTGATTCACCCCTTGCTCATAAGCAATGAGTGAGCCAAGTAAGTTATCAATAGAATAGGTGTTCAAATCCTTAGATTCAGTGATTGCAGTGATTTTAGCATCATAAGACGAAGGCAAGCATCTCAAAATCTTGTTTACTTTTTCATAGTTTGAAAGTTCTTTTCCTAGTGCATGCAGTGAAGTAACTATCTGAGTAAACCTAGTGTACATGTCAGAAATCGATTCATGATGTTTCATACGAAAAAGTTCATAGTTATGCAAGAGAAAGTTCAAACAGGATTGTTTAACTTCATTAGTACCTTCATAATTGATGCACAATTTATCTCAAATCTCTTTACCAGTTTTGCAAGTTGAGACACGCATGTAATCCTCAGATTTTAAAGTACAGAAAAAATAGTTCAAATATTTTGCATTTAATTGAGCTAGATCTTGTTCATCAAAAGTCCATTCACTAAAAGAAATCTCAGTTTTAATGCCATTAATTTCACGTGAAGGTGGAGAGTAACCTTATTGAATAAGTATCCACATGCGATAATCAGTAGATTGTAAAAACGTTGACTTGCGAGTTTTCCAAAAATCAAAAGGTAGGTTATCGAACATGGGAGGTCGGGTAATAGAATACCCTTCCGTAGTGTTACGATTCCCAAGGTTAGCCATGGATCAAATTCAAAAAGTTTTCAAACTTAAATTTTTGAATCCCGCTTTGATACCACTTAAAAGTGCTCTGATACCACTTAAAAGTGCTTTGATACCACTTGAAAGTTCGCTAGGGATGTTAAGCCCTATAGAACTGGCCCAAGCTAACCAAGAAGGGGGGTGAATTGGTAATTAAAAAATTTCTTTTCCCAAAGAATGAAAATTGCATAAACCAAAATCACCATAAAAAAATAAAGTGCAGAAATAAAAGTGCGGAAGCAAAAGAAAGAACACAGAAGTTTATAGTGATTCGGTCAACTCGACCTACGTCCACTCCTTGCAGGCACCCTCCAAGTATTTCACTGCAAAACGTGACTCTCCTTTAGCCCCCACGGCTAGGCGGAGAAGCCCTCACAAGAACCTCCTTTTTTCCATACCCGGCAAGGCAGAGAACCTACCTCCTTTTGCTTCCTCCAGAAGCTGACAGAGAACCAAAACCAAAAGCTAACTCCTTACCTCTACCGACCCTTCCACGAACGAGAAACTCTAGACGAAGAACAAGCAGAGCGATCCTTGAAGCAACCCTTGTGAATCCCCTCACAAGCTCCCCCTCACAAGATCCTCTCTCTCTCTCCCTCTCTCTCTTTCTCTCCTCAAGGTCTTCTCAGGTCAAGGCAACAGCCAAAGGTCTTGAAAAACGTTGAACAAGAGCTCTTAAATAGAAGAGCTTCAAAGGAGCTCATTAATTGCAAGTTGCCGACAATATCGTCCAGGCCGATATGGACATCGGCCTGGCCGATCAGTACAAATCAATAAAAATCGGCCAGAGCATCGCCCTGGATGCAAAACAGAATGATTGAAAATTGGCTTGATCGTCCAGGCCGATCTCACGATCATCCTAGCCGATTAGTTCAAATCAGAGGAAAATCATCCTGACAATAGCCCTGGATACGAGCTGGTCGATGTTTATCGTCCTGAAGTAACTTAAGGTTTTTGACTGGATCGTCCTGGCCGATCCTGCGATCGTCAAGGACGATATGATCGTATCAATCATCCTTAATTACTCCCTTGATTTCCTAAACAATTATGGCATAATTTGTGAATATCGTCCAGGCCGATCCTAGGATCGTCCTGGCCGATAATTTAAAAATACAGTATACCTTAATTATCTATGGCAGCAGCTTCTTTCTGTTTTGAGCTTATCGTCCTGGCTAATACACGTATCGTCCAGGCCAATTTGTTAATGTCGGCTGCCTTAATTAAGAATCCTTATTTAGACTTTCTATTTTAAGCTGATCATCTAGGACGATATGAATATCGGCCAGGCCGATGTGGGCAAAAACAGAAATTCTAAGCCTCTCAAGTGTGTGTGTGAAGGGTTACTTAGCATCAGTCTCTTTGACCATTACAAGTAGACTCAAGAAGTGAAAAACGAAAGTACAGACTGACTCAACCCTAAACCTACGCAATCCTGAATTGGCTTCATCTTGTTCGTCCGATCTTCGATTCCTAAAATGTTTGAAGCAACAAGCAGTCCAAGATAAATAGTGTTTGTCAATCATCAAAACATAAGCCATGAAAAAATAGATTTGCAACAAAAGTGTTTGAGTTATAATGCCTCTTCCTAGGTTTTGGCTTTGGATCAAAAGTAGGTTTCATCCAATTTTTCTTACATGTATCCAAATCATTTTGAATCCTCAAGTTAGTTCTTTTTAATGCATCATTAACAATCCTTAAATTTTTCTCAATCTCTTTAGATTTCTTAAGATCAGAATTAAGTGAGGTGTGTGAAACTTTTAATGCCTTATATTCATCAATTAATTCCAAATACTTTTTGTTTAAGTCATCAAATTCATCAAGAAGAGCCATGTGATTTGAATCAATCATTGCATGATCTTTGAGAATAACTTCATGCTCTTTTTATAAATTCAAAAGTTCTAATTTTAGGCTAGCATGAGTTTTTTTAAGTTTTTTGTATGTTGCATGGATTCTCTCATAAATCTCAAACAATTCATCATCACAAATCTCATACTTTGATCTTCTCCCATTAAGCACAAGTTTGTTGTCTTATTTTCAGGTTCAGTTTCAGATGAATCAGTACCAGATTCTGCCCAGAATGCCTTTTAGACTCTCTTTTAGTCCTTCTTGAACTTAGGTTTCTCCTCACTCTTTTCCTTGCTTCAGTGATCTTGAAGTGTAGGGCAGTCAGTTCTCACGTATCCTGGTTTCCTGCAATCATATCAAACGACATCAGAAGATCTTTTAAAATGTTTATGATCCTTACCTTTTCTCCAATTTTGATGAAGCTTTTATTTCTTCCTTAGAAAGCTTTTGAATTACCTTGTGATTAAGTCAAATTCATCGCTTTCAGACCTGAAAGATTATGAATCCAATCTGTGCGCCTTCAGTGCAACTGTTTTCTCCTTTTTCTTCTCACCTGCATCCAAATTTCTTTGATTCACCCCTTGCTCCTAAGCAATGAGTGAGCCAAGTAGGTTATCAATAGAATAAGTGTTCAGATCCTTAGATTCAGATATTGCAGTGATTTTAGCATCGTATGACAAAGGCAAACATTTCAAAACCTTGTACACTTTTTCATATTTTGAAAGTTCTCTTCCTAATGCAAATGATGTGACAATCTGAGTAAACCTAGTATACATGTCAGAAACATATTCATGAGGTTTCATACGAAAAAGTTCATAGTCATGCAAGAGAATATTCAAACGGGATTATTTAACCTCATTAGTGCCTTCATAGGTGATACACAATTTATCCCAAATTTCTTTACCAGTTTTGCAAGTGGAAACACGCATGTAATCCTCAGACTTTAAAGAACACAAAAAATAGTTCAGATATTTTGCATTCAGTTGAGCCAAATCCCTATCATCTAAAGTCCATTCAGTAAAAAGAAGTGGAACATTAATGCCATTAAGTTTTCCAGTTGGAGGTGTGTAACAATCCTTAACAAGCATCCACATGTGATAGTCAGTTGATTGTAAAAAGGTAGACATGCGAGTTTTCCAAAAGTCAAATGGGATATTATCAAATAGAGGTGGTCGGGAAATAGAATACCATTCCGGTGTATTACGATTCCCAAAGTTAGCCATGGATCAAAATTCAAAAAGTTTTCAAACTCAGTTTTTATGAATCCCGCTCTCATACCACTTGAAAGTTTGTTAGGGATGTTAAGCCCTATAGAACTGGCCCAAGCTAACCAAGAGGGGGCGTGAATAGGTATTTTAAAAATTCTTTTCAACAAAAGCAGTAAAATCACATAAACGAAAATCACACCACAAGAAAAACAAGTGCGGAAATTAAAGTGCGGAAGAAAGAAACAAGAACACAAAAATTTATAGTGGTTCGGTCAACTCGACCTACGTCCACTCCCCGGAGGCGCCCTCTGAGTATTGCACTACAATCGTGACTCTCATTTAGCCCCCACAGCTAGGCCGAGAAGCCTTTACAAAGAACCTCCTTTTTTCCACCCCGGCAAGGCAGAGAACCTATCTCCTTTTGCTTCCTCCTGAAGCTGGCAGAGAATCACGAGCAGTTGCTGAATCTTTACCTCTATCGACCGTTCCACAGACGAAAAACTCTAGACAAAAAAGAAGCAGAGCGATCCTTGAAGCAACCCTTATGAATCCCCTCACAAGCTCCCCCTCACAAGATCCTCTCTCTCTCTCTCTCTCTCTCTCTCTCTCTCTCTCTCTCTCTCTCTCTCTCTCTCTCTCTCTCTCTCTCTCTCTCTCTCTCTCTCTCTCTCTCTTTCTCTCCTCAAGGTCTTCTCAGATCACGTCAGCAACAAAAGATTGTTAAAAATGTTTGAACAATAGCCATTATAAAGAAGAGCTCAAAATAGCTCATTAATTACAAGTTCCTGACCTAATCGTCCAGGACGATATTTACATCATCCTAGCTGATTAGTACAAAGTTTAGAAGATTGACCAGCACACCGCTCTGAATTTTAACTAGAAGATGGTAAAATTGGTATGATCGTCTAGGCCAATCTCATGATCTTCCTGGCCGATCAGTTCAAATCAGCACAATATCGTCTAGTGCATCACCCTGGATTGGTGCTGTCCGATCCATATCGGCCAGTGCATCACCTTGAATTGGCTTTGGCCGATCCATATCGTCCAGGTACAACTAAGGATTTTGAATAGATCATCCTGACCGATCTTTAGATCATCTAGGATGATATGATCGTATCAATCTATCCTTAATTTATCCCTTGATTATTGGTTCAATTTAGGCATAATTGTGTAATTTCATCCACGCCGATACAAGATCGCCCTGGCCGATTTCCAAAAATACAGTATACCTAAATTGAATAAGGTGGCTATTTATTTATATTTTGAGCTTATCGTCCTGACCGATACAAGTATCGTCCAGGACAATCTATTAATGACGGTTACCTTTATTAAGAATCATGATTAGAGTCTCTGTTTTGAACTCGATCATCCAGGCCTATCCAAAGATCGTCCTGACCGATGTGAGCAAAAACAGAGATTCTAAGTCTCTCAAGTGTGTGTGTGTGTGTAGTGTTACTTAGCATCAGTCTCTTTGAACATTACAAATTGACTCAAGAAGAGAAAAAGTAAAATGCAGACTGACTCAACCCTAACCTACCCATTCTTGAACTGGCTTCATTTGTTCGTCCGATCTTTGATTCCTGAAAAGTTAGAAGTAACAGGCAGTCCAAGAGAATCAATAGTGTTTGTCAATCATCATAACATAAGCCATGAAACTAGATTTGCAATAGATCTCTTTGGAGCAAACTTGAAAATTATATCAGTGGAGATGATCCATGTATCATAGGAGGGGATTTCAATTGTATCCTTTCTAAGGAGGATAATAGGGGTGGAAAGAGGTTCTATCTCTCTAAGGGTTCCAAAGATATGAAGAACTTTATGATTAATAATGATTTTCATGATATAGGATTTGTGGGTCCTAGCTATACATGGTGTAATAACAAGGAAGGGAATTCTAGAATTTGGGAGAGACTTAATAGGTGTCTCTTGAATTCTAAGGCTTTTCACAAAGTTCCTATGGTCAAGGTGCATCATTTTCCTAGAGTTTCCTCGGATCATGCTCCTATCTCTATCAATCTTGTGGAACATCATAATCAGAAATTGGGTTTCATTAGATTTGAAGATACTTGGAAGACTTATCTAGCCACTTGGAACATTATTCTCAAAGCTTGGAAGAAAATGGACTACGGTTCTAATGCTGAAATTCTCCAAAGGATGTTGAGGAGAGCTGTTAAAGCTTTGCACTACTGGAATAGGAACAAATGTCGTGATCTGAATTTATTAAGAGATGAACTGAAAAAGGACATCTTAATGTTACAAACTGAGGAAGCTAATGAAGGAGGTTTAATGGTGGACAAACTGAAACTATTGAGGAACAAAGTGCAAGAACTCAATGTTACTTTGAGTAGACTCTCAACTTGGTGGAACCAATGGTCCAAAATCAGATGGCAACAGGATGGAGACATAAACTCTAACTTTTTTCATCAATATGCTTTGGCTAAGAGGAATGGTAATATGATATGGAAAATCAAAGATGAAAATGGGGTTGTGGTGGATGATCTGGAGCAAATTGAAACTGTTTTCTATAGGTTTTTCAGCAAAAGTGGTCAGCTAGAACTTGGAAGCTGTCGGATTGGCCTCCTTGTCCTGAAAATCTGTAGATTTCCAAAGAGGATACTGATCTTCTTAATCTGGATTTCACTAAAGAAGAACTTACAAAAGCTGTCTTTATATAAGGTAATAATAAATCACCGGGTTTAGATGGCATTACTATGTCCTTTTTCAAATTTTATTGGAAAATTGTGTAGGAAGTAACATGGAAAGTGTTTCAAATCTATTTTTCATGTCTTATGTTTTGATGATTGACAAACACTGCTTTTCTTGGACAGCTTGTTGCTTCTAACTTTTCATGAATCAAAGATCGGATAATCAAAAAGGAGCCAAGTTCAGGAATGCGTAGGTTTAGGGTTGAGTCAGTCTGTACTTTTGTTTTTTACCTTTTGAGTCCACTTGTAATAGTCAAAGAGACTGATGCTTTGTAACCCTTCACACACACACTTGAGAGACTTAGAATTTCTCTTTTTACTCATATCGGCCAGGATGATTTCTTTGATCGGCCTGGACGATCAGCTTAAAACAAAAAGTCTAATTAAGGATTCTTAATTAAGGCAGCCGACATTAACAGATCGTCCTGGATGATACGTGTATCGGCCAGGACGATAAGCTCAAAACAGAAAGAAGTAGCCGCCATAGACAAGTATGGTATACTGTATCTTTAAATTATCGGCCAGGACGATCCTCGGATCGGCCTGGACGATATTCACAAATTATGTCATAATTGTTCAGAAAATCAAGGGAGTAATTAAGGATGATTGATACGATTAGTTCGTCCTGGACGATCGCAAGATCGGCCAGGCCAATCTAGTCAAAAATCTTAAGTTACTTCAGGACAATCAATATCGGCCAGCCCGTATCCAGGGCTATTGTTAGGACGATTTTCCTCTGATTTGAACTGATCGGCCAGGACGATCGTGAGATCGGCCTGGACGATTAAGATAATTTTCAATCGTCCAGTTTTGCTTCCAGGGCTATGCTCTGGCCGATCTTCATTGATTTGTACTGATCGGCCAGGCTGATGTCCATATCGGCCTGGACGATATTGTGGCAACTTGCAATTAATGAGCTCTTTTGAAGCTCTTCTATTTAAGAGCTCTTGTTCAACGTTTTTAAAAAACCTTTGGCTGCTGCCTTGACCTGAGAAGACCTTGAGGAGAGAAAGAGAGAGAGAGGGGAGAGAGAGGATCTTGTGAGGGGGAGCTTGTGAGGGGTTTCACAAGGGTTTCTTCAAGGATCTCTCTGCGTCGTCTTCGTCTAGAGTTTCTTCGTCCGTGGAAGGGTCGGTAGAGGTAAGGAGTTTTTCTTTTGGTTCTGGTTCTCTGCTAGCTTCAGGAGGAAGCAAAAGGAGATAGGTTCTCTGCCTTGCCGGGGTGGCAAAAAGGAGGTTCTTGTGAGGGTTTCTCCACCTAGCCGTGGGGGCTAAAGGAGAGTCACTTTTTTGTAGTGCAATACTTGGAGGGTGCCTCCAAGGAGTGGACGTAGGTCGAGTCGACCGAACCACTATAAATTTCTGTGTTCTTTTTCTTGCTTCCGCACTTTTAAATTCCGCACTTTTTTGTGGTGTGATTTGGTTTATGTGATTTTATTTCTTTGTTTAAAAAGAAGTTTTTAAAATACCAATTCACCCCCCCTCTTGGTTAGTTTGGGACTAAGTTCATAGGGCTTAAGATCCCCATCGAACTTTCAAGTGGTATCAGAGCTTGATTCGAAAATTAAAGTTTGAAAACTTTTTGAATTTGATCCATGTCTAACTTTGGGAATCGCAACACTACGGAAGGGTATTCTATTACCCGACCTCCTCTGTTCGATAACCTACCTTTTGATTTTTGGAAAAATCGCATGTTAACTTTTTTACAATCTACTGATTATCGCATGTGGATGCTTATTCAAGAAGGTTATTCTCCACCTTCTCGTGAAATTAACGGTTTTAAAACTGAAGTTGCTTTTACCGAATGGACTTTTGATGAACGAGATTTAGCTCAATTAAATGCGAAATGTTTGAATTATTTTTTCTGTGCTTTAAAATCTGAGGATTACATGCGTGTTTCAACTTGCAAAACTGGTAAATAAATTTGGGATAAATTGTGCATTACTTATGAAGGCACTAAAGAAGTTAAACAATCCCGTTTAAACATTCTCTTGCATGACTATGAACTTTTTCGTATGAAACCTCATGAATCGATTTCTGACATGTACACTAGGTTTACTCAGATTGCTACTTCATTGCATGCACTAGGAAAAAAACTTTCGAACTATGAAAAAGTTAACAAGATTTTGAGATGCTTGCCTTCGTCTTATGATGCAAAAATTACTGCAATCACTGAATCTAAAGATTTGAACATATATTCTATTGATAACTTGCTTGGCTCACTCATTGCTTACGAGCAAGGGGTGAATCAAAGAAATCTTGATACAGGTGAGAAGAAAAAGGAGAAAACAATTGCATTGAAGGCACACAAATCGGATTCTGAATCTTCCGGGTCTGAAAGCGATGGAGTTGCCTTCATCACAAGGCAATTCAAAAGCTTTCTAAGGAAGAAACAAAAGCATCATCAAAGTTGGAGAAAAGGTAAGGATCATAAACATATTAAAGGATCTTCTGATGTTGTTTGTTTTGAATGCAGGAAACCTGGACATGTAAGAGCCGATTGTCCTACACTTCAAGATCATTCAAGCAAAGAAAAGGAAAAAGGTGAGGAGAAAGCTAAGTCTAGGAAGGAGAATAAGAAAATTCAAAGAGGCTTCTGGGCAGAATCTGGTATTGATTCCTCTGAGACTGAACCAGAGGAAGAGACTACAAACTTGTGTTTCATGGGAGAAAATCAAAGTGATGAGGAAGAGGTATGTAAACCAACCTATGATGAATTGTTTGAAATTTGTGAAAAAATCCATACATCATACCAAAAAACTTAAGAAAACTCATGCTAGCCTAAAATTAGAACATTCAAATCTACAAAAAGAGCATGAAGTTTTTCTCAAAGATCATGCAACGATTGATTCAAATCACATGGCTCTCCTTGATGAATTTGATGAATTAAACAAGAAGCATTTGGAATTAGTTGATAAAAGTAATGCATTAAAAGCTTCACACACCTCACTTAACAATGATCTTAAGAAATCTAAAGAGATTGAGAAAAGTTTGAGGATTGAGAATGATGCATTAAAAAGAACTAACTTGAGAATTCAAAATGATTTGGAAACATGTAAGAAAGCTAGGACAATCCAACATGTCCTTCGCACCTCCGTCATTCCAAAAGCCGGCGACCGAGTCCACATTACCCCTCTACTTTCTCTCACTACCTTCTACATCATGGCTCATAGAGAATTCAACACTACAGACCTATTTTTTCCGTTACATTGATCACCTAACAACAATTCGCGATCCAGGCCACAGAAGAAAGCCAAATCTAGTCTTAGGACACATCATAGCCTATGTTCTTGAAACTAAATACCAACTTCAATATCCTATTCCACCAAACCTCCCAACTCCCCTCTACTCAAACAATTCCTTCAGCACCCTTCACAGTACTCATCTCCACCCTGAGGAACCTCGAGGGGCTCGAGAGGAGGAGGCTCCCGCTCCAGCTCCCTTTCCTGACCCTGTTCCTCTCCACCAACACTCACCGGTTGATCAGTTGATTGAGAGATTTGATCGTTGGGAGACCCGGTTTGACGCATATGTTGCTTCCCAGGAGCAGTAACACTCTGAAGACATTGCCCGCTACGAGCATCACCGCACTGAGGATTTAGCTCGATTTGACAGTTTTCTTACTCACCAGCAGCAGCAGCATGACCAGGACATCGCCTGGTTCAATACTCAGTTTACCACCCTTGCCAGATACTTTCAACAGCCACCTCCACCTCCTCCATCTGATGATCAGGATCCCTCGTTCTTTTAGTTTGTGCTTTGAGTTATTGTTTCTTGTCTTTTTGTAGTTAGTCTTTCGTGATTTTTTTTCTCTGCTATTTCTGGACTCTCTTTTTTTTGATGACAAAAAGGGGGAGTAGGATAGGGTGTGGTAGGAAAAAGTTGATGTTGTAACTTTGTTTTTCTAATGAATCTATTTTTGTCCTACTTGTGTTTTGCCATCATCAAAAAGGGGGAGATTGTTGCAAATCTATTTTTCATGTCTTATGTTTTGATGATTGACAAACACTGCTTTTCTTGGACAGCTTGTTGCTTTTAACTTTTCAGGAATCAAAGATCGGACAATCAAAAAGGAGCCAAGTTCAGGAATGCGTAGGTTTAGGGTTGAGTCAGTCTGTACTTTTGTTTTTTACCTTTTGAGTCCACTTGTAATAGTCAAAGAGACTGATACTTTGTAACCCTTCACACACACACTTGAGAGACTTAGAATTTCCGTTTTTACTCATATCGTCCAGGACGATTTCTTTAATCGGCCTGGACGATCAGCTTAAAACAGAAAGTCTAATTAAGGATTCTTAATTAAGGCAGCCGACATTAACAGATCATCCTGGACGATACGTGTATCGGCCAGGACGATAAGCTCAAAACAGAAAGAAGTAGCCGCCATAGACAAGTATGGTATACTGTATCTTTAAATTATCGGCCAGGACGATCCTCGGATCGGCCTGGACGATATTCACAAATTATGTCATAATTGTTCAGGAAATCAAGGGAGTAATTAAAGATGATTGATACGATTAGATCATCCTGGACGATCGCAAGATCGGCCAGGCCGATCTAGTCAAAAACCTTAAGTTACTTCAGGACGATCAATATCGACCAGCCCGTATCCAGGGCTATTGTCAGGACGATTTTCCTCTGATTTGAACTGATCGGCCAGGACGATCGTGAGATCGGCCTGGACGATCAAGCTAATTTTCAATCGTCCAATTTTGCTTCCAGGGCTATGCTCTGGCCGATCTTCATTGATTTGTACTGATCGGCCAGGCCGATGTCCATATCGGCCTGGACGATATTGTCGGCAACTTGCAATTAATGAGCTCTTTTGAAGCTCTTCTATTTAAGAGCTCTTGTTCAATGTTTTTAAAAAACCTTTGGCTGCTGCCTTGACCTGAGAAGACCTTGAGGAGAGAAAGAGAGAGAGAGGAGAGAGAGAGGATCTTGTGAGGGGGAGCTTGTGAGGGGTTTCACAAGGGTTGCTTCAAGGATCTCTCTGCGTCGTCTTCGTCTAGAGTTTCTCGTCCGTGGAAGGGTCGGTAGAGGTAAGGGTTTTGCTTTTGGTTCTGGTTCTCTGCCAGCTTCAGGAGGAAGCAAAAGGAGATAGGTTATCTTCCTTGCCGGGGTGGCAAAAAGGAGGTTCTTGTGAGGGTTTCTCCACCTAGCCGTGGGGGCTAAAGGAGAGTCACTTTTTTGTAGTGCAATACTTGGAGGGTGCCTCCAAGGAGTGGACGTAGGTCGAGTCGACCGAACCACTATAAATTTCTGTGTTCTTTTTCTTGCTTCCGCACTTTTAAATTCCGCACTTTTTTTGGTGTGATTTGGTTTATGTGATTTTATTTCTTTGTTTAAAAAGAAGTTTTTAAAATACCAATTCACCCCCCCTCTTGGTTAGTTTGGGACTAAGTTCATAGGGCTTAACATCCCCATCGAACTTTCAGAAAGCTGTAGATGATTTTTTTAAAACTGGTGTCATGTTTAACGAATGGAAGGATACACTCCTTATTCTTATCCCCAATATTAAGAAGCCTACTTTACCATCTAACTATAGACCTATTACCTTGTGCCAATCTATTTATAAGTTTGTGGCTACGAAGATCTTGAATAGAATGAAGGGTTTCATTGCTAATTGTATTACTGAAGAACAAGCTACTTTTTTTCATGGTAGATCTATATCTGATCATTGTCTCTTAGCTCAAGAAGTTATCCATAAACTTAGAATGTCCAAAAGGAAGAAGGGGTTAATGGCGGTTAAGCTTGACATGGAGCAAGCTTATGATAGTATGAATTGGGGAACTTTATCTAATGTGTTAAACATGTTCGATTTTCCAAGGAAAATGAATTTGCTCATTATGGAATGTGTGAGGAATGTAAGGTTCTCCTTTATTGTTAATGGGAAAAAATCCAAATGGATATGTGCTGAAAATGGCTTTAGATAAGGATGCCCTTTGTCTCCTTATTTCTACATTTTGTGCTCTCAACTTTTTTCCTTAGCTATGGAGCAAAGAGGTTTGGGAATTCAGATCTCTCATAGAGCTAACAAGGTTAGTCACTTATTGTTTGCTGATGATGTTTTGCTTTTCTCTCATGCTTCTAAAGGTCTTGCTATTAAGATGAGTAGTATTATTATGGACTTTTGTTCGTGGACTGGTTTAACGGTTAGCACTGCCAAATCTCAGATTTTATTCAGTAAAGGTATGAATAGAATGGATATTGTATAGGTGAAGCAAATTCTGATGTTTAAAATAGTTGAGGAGTTTCATTACCTTGGAATCAAGTTGATGTTGAGAAGACCAGTTAAAAATGATTTCAAATTCATTTTAGATTCTATAATGCTTAAATTGAACACTTAGGGAAGTAAATGCCTTTCCTTAGCTGGTAAAATGAATCTTGCTAAGATTTCTCTTATAAGTGTTCCTAATTTCTTCTCGGCACACTCTTTGGTTCCTAAAAAAGTTCTCCATGAGATTGATATGTGCTGTAGAAACTTTATCTGGCATAAAAGGGATGGTAAAAAGGGAATGCACTATATTGCTTGGAGAATTTTGTGCAAGCCAAAATCTCAAGGTGGACTAAATTTTCACTCAGCAGTGAGTAGAGCTGGCCCTCTCAAAGCAAGACTTACTTGGAGACTACTGAAGAATCAGAATTCGTTATTGTATCAAAATTTAAATGCCAAATATGGAGATAGCTGGTGGCGTGGAGGTTGTTGTCATGGTAAGTTCACTGCCTGGAAGATCCTGAATGATGGAGCAGTACACTTAAAGCCTATCTTAAGGTAGAGAGTGGTTGATGGGGCTAAAATTATTGTTCTCAAGGATATTTGGCTGCTTGATAAAAGCTTAAGTGAATGGCCAATTACAGCAAATTGTAATGGTCTGGATGGGCTTAATCTCAATCACTTTATTACTGATAATTGAACTTGGAATCTTGAAGAATTGAGGAGGTTTTTTACTAAAGAAATTGTCAATCTAATAATGCAGTTACCAATTAACAAGGAGGCGAATGAAGATTTCTTGGAGGAGATCAGCTTTTCCTCTGGGAAATCAGTTACTGCCCGTGCTGTTCATGCATCCAGAAATGAGAATTATGGTGAAGAAGACATGGAGTTTTATACTTGGTTGATGAAGTTAAAACTTTCTGTTCATATTGAGCTCTTATGGTGGAGGATTAGTAGAAATGCCATTCCAACCAATGAGTTTTTGAAGCATAGAAAACTCATTGATGCAGATTGTTGTATTAGAGGTTGTTCTCATTGTGAAAATCTGGAACATATAACTGTCAAGTGTAATGAATTGAAAGAATACTCTTAGACAGTTACAGAGTTGGAGAATCTAAGTTATGATTTTTGGATCCATGGATGAATGCTTAATTGAGTTGAAAATCCTCTCTACTATTACACCTAACAGCGTAAGAATCTACTGCAACATGGTGTATCAGAATTGGAAAAACAAGAATGTAGTTAAGCATGGAAAAGATGCAATCTCAGGACCTGTTTTAGCGACTAATGTGCTTTATTCTGCAATTAATAGTGCAAATCCAGTCATTGATAGCTGGGGTGCTAATTTCCCTTGGGAGTTTCAAAATTCTTAGCACCCTCCACCGCAAAGTGGATTAAAATCAATGTGGATGCATCTCTTATGTCTTCTTATACGGCTGGAATAGGGGGTTGTTTCAGAGATCATAAAGGAAGACTGTTGATAGCTTTTAGAGAAAAACGAACACATTGGGATATTGCTCATCTTGAAATGGAAGCTATTATGATTCTTAGAAGATTCATTAAATTGTGGATGCTTGAGTGTAAAGGAGTAATAATTGAAGGAGATAACATCAATGTTATCAAATTCATCAAAGATTCTTTGAACAAGACCAAATGGCAAAGGGCTGATCGGGTGGAGAAGGAATTTTTGTTCTTGACCGACTTCAATAAGGTGATTCTTCATCATGTTCATAGAGATTGTAATAAGGTAGCCAATTTATGTACTACTTTAGCTTTAGATACTAACTTTTTCTTTGATAGTTCTTCCTTTGCTAGCATTCATCCTTCTCTTTGTTTTCTTTTGAAAAAGGAATGTGAGCCTTTGCTTTAGTTTGTATCTAGTTCTTTTATCCTTTAATTGCAAAATGCATTTTTCAAAAAAAAAAAAGAAGTAATCTCAAACTTAAAAGTAGAAACTCTTACCCTTGAGTACCAAGTGAAACCTTCACGCTCCAATGGCAAGAAATCTCCTTCAAATGCTCTCTCACACACTCTCTTCTCAATAGGCACGAAGATCAGTAAGCAAAAAGATTAAGTGATAGTTTAGAATGGCCTATATATAGAAGAGATAAGAAAACCCATCTAAAAAAGGCAAATTTCAAGTTATCATGCTCAGGATCGTCCCGTACGATCGAAAATCATCCTGGACAATTTTACTTAAAAGCCTAGGAAACGAACCTAATGTATATGTGTACGAAATTACTTCGTACACACTGATCATCCTATACGAACCAAGTTCATCCGGTTTGAACGGTTATCACAATGTCGGTTCCCAAAAACTTCAGAACGAAATCAAAAAACTGTCTAAGTCAGTTCCATCATCCAGGGATGAAAATATTTTATCTGGAAAAATTTTTTACAGAGCCCAGGTCATCCTGGGATGAAAATAATTTTGTCTAGACGAAATTTTTAGAGAGCCGAGGTCATCCTAGGACGAAGATATTTCATCCTATACGATCAGGAGTTAGAAAAATTTCTTTGCAGTTCCTGTTCGTTCTATGTGCTCTTACTAGGAGATAACTGTCTGATCGTCCTGTACGAATGAAAATCATCCCGTACGATCAGTATAAAAAATTAAAGATCTCCTTAAGTGTGTGTGTGTGTGTGTGTTTTTATTCACTCAATTACAATCACTCCCTCTTAATTCAAATAACATTTATAAGCTTCAAATTTGCAAAGAATTTCTTGTTGAATTTGATTTGAAGTCTTCATGATCGGGAGTTTGATTCACCTGAAATGTTAGTACACACAAGAGCAAATAAAAATTTTCCATAAAATGTTAAGAGATAACTACACAAAACAATAATATTTGGAATCATCAAAACTATACAAGTTGCAAGAATGTAAAACATGCAAATAGCAACTCTCTTAAAAATATTAAAATTTCTTATTTAGTATAAGAAGTATCTAGCTGTACTATTCATCTTTCTAAAACTATTCAACACCTTTAAACAAGTCATATGATTGATATAAGTTTTTGCAAATTTTAGTGTTCCAATTTAAGGTTGGGTCCAACTTCCAAACTTTTAGAATTGAAGTTGTTATCTCATTTAGGGTAGAGTCCAATTTCTCAACTTCTAGAATTGAGAGTATAAGCATACCTCGTTATGTCTTTTGCCTTTACTTTTGTGGGTCTATCCCCCATTTATAACATATTTCACTTTCCCTATATTCATCCTTTTTATCCCTAATTACATATGCTTTGATGAAAAAGTTACACTTTATCTACCCTTTAGCTATGCTTTAGCTTACTTTTAGCTACGCTTAAGCTGCCCTTTTGCTGCCCTTTTGGTGACCTTTTGTTGTGCTTTAGTTAGCCTTTTGTTATGCTTTAGCCTCCCCTTAGCGACGCTTTAGCTGCCCTTTTGCTGCCCTTTAGCTACCCTTTAATCATTCATTAGTTTAAAACCTTTTATCATTTTAAGTTTATGAAATCTTTAACATTGATAAAGATTACTCTTTATATAAATAATTTCATACATGTTCGTCCATGTTCATACAAAATAAACTAAGGTAAACTAAATTAAATGTGATCATAAACCTAATAAAGATGAAGTGAAATAATATAATATTTACTAATTCTTATAGTCTCATTTGGGTATCTTACCTCATCTTCAGAACAGTAAAGTAAATTTTTTTTCCTATAGTATTTAAATTCTTTCTCACCTCTCTTTTCTCATTATCACTTCTTTTATTTTCTAATTTTTTTCTCCACAACAGCAGCTTCACTTCCCCTTACAACCTACAGCTTGAGCTCCCTAGCCTTGCCTCGTTTAGAGAATGTCGGGTACGAAAAACAAATGAAAACCAATGCAAAGGTTTTAACTTAACTTTAATTGTATAACACTAAACTATTACTAATGATCTACCATAAATTTTCACTACGACAATTTCCTCCACTCCTATCCATATGATTACATCAAGGCACTTCATGTTATTTTAAGTGGATTTTCTTAAGTGATGCATTTAAATAAATGGTTGATTATTTTCTTGCAATAAGTCATGATAGCTAAGGTTAATAAAATGTGAAAATGAAATGCCTATAACTTAGTTGAAATAGAAATATATTATTGAGCTCCTAGTTTAAATATGGATATGATGTTAGTTTGAAGAAAATTCAAGCTTACATTTGATAAAAATTTGGGTATTATAATCCACCCCTCCTTGTTGACATTTTATTCTCAAAATTTACTATTTAAGGACCATAAAAGAACTAAGAAAACTTCAATCTAATGTCTTCTTCTTTCTCCCAAGTTGACTCTTTTTCTACTCTATATTTCCATTTCACTTTGATATAAGGGATTTGGCAACTTTTAAGTTGTTTAGTATCAAAACCTATTGGTCTTTTTTTTTGTTTTTTTTTGTACATCAGATTCTTTTGTAGGCCAATTTTTTTATATGAAATTCTCTAATGGACACATATAACCCATTTTCTTAGCAGTGAGATGTGAAAAATATTATGAATATATGACATATCTGTTGGAAGAGAATGCCTATAAGCAACCTTTCCAATTCTTTCAGTTGTTTCAAACGGTCCTATATATCTAGGATTCAATTTGCCTCCCTAACCAAATCTAGTTGTGCCTTTCATAGGCTTAACATTCAAGAATATAAAGTCACCCACTTCAAACTCTACTGATATGTGCTTAGAGTCATAATACTTTTGTTGACTATCCTGGGTAGCTATTAATGTCTCTGATTAATCTAATTTTCTTTGTTTCTTCATCAACTAACTCTGGACCCATTAGTTATCTTTCTCTTACCTCAACCCAAGTTAAGAGAGTTTTGCATTTTTTACCATAAAGTTCTTTGTATGGTGCCATTTGTATACTTGCTTGATAGCTATTATTTTAAGCAAATTTGATCAATGATATGTGATCATCCCAACTACCTCTAAAATCTTAAATACATAATATTACTAGGTATTCAAGTACCTGAATGGTTCTTTTAGATTGACCATCATTTTGAGGATAAAACATTTATTGAAGTGTAGATTTGTATCAAAGTTTTCATAAATGCTTTTCCACAGCCTACAAGCAAATCTAACATCTCTATCAGAGATAATAACCTTTGGACTACCGTGTAATCCATAGAACCTCAAGAATTATTAAATTTATCAAATACAACATTAGTAGTCTCCTCTACCACTAGTGTCCATTTATTAAAAACTCTAAAAAAATTTCAAACATTTGAGTACCCTAGGAACACTCCATCAAATTTAGGATCAAACTTTCCTATTAGAGACTTCCTATTATTTAGAGTGAACACTTTACGTCCAAAGACATGAAGATAAGAGAGGTTGGGTGTCCAACCCTTAAGAATTTCATAGGGTATCTTGTTCAGTTTGGATATAATATTTACTCTCTTTACAACATAACTTATTGTATTCACCACTTCTATCCAAACATATTTAGGAAGTGAGTATTCAGCTAGTACGACTCTAACAGCTTCTACTATGGTCATGTTCTTTTTTTAGCAACTCCATTCTATTGAGTGTTCTAGGAGCTAAAAAATTGTGATCTAATCCCTTGCTCCTTTCAATAAGATTCAAATTTCTCATTCTTAAATTTTCCACCATAATCACTATAAATTTTTAGAATTTAACAATATAGCTTCCTCTAAATCTAATTAGAGGATGATCTAAATTTCTTGAATGATTCACTTTTGTGAGATAGAAATCTAACCCAGGTAAACCTCGAGTAATCATCAACAATCACATACCCAAATACTTTCCCTCCTAAGCTTATAATGATAATAGGTCCAAAATGATCCATGTGTAGGATTTTTAAGTCCTTTGTTGAGTGGATGGAGGATTTGACATGCTTTCCTAACTGATAAACATCTCACAGGTGATCCTTATTAAAATATAGTTTTGATATGCCTCTCACTAAGCATTTTTTGATGATCTTTCTAAGATTTATCATTCTTGCATTACACAATCTCCTATATTATAACTAGGATTCATCAGTAATAATTTTTTATGCCAAACAAATCAATAGGTTCAACATAATTAAAATCAAGCAAGTAAATATTATTAATTATATTTCCTTATAGAACAGTGTTTCCATTTAAGCTAATCATGCAGGTGGTAAACCTAAATTTTGTGCTAAATCCTTTTTTACAAAGCTGACATATGTTAAGTAGGTTATGTTTCAAGCCATCTATTAGTAGAACATTTTCTATAATAAAATTTTTTAAGTTGCCAATTATTTTTGATCCCATCACTTTTTTGGTGGTATTATCTCAAAGTGTCACCTTGCCTCCTTTCTTGGCCTCCAATGAAATGAATTGATTTGTATCTCTGTTCATGTTTCTGTAACATCCATTGCTAGGTACCTTATCCTCTCACGAGGCCTTCAGTGAGAGCATCCTTACAAAATCATTAATGGTCTTATTTGGGAACCCAAAAAAGTTTGGGTTCCACCTTATGGATTGTGGGATAAATGCTTGCATGCTATACTATGAATTATAAATTTTTTGCCTCCACACTATGTCTGTTTTACTCCAAAAAAAAGGGTTTACTAATTTATGTATGTTATGGTGCCTCTTCCTAAGTTTAAATGCATGTTGTGATGGTGTGTTATGAAACTGTGCAAATTTTGGAGGCATTTTATTTTCTTTGTAAGCTTTTAATTAAACTTGTAAAGATTTGTTTTCAGTTTAAAGAATTGAATTTTGAATTTTCAAAGCATACTCACTACCTTCTAATTTATATGCAAGAGTTTCTAATTCCTTGAATGCATTTTCTAATTCAACATGTGATAAATTTAATGAATTATTTTTAGTAGATAAATTAAGATGCATATTATTTAAAGAGTCAAATTCATCTAATAAAGCCATTTGATTATTATCCATAGTGGAATGATCTTTCCTTAGGCATTCATGCTCTTTATGTAGAATTGAAAAGTGAAATTTAAGGCTTATATATGCTTTCTTGAGCTTCCTATATATAGTATAATTTCTTTTCAAAAATTTCAAATAATTCATTATAGGAAAGCTCACATACCTCGTCTCTATCAAAATGATCAAGATGATTATCTAACATTAAGCAAAGGTTGGTTATCTCCTATTATACTTCAATTTTAGATGAATTTGGAGCAGAGTCTACCCAGAATACCTTTTGAATCCTTTTCTTTCCCTTTTTTAATTTTTTTTTTCTCACTCTTCTCATTGTTCAAATATTGAATATCCTTCAGATATTACAATATACTAAATTGAATCTCCTTTTTATACCATAGTAAGGCTGAGAAACCGTTACACTTAACCTCTCTTCCACTAATCCCCGGAGTGGTAGAGTACCATCATCCTTTTACACCCTCTTGGTGTTGGTAGAGAACTATCATCCTTTCACACCCTCATGGTGTTAGTAGAAAATTGCCATCCTTTCACACCCTCCTGGTGTTGGAAAAGAACCATCATCCTTTCACACCCTCCTAGTGTCAACAGAGTACGGGCGCTCCTTTGAAATATTTCATGTAAGAAACTTCAAGAGAGAAGGGAAGACCATTGAAGAACAAGAAAGATATACTCACCATTGGGCAATCTTGAGAATCTTATATGAACTAATTTTGTATATTATGATCGCAAATCATACAAACAACTAGTTTAAAAATTGCTCAGATCATCTTGTATGAACCAATTTCATACTCTAGTTGGTGTATGCACTAACTCACATCATATAGCACAATCAGTTTGAAATTGAATCGATTCATCAGGTATTATTTTGTATGAACTAATTTTGTACTCTGGATAAAATACTATATGAACCAATTATTATATAGTAACATCTATTTTAAACTTACCATACTTTATTTGGTATGAAAATGGATGAGTCAATTTTTTACTCTGGACGTCATCTATATGAACCTAAGATCGTACAATATGTAGTTCAAAAAATTTACTTATTCATATAGACAAAATGATATGCACCCTTTCATACTCTAGACGTCATTTATACAAACCTATAATCGTACAATACGATCAGTTAAAATAAATTTTGAATTCATTTAAGACAAATTAGTAAGTATCCATTTCATACTCTAGATGTCATCTATATGAATGTAACTTCGTGTAGTACAAATAGGATAGAAATTTTTCTTGGCATGGTTTGATCAACTCCATTAAGGAGGAACAATCGGTCAAATCATTCCGTATGATCTATGATTGTACAGTACTATTAATTTAAAAAATATAAGGTTTTACACTCCCCAAGTGTGTGTATCCATAATTACCCAATTACAATCACACTCTCTCAAACTCAAAAAAAAAATATAAAAAGTACAGACTTCAATTACAAGAAGCCCTGATCTAATTTATCTTGAAGTCTTCAACAGTCTAAAGTATGATTTTCCTAAAATGTTTGTACACACAAATAATAAAAAAAATATTTCTAATATATGTTAGGAGAAATATTAATTAATACATTAATATTTTGGAATCATAAAAAATGCACTTAATATAAAAACATAGTTATGAACACTAAGTTGAAACACATTTTTCGCTCTCCCCCTATGTGTGTACAAGGTTACTCAGTAAAGATATCCACCCAATTATATGATATGACCCAAGAAAGGAAAAAAATATAGAATAAATTAAAAATTGACTGTAAACCTAGTCTACCCAGTCATGAGCTGGTCAGAATTGAAAGTGAACAATGGACTGATTTCTTGAGACATTAATACACACAAAAAATGTCACAAAAATAAGAGAAATCAATAACATACACTATAATATTTGTTATTATCAAAATCATAGTTCTTGGAACAGGTTTGCAACAACCAAAAAATTAAAATAAGTAATTTTTTTTAAATATAAATTATTTAAAGGAGTAAAAATCAATGCTTTATATGGTGGAGACTATCTACCTTTCTTATCAGCAAAATGTGGGTTGTAATTTACTTTTTTTAATAAAAAAATAAATAATACTTTTATTTAATCATTGCTTGAAAAATCATGCATTGTATTTTTGTAGGTAGTATATTACATTAGATGGTAGATCATACTTTATAAGTTTCAATGATGTATTTATCCATACTTTTGAAATGATAGATATGCTAGACATAAGATTTTATAGTAGTGGTACTATATACGTAAACACCTTTATCTAATCTTTCATACATGTATTTTACTTTCTTCAATGTATAACAACCTAGCACATAAGCCAATGACAAGATGTTCGGGCGTTGAAAGGGGTATTTAAAATGTTAATCTTCTTCGATAAATTCAATTTATGGAATTGTAGTTTCAAAATTGAACACATCATTATGAATGATATAACACCTAATCAGGCAAAGATATCATCCCTAATGGGTTCTGATAATGAAACTAAAAATTTCAACCTTACTATAAAAGGCAAATTCTAGAAAGAATGACATATAACCCTGAAGGCCTAATATGTCATTATATCAAGCAGCTAACTATAATAGTCTGGATGATAGATTATTAATTTCCAACACAGAATTATGATAGTAAAATATATATCCTTCTAAGGAAAGAAAATATTGTCTATTATCAATTATTCAATTATGATGATGATAATGATCGTTAGATTTTGATTTTTCCAAAAAAATTTAATTTGACTTTGAAACATGATTTAGAAAAAAGTGAAAATGGGTTCTAAATCTCCTATGAGCACAAGCCTTCGTAGTTAATTACATTGTAAGAAAACTAAAGTCTCCTAGAATAACTCTCAATTAAAATAATAATAGAAATTTTGTTTATAGATGTTTTAGGAGTGATATCAAAAGAGGTAAATCTAAAAACCAAATAGGAAATGAATTAAAATTAAACATTTATTTTTGTAATCAACATAAGAAAGATAGGAGACACTTTGGGATTCTAAAACAATTCAAAAGTTTGTCAACCTATTCAATGTGTTGGGCTTTAAATATTGGATTGAGAATAGCTTTAGTTTGAATTGATCATTTTATTAGAAATTTGGGAGTATATTCCAAGAAAATGAGTTCTTTAGGCCTAGACCTACCTCAAAACCTAAATCTAAATTGGGCACTAGATAATATTGATCCAAACTAGGCCGATGTAATATAAAATTTGAACTTACCCCATCCTGGAATGGGGATCCATCTAATCACCTAATCAATTAAAATTCATTAATATGGACTTTTTTTATTAAAGAGTGGTGAGCTATTATTAATTAATTTTTTTAGAATTAGGACATCTAGAGCAAATCCTAATTAGTCCCATGAATTATGTTAGGTAAAAAATGATTGAATAAAAATTAATTAAAATTTGAGACTCATTTAATTGATTTTTAATGTGATACATGCTAATTGACTCGACTAAATGCATAAATGAGATGTAATAGTTTTTAAAAAAGGCTTAAAAATATTTTTCCCTAGATATTGCAAAACATCCCTTCCATAGATCTATTCCCTCTCAGGCCAAGTGGTATACTAGAACCCACAAGCAGAGAGGTGTCTAATAAGGAGGAGAAAGAAAAATTTGCTTAATCAGAGTCCCAATGATCCAAAACTTACTTCTTAAATTGTTAGAGTTTCTATGTTACCTTAAAAATTTTTATTTAAATTTAAGCAAAAAAGGTGTTTATACATGCCCTCATGAGCCTCTGAAGGAATTCCAGGCTAAATTAAAACAAATCATATAAATTGCAAAAAAAACTAACAAAGTAGGTTATCCTAATTTCAATCAAATTAATTCAAGTTATCTAATAATCAAATTAATTAAATAAAATACATGTCTATAAGAAAATGCTATTTATTACAACCCAAAATTTATATATTAAAAGTGGCCAGGCACCAGTGATAACAAACTCAAATTCTAATCATATGATACATATAAGTGACTTTGAGGGGGATACTCTCTATCTTTAACTCTTCGTCCTTCTCCTCTTCGGGCTACGTGGATTCATCGTATATGGATACCCAAATGAAAAGAAAACTCTCCCTCTATGGAGATGTTATTCTTTCCTCTTTGGTTATTAAAGTAATCCAAATTTGGGCTTCCAAATGGAAAAGGACTCTCCCCTAAGGAATATCATTTCCTCTTTGAAATCCAACTTAAGATTTATATATTCCAACTCAAAGACTAAATTTCATTACTCTAAACCTTTGAATCAAATTAAATCAAAATTGAAATAAAAATCTACACTGTCATACAACATTATCATAAGCATTTTAAAAAAATACATCTCATGCAGTTATATGATTATAATAAATAGAACAAATAACACTTGGTCATGTTCTTATTTATTAGAGGGCTAAGTAGCTAAATCATCTGTAAAAATTATAATAATTTTTAAATTTTGAGTACTTTTTATATAGCCCTGCATGAGCATCGCTACTTGTATAAAATGTTGTAAACAACCATATTGCTCCTAACCTAAGGGTAATATAATTGTCTATCACATCAATTAACATATTATACTTAAAGTAAATAAACACTCACATCAATAAATTCTCAAACTCAACATGTAGTGAAAACTAAGAAAACTTAGCACACAAGTAAAAGAAAATAAAATACTGACCTAGCCTAGATCTAGAGTTGGTTGTCCTAGCAAATCATCCAAAGTGTGTGAGGTAAGCTGTGTGGCTTGGGTATGCCCTAAACTGGGAAATTTGTTGAAGTTATCCAGTTTTAAGGTTTATTAAAAGTCAAAGGGGAAATTTATATTTAAGTTTAAATATAATTGTATTAAAGTTTGTTTAGTTCATACTTTAATTGTTAAATGGCTACTATCTTTACTGCTCAGTGGGGACATGAAGTTTATTTCACCTTTCTTAAAACTAATCAAATAGCCTCATAGGCCTGGGTTACCTAGTAGTAACCAGTATATATTAGGTTATTTAGTTGGTTATGATTTAAATATTAAGAACTTTTAATTAAAAGTATTGATTGTTTGTTTGAATGATTAAATTAGAACTTTTGGAATTTTTAATGAATTATTTAATTTTAGAGTTATTTGAATTATTTAATTCATTAAAATTAAAGGAGGTAAAAGTTAACTATTATAATTAAGATGATTTTTGGAATATTATTATTTTTTATAAGTACAAGACCTTAAAATGAGTAATTAGACTCTTTGTTTGCTCAATTTAGAAATTTTTATATTAAGTTATGATTTTATGAAGTTTTAACCTTGTTTTGAACTACATTTGATCGGAAAAGTTAATTTTTTTACTTTGACAAAATTTTGGAGTTTTGATATTTTTAAAAAATACTATATTTTAATTAGAGTTTAATGCCATTAAGTTTGGTTAACTTGGATTTTTCTAAAATTACATGTCATTTTTCAAAGTTTTAGTGTTTTTGAAATTTTTAAAATTGATTAATTAGAGAGGGGTTTAGAGTTTTGAAACAAATCAATCCCAAACTCCTTAAAATAACCCCTAAATGTCAAAAATGACCTAAGGTGATATTTCTAGGTGTTTTGGAAAATTTTAAAAAAAAATAATTATGGATTTTCTTTAAAAATAAACTAATATTAAATTAAAGGTCTGGTCATCGGGCTTTTATTTTCTATTGGTTAAGAATTCAATTATAAACAATTAGACACCTTATATTAATTTTGAAGATTTTAGATGAATTAATTATTTTTTAATTAAAGCTCTATGTCAAATCTAGGGGATAATTTTGGGTTCCCTAGTTAGTGGAGCAAATGAACTCCATTTTTAATAAAACTTTGGACATGAGTTCACCTGAAATCAAGGCCCAAGCTCTCTAAATTTAGACCTAAATTGAATCCTCTAAGGTTGTTAACTAAAACACAAAAAGTAACCACTAGGTTGCCTTAGAAAAAATCCTAAATTACTACCTAAGGCAAGGGTGGGGATAAAATCAATGGCTCTAAGCTCCCTGTCCTAAGAATAATCAACACAGAAATAGTCAAATTCTAATTCCCATTGGAACGACCATTAGACAAATTTGAATTTATGGGTCAAACCATGATCCCTAAGTTCAAATTGAATCAAATATGACTTTAAATAATTCAAACATGGGAAAGAAAATTTGGACATGCCAAAGACATGTCCAAATTTGATTTCCCAATTTCTCAAGTTGTGGTGATTTCAAATTCATGAGAAAATCCTAAAATACCCCTAGGATAGTTAATGTAATTAACTAGGTTTCATGCATAATATCAGCTTGAGACTATAGGGATTTTTAAAGATCTCCCTGTGATCTTTCTAATGAGCTAAAGAACTATTAATTTGGTATAGTGGATTGGGATATATTAATTTTCAAATTTCTACGTAACTTTTGGAATTTTAAAAAAAGGTTTTGTGTAACTTTTGGAATTTTTAAAATTAGAATTACACAGTCAGTTGGTGCTTTACAGCTTCATCCGATTGGTTAGCCAATCATTATGGCTAACTACATAAATACAGGATTAAATACAATCATCTAATCATTGATTGAACGGTTGAGATCAAGTGGGCTTTGGCACCACGATATATAATCCAGGCCATTGATCATAATTAATGGCTATGATTATGTCTTCAACTTCCTGCGTGGGCCCAACACCGTATACCTTCTCCAGTATGATCTAAGTGATCTTGTCAATGAAATCTTTCAAAATTTTCATAGGGAGGATCAGGATAATATAAACCATCAATCCAACATCTATATTCCAGTGACTTGACAATTTACTTCACACTTAACCACCACTACCTAACTATGAGCTCAGGAAGAGGATCTCACTATATAGAAAGCCCTAATAAATGGGTTTTTCTATCACAAAGCTTGAGTTGATGGAGTGGGACACTTCTCCTTCAGATGTCAAGCCCAAAGGATCGCTTATAGTATGACTTCTAAAGAAAGGTGTAGTGCTTTCATCAGAGTTTGCCTAGGGTAATAGCTTGAAGAGGTTGGGAACCTAGAGGGGTGGAAAGGAATACTAAAAAAGCTTTAGGTATTATTTTTAAAATTCTAGAAGCTAATGAGGTGTGCTAAAATGGGCTACCCTACTCAAGGTATTTTCGCTACCATGAATGGTCGGGATCACTCTGGTGGATAGTTATATGGGGGTCGATTTGAAAGAGACATATCCCCAGAGGTTCGTGAGCTCAAAACCAATGGACTAAACCACTAGACCGACTTGGATGAGGCTTGAGAAGGAGGAGAACACCGGAGGTTTCTCTTATTTTCTCCAGCCCCATTAGCTACAAGCTAGGCCAAGATAAGGTGGAAAGCTTACTGGGAGTCTGGTGAGCTCAATGGTGAGCTCAATTGGGTAAGATGAATAACAATTCAATAATGGGGCTCGGGTTAACCAAAACTTGTATGATTTGGGTGCAACCTAGGTTGAGTCAGGTGGTGGGATTGAGGTGGAAGGTTCATTTGGTGAAGGTCTACCCAAGGCAAGTGTAAATTGGGTTTAGTTCAACCTATAGAAAGAATAAGATTTTGTCAAAGTTGTTTTGACCACTTCGGGCTACCTAGTCAACCTAAGGGTTAGGCTGACAAGGGTAGTTATGTCGATACTAGGGCCACCCAATAGAAGTGTTGGTTTGGCTTGTAGAGATCTAGGTTAGGAAATGGCTCAACCAAAAGTGGTTTTGACCACTTTGGGCTAGCCAAATTCCTTACTTAAGAAGGCCAAAGGGATGTGTCAGCTATGGAAAGTGGATTGGGTTTGATTTGTTTTCGCTTGCATTATGGTATGGCTCACAGAAGATCGCTCTTTTGACACTTAGGTTAATACATTTGGCTAACCAAAATGGACCCAAAGTTTAAGCCTTCAAGGAGGACATTCTAGGAACCCAATGGATTATCCCAAGGGTTTGAATGGGTTTGGGAAGCATTTGGTAAAATGATTTAAAGAGTTTAAAGGGGTATTAAAGATTTGAAAGTTCATTAGGGATGTTAAGCACTTAAAAACTAACCCAAGGCTAACAAAGAGGGGGTGAATTGGTATTTTAAAAAATCTTAAAACCAAAATCACAAAGCTCACAAACCAAAATCACCACAGAAATCAAAATGCAGAAAATTAAATGCGGAAGCAGTAAAAAGAACACAAGGGTTTATAGTGGTTCGGTCAACTCGACCTACGTCCACTCCCCGGAGGCACCCTCCGAGTATTGCACTACAAATGTGACTCTCCTTTTGCTCTCACAGCAAGGCGGAGAAGCCCTTACAAAACCTCCTTTTTGCCAACCTCGGTGAGGCAGAGAACCCAACTCCTTTTGCTTCCTCCTGAAGAAGGTAGAGAACCTTGATTGATTACTGAAGCTCACCTCTCCCAACCATTCCAAGGACAAGAGACTCTAGTGGAAGAAGAAGTGGAACAATTCTTGGATCAACTCTTGTGAATCCCCCTCACAAGCTCCCCCTCACAAGATCCTCTCTCTCTCTCTTCCTCTCTCTCTCTCCTCTAGGCTTTCTAAGGACAAGACAACAAGAAAAGATGCTTGAAAATGTTGAACAAGAGCTCTTAAAAAGAAGAGCTTTGGAATAGCTCATTAATTGTAATTTTTTGACATTATCATCCAGGACGATAGGTATATCGTCCTGTACGAACAGTGCAATTTAAGTCTAATCAGCCGGGATGATATGGGATGAATAGAAGGAAATTGTTCCTATCATCTAGGATGATAATGTACGATTAGTTCAAATCACAAATTATCAGCAAGACAATCGCTTAGAAAAGAGGTCTGGATGATTCAAAATTAGCTTGATCTTCATGGCCGATCTCATGATCGTCCTAGACGATTAGTTCAATTCAAAGGAAATTTGTCCAGAACATCGCCCGAAATTTGGGCTGGCTGATGCTGATCATCCAGGACATTGCCCGGAACATGAGCAGGTCGATGTTGATCGTCCAGGAGAAACTAAGGTTTTTGAATTGATTATCCCAACCGATCCTTAGATCGTCCAGGACGATGTGATCATATCAATCAAGCCTTAATTACATTCCTAATCTGCCAGATTAATTTAGGCATAATTGTGTTACATCATCCAGGATGATACAATATCATCCTGGCCGATTTCCAAAAATAAAGAATGCCTAAATAGATCATGGCGGTTGGTTCTTTCTATTTTGAGCCTATCGTCCAGACTGGTCGGCTTAATGACAACTGACTTAACCATGATGCCTTGATTAGGGTTTTTTTTTTTTGAAAATATTTTCCAGGACAGTATAAATATCATCCAGGATGATGTTAGTGAAAATCAGAAAACTCTAATTCAGACAGAAAAAATCTCTCAAGTGTGTGCAGGGTTACTTAGCATCAGACACCTCAAAGGTTACAATTGACTCAAGAAAGGGAAAAAGTACATTACAAACTGACTCAGACTTAGTCTACCCAAAACTTGAGCTAGTTTCGATTGCCGTCTGATCTTGTGGTCCTGAAATGTTAGTAGGCAAGGCAGTCGAAGAGAAACAGGATTGTTTGCTATCATCAAAATCATAATCCTTGAAAATAGGTTTGCAACAAGATTTAGTCAAACTTTGTTCACTTGTTCAACTAAGTTGACCTAGGGTTAATGGTTGGGTCCATTGAGTTCAAATTGTTCATATGAACTCAATGGAAATGCTTTCAAATTAGCAAGAGTTCATTCAATTTGAAATGGCCATTTAAACCCTTATGGGGCCTTTCGGTCAACCAGGTCAAACCAAATTGTGGGTTTGTTTTTAATGTATCCCTAATGACATTTATAATTCATTTTGATATATTTCAAAGTTTGATAAGGTTGAGTTATGTTGAGTTTTGGGGAAAAGTCAAGAATCCCCCATATATGTCGTTTTGGTCATTTTGAGCCCAAGTCAACTCTAAGTTAAAGTGCATCAAAAAAATGTGGTTTACTGGTCATCATGTTATAAGGAAGGCTATGGACAAGGTCAAAGGCTTTGGGTAAGGTCCCATGGTCAGTTTTCACTAAGTGGAAAGTCTAGTGGTATAGGTCATAAATATTTGAAGGTTTTGTAACCTTTGAAAATAAATTTGGTTTTTGGGGTTAAAAAGCTCAAAATGGACTCAATTTTAGCGAGTTGTCCCTAAGGACATGCCTAATCAATATTCAATTGATAGACTATGATTTAGAGTTCAATTAGCCAAATTTCAAGGTGACAAAAAATCACTAAAAAGGATTTCAGGGCTTGGGTCCTTAACCCTGGGATTTGCTTTGGATTCCTATATTTGGATCAGATTTTAGGTTTGACTGATTGATTTTGAATTACCCACATCAATCATAATAAAATGAATAATTAGTATTTATTGGATATGATCCAAAGGTAAATTGAAGGTTGATTAAAAGTTGGACTGGAGTTTAAAATCTAAAAAATTGAATTAAAGATTGAATTTGAAAGTGGAATTGAATTTTATTAGGTTTATATTAGATTTTGACTAGAACCTATGTGAATAAAAAGTGAACACCTTCTAATCATTAGGTTATGAGAAAAAAACTAAGGTAGGTCCTAATAACCTTATACAAAAAAAGAGGTCAAGAAATGGACCCCCAATATGTGTATTAGAATGAAGTTCTACTACACATATTAGCTTGACCAAATGGAAGGATGGAATATGGGACTTTATTCTAAGTAGAGGAAGGACCAAACCTTAGGAAATCAAAGTTAAGCTGATATTAGGGTAGTGTCACAAAGGGCCTTATCGACCACTAATAGATGATCGTGTGGTGGGATTGAGTATGCCTACCATAGAGGATAAAAACTAGATGATTATGTGATGGGGTCAAAATATGACTATCACAAAGGATCTAGATTGTATGATCATATGATGTGGTCAAAATATGTATGTCACAGAACATTATGAAAGTTCGATGGGGATGTTAAGCCCTATGAACTTAGTCCCAAACTAACCAAGAGGGGGGGTGAATTGGTATTTTAAAAACTTCTTTTTAAAACAAGGAAATAAAATCATATAAACCAAATCACACCACGAAAATAATGCGGAATTTAAATGTGTGGAAGCAAGAAAAGGAACAAAGAGATTTATAGTGGTTCGATCGTCTCGACCTACGTCCACTCCTTGGAGGCACCCTCCAAGTATTGCACTACACAAAAAGTGACTCTCCTTTAGCCCCCACGGCTAGGTGGAGAAACCCTTACAAGAACCTCCTTTTTGCCACCCCGGCAAGGCAGAGAACCTATCTCCTTTTGCTTCCTCCTGAAGCTGGCAGAGAACCAGAACCAAAAGCAACACTCCTTACCTATACCGACCATTCCACGGACGAGAAACTCTAGACGAAGACGATGCAGAGAGATCCTTGAAGCAACCCTTGTGAAACCCCTCACAAGCTCCCCCTCACAAGATCCTCTCTCTCTCTTCTCTCTCTCTTTCTCTCCTCAAGGTCTTCTTAGGTCAAGGCAGCAGCCAAAGGTCTTTAAAAATGTTGAACTAGAGCTCTTTAAATAGAAGAGCTTCAAAAGAGCTCATTAATTGCAAGTTGCCGACTTTATCGTCCAGGCCGATATGGACATCGGCCTGGCCGATAAGTACAAATCAATGAAGATCGGCCAGAGCATAGCCCTGGATGCACAACTGGACGATTGAAAATTAGCTTGATCGTCCAGGCCGATCTCACGATCGTCCTGGCCGATCAGTTCAAATCAGAGGAAAATCGTCCTGACAGTAGCCCTGAATACGGGCTGGCCGATATTGATCGTCCTGAAGTAACTTAAGGTTTTTGACTAGATCGGCCTGGCCGATCCTGCGATCGTCCAGGACGATATGATCGTATCAATCATCCTTAATTACTTCCTTGATTTCTTGAACAATTATGGCATAATTTGTGAATATCGTCCAGGCCGATCCGAGGATCGTCCTGGCTGATAATTTAAAGATACAGTATACCATACTTGTCTAAGGCGGCTACTTCTTTCTGTTTTGAGCTTATCGTCCTGGCCGATACAAGTATCGTCCAGGACGATCTGTTAACGTTGGCTGCCTTAATTAAGAATCCTTATTTAGACTTTCTGTTTTAAGCTGATCGTCCAGGCCGATCAAAGAAATCGTCCTGGCCGATATGAGTAAAAACAGAAATTCTAAGTCTCTCAAGTGTGTGTGTGAAGGGTTACAAAGCATCAGTCTTTTTGACTATTACAAGTGGACTCAAAAGGTAAAAAACAAAAGTACAGACTGACACAACCCTAACCCTACGCATTCCTGAACTTGGCTCCTTTTTTATTGTCCGATCGTCGATTCCTGAAAAGTTAGAAGCAACAAGCTGTCCAAGAAAAGCAGTGTTTGTCAATCATCAAAACATAAGATATGAAAAATAGATTTGCAACACATTAAAGCTGGAAGATCATGTTGTGGGTTTGAAATATGACCACCATTGAAGATCAAAATTAGAAGATCATTTGATAGGGTCAAAATATGCTCATCACAAAGGATCAAGAATGGAAGACCTTGTGGTGGGGTTGAAATATGCCCACCATAGAAGATCAAAGCTAGATTATCATGTCGTGGGGTCAAAGTATGCCCTCCACAGAGGATCAAAGATGGAAGATTATGTGATAAGTCACAAAGGATCGAGACTGAAAGATCATGTCGTGGGGTCAAAATATGCCTACTAATGAGGATCAAAGCTAGAAGATCATATTGTGGGGTTAATATATGCCGACCATAAAGGATTAAAGCTGGATGATCATGTGATGGGGTTGAAAAATTCCCCTCATCGAGGATCGAGACTGGAAGATCATGTGGTGGGGTCAAAATATGCCCACCATACGGAATCAAGACATAAGGAAAGGCAGCACCTAAGCTTAAGGAAAAGAGAATAAGAGACCATTGATTGATTTTTCTTTGGATGATTTTTTTGTAAATTATTTAAAAGTAAAAACATAATTGACTAAACTTAATTCAGGATATAAAAATGTTGTGACCCATGACCCCGAGGTTGAGATTTTGATGATGCCAAATAATATTGCCTAAACTATCTATTCATTGAATATTATTTTATTTGCTATTGTCCATGAGTACTAACATTTCAGGAAGATCACAAGCTAGTCAGGACGAAAGGAAAACTCAAGAATGGCTAGATTAAGAGTATGACTCTAACAAAGTATTTTGCTATTTATTTCATTTTTTATTTTCTTGAGTCTGGCCACAAACTGCATGTGAGTCTGAGCAATCATGTACACACACAGAGGGAGAGGGTTTTTAAAAGTAAAAAATACATTTTTTTCATTCTCTGGTTATCATACTATATGAATTTAATTCGTACTATACGATATACTATTATAACATGTGCTTTGTGAATAAATTGTACTGTACGAATACGATCGTACAGTACGATCTGTTTCAAATCCAAAACCCTAGCCATCATGTTAAGCTAAGTATGATATTTACCGCCGTTCGTACTGTACAAAGACCATCGTACGGTACGATCCGTTTTAAATACATACTTAATTTAACTCGTGATTAGTGCAAGAAATTAAGGCTTAATTTCAAATTAAATATCATATTGTATGAATCCCTTTGTACAATACGATGAACAGAGACAAATTCTAATCGTCTCAGAGATTGTTCTGGACGATCCTTGTTAGGAGAGTTACTATTTGCATGTTTTACATTTTTGCAACTTATATAGTTTTGATGATTCCAAATATTATTGTATTATATGTTCTTATCTCCTAACAATTTATAAAAATTTGTATTTTCTCTTATGTGTACTAACATTTCAGGTGAATCAAACTCCCGACCACAAATACTTCAAATCAAATTCAGCAAAAAGTTCTTTGTAATTTTGAACCTTATAAATATTATTTGAATTGAGAGGGAGTGATTGTATTTGAGTGAATAAAAACATACACACACACTTAAGGAGATCATAAATTTTTTATATTGATTGTACGGGACAATTTAAGTTTGTATGGGATGATTAGAAAGTTTTCTCCTTGGAAGAGCACATGGAACGAACAGGAACTACAAAGAAATTTTTATAACTCCTGATCGTCCAGGAGAAAATTTGTTCATCTCGGGATGACTTGGGCTCTGTAAAAATTTCATCCATAAGAAATTAATTATCATCCCAGGACGGCCTAGGCTCTGTAAAAATTTCGTCCAGACGAAATAATTTTGTCCCAGGATGATGGAACCGACTTAGACAGTTGTTGGTGGAATTTTGAAAATATATTTTAAAAATATTGGGTTTCTTTGGGACTTAAAATTAAATTCTAAAATCGAATTGTTTCGTTAGAAAAAGTATATCACCTCGAGAGGTGAGAATAAAATTTCATAACGGTATTCAGATTTAGAATTACGAAATTCATCTTAAATATTATGACCGGATGCTAAAGAGAATTTCATATGGCCCCGAAGGGTCAAAATGAGGTTCAACTGAATATCCAGCTACAATATTCAAGAAGTGTGATTATTAGGTTCACATCCAAAGCCTTATCAAAGAAAGATGTATCTCCCCGAAGGGAGAAAATATCATTCGATGATAATTCTTTGAATATGATAACAATGATCACTAGTATTTAAGTTTTTCCAAAGAAATCTAATTGAGTTTTGAAAAATCAATTTTTAAAATCAGGTGCGTGTGTGGTTCTAAATCTCCTACGAGCGCAAGCCCTCGTAGTTAATTACATCGTAAGAAAACGAGGTCTCATACGAAAACTCTCAATTAAAATAACGGCAAAATTTTGTTAGAATTTCTAGGAGTGATATCAAAAAGAGAAGTGAATTTTGGAAACTCTAAAGGGAATGGATCAAAATTGAGCAGTTATTAACGGAGTTAAAGGAGGAGAGGTAGGGGACACCTTGAGATTCCAGAACCATCCGGAAGTGTCCCGACTTAATCTAAGTGTTGGGCTTTATGCTTTAGGATTGAAATGATGCTTTAATTATAATTGAGCATTTTATTAGAAATTTGGGATTAGATTCCCGAAGTTTGGGGTCTTATAATCAAAGATCTGCCCCAGAACCTAAATCTATTTTGGACACTGGACCACAGTCGTCCGACCCTAACTAATGCAGTGCAAGGTCTGGACTTACCCCGTCCTGGATTGGGGAGCCAGCTAACCACCTAATCGATTTAAAAGAGATGAATCCGGTCTTTTATGAAAGAGTGGTAGGGACGTTATAATTAAAGTTTTGAAGAATTGGGGCCGACATCTAGAGATTCTCCTAATTGGCCCCTTTAACTTATGTCGGGTACAAAAATGCTAAGGACTATGAAATTAAAATTTTGACTCTTTAATTTGTATCTAATGCAATGCATGCTGGTTAACAACCTCAAATCAAATATGCTTGAAAATTTTAAAAACAGGCTTATAAAATAATTTTTTTAGAAGACTGGACTTCCCCAGGTCCGGCACCTCGTCCTCATAGGTCAGACTATCCGGACTCTACCCGCAGGCGGGGAAGGGTCTAAAGCAAGGAAAGAGTAATGCAGAAATATGCATGCGACCCCGGGGTCGATCCCCGGCTAATTCCCTAGATTCATTATCTTTCTATGTTATTTAGACTCACTAAAATTTTAGACTTTTAAGATTATGAGTATAAAAATTTCACACCCTCATGAGCCTCGCGTATCCAGGTGAAAACAAAGAGCGGCATGCAATCGCCAAAAAAGACTAGTAAAAACAGGCAATCCTAAAGGCAATCAATTCATTACATCAAATATAAATTAACTAATAAATGTCCATAGGCAAAGTTGCCTTGCTTATTACAAACCAGAATATTACAGAAAGTAAAGTGGCCGGGCACCACTGACAACAACCCGAATTCTAAACCTAGTAATGACGCAAGTTATTTTGAGTGGGATACTCTCAATCTTCAAATCTTCAATTTCAATTTCATTCTTCTTTGGACTCCTTTTCTTCAATCTTCTTGGAATCTTCGTAGCAGATTACCCAAATGGATAAGAGGGCACTTCCCTCTAAAGGGGAAGGCCACTCTTTCCTCTTTGGGTAAGGAAGAGGTATGATCCAAATTTGGATTTCCAAATGGAAAAGGAATGTTCCCTAAAGGGGTATCCTTTCCTCTTTGGAATCCAAGCTTTGGATCTATGTATCCCAACTCAAACTTAACTTTCACAACACTTAACAATTATACAAATTACATTTATATCAAATCGAAAATCTAGACTCATCTGCAGGGTTATCCTAAGCAATTAATATATAAAAAGCAGTTATTCCCAAGCAGTTGTATATGAGCAGAAAAGAAAGTAAACACACTGGCCACGCTCTTTTTATTTGGGGGCTTTAGCAGCTGAAGCACCTGTGCAAAGAGTTTATAATATTTATGCATTTTTTATTTGCCCCTTTTTATATTGCCCTGCATGAGCGTGGCCACCTGCAGAAAACTGTGTCAACATCCAGATCGTACCTAACCTAAGGGTAATCTAGTCGCCAAACACATCAGTCCATCCACAGAGTACAGAAAAAGTAAGCAGACACAGCAAAGCAATTTCATCCACAACATGCAGTGAAAACTACGAAAAAATCCGGCACACAGCAGTAAAGTAAACACCGGCCTAACCTAGATCTAGAGTTGGTTGTCTTAGCACATCATCTAAAGTGTGTGAGAAAGGTCGTGTGGCTGGGATAGATCCTAAAGTGGGTTATTAATTGAAGTTGTCTAAAAGTCTGGGTTTGTTAAAGCTTAGGAGGGAATTTAGATTAAAATTTAAGTATTAATGAATTAAGAATTTTAATTAGGCATATTTTAAAAGTTAATTGATTACTACCTTTGTTTCACACCGAGGCCGTGAAGTTTATTTCACCTTCCTTGGGGCTAAGCTAATAGCCTCGTAGGCCTGGGTTACCCAGTAGCAATCGGGGTTGATTAAGTTATTTAAGTTGGTTGGAATTAAAGGAGTAGATTAATATAAGGAAATGAGTTAATTACTGATTTTAAAAGCTTGATTAATTTAAGTTTGCCATTAATTGATTCGTGGCGTTGTGCCACCAGGCTCGAGGAACCAGCCTCCTTAGGACACTTAGCCCCGCAGCCCGGAGTAGTCCAGCCGATAAACCAAATTAATGTAATTGAATTAGAGATTTTTTAAAATGTTAAATAATTAAGAATTAATCCATTTTAAGATTTAACACCCCTTAGAATCCATTCGTGGCGTTGTGCCACCAGGCTCGAGGAACCAGCCTCCTTAGGACACTTAGCCCCGCAGCCCGGAGTAGTCCAGCTGATAAACTTCAACTTTAGGGTGGTTGTTGTGTCTTAAAGGATTTGTTAAGTGTTTTAAGCATTAAACCAATATTTTCTGAGTTTTAAAATGATTTTGAGCTTTTATGAATTTTTGAATATTTTAATGACTTAATTAAGGGGTCAAAAGTTGAATTTTTGATTAAGCTTAAATTCTGGAATTCTTATATTTTATTAAAATACTAGACCTTACTACGATCAGTTAGAAGGTAAGTACGTTGAAATCGGATTTTTCTACATTTTATTACAAAGGTTTGAAGTTTTGAACTAGTTTTAACTTAAAGTTGACCGATTTGTTGACTTTTTAAAATATTGCAAATTTCTGGAGTTTAATATTTTTAATAAATATTAGACATCACTATGAGTTGAATGCAAGTGAGTTTGGGTGATTTGGATTTTATTTGAATTAGTTATGGATTATCGAAGTTTGGGCATTTTAATGAAATTTAGGAATTTCTTAATTAGAGGGTCTCTTTTGTGATTTTGCTTCAAACAAATTCTCAATCTCTTGAAAACACCTCCAAAGGTCAGGAATAACCTAAGGAGGGATCCCCAAGTGTTTGGGAGATTTTTGGATTTTTATATTATTATTAATTAATTATCTTAATTAAATATTGGTTTTCACTTAAAATTAAATTAGGGTTTAAATTGCTGTCAAATCAAGGGGCTTTCAATTATCACAGATTAAGGACTAAATTCTGGTCAGTTTGAGGGTTTATATGTAATTTTTGGATTTAAATTGGATTTATTACAATTTTTAGAAGTTTTAAAGGCTTAATTAAGGGTTTAAGACTTGGAAAATTAATTAGGGGACCTAATGACCTCAAAAATTAGTGAAAACTTCTCTAGGGGCTGAGGATGTCACTAAGTTCAAATGTTCAAAGTTTCAACTAAAGGGGAGGTGAATCCTAATTATTGAAATTTTTCTAAGTTTTCTATACATGAGTCCTTAATTATTGTCCTTAGATATGTCACTAATTTTGATGGGCTTGAATCAATGTTTGAACTAACCCTCATATTCAATACATAAGGCATGCATGAATCACATAAACACATTCAACACCTAAATCTAGGAGAGCCTTAGACTAAGTGGTGTGTGTTTCCTAAACATGTAAGGATTAATTAGCATGATTAGTTAAACTTATGATTAGTGAATAGTCAAGAAATGATTATCCACCAATCATCCCCATTATTTCCATTCATATACTTAACTCATGTTTAAAATTGCAAAGGAAATCTCTTAAACCATAAAAGATTTAAATATAACTAATTTTAAAGTAGGTTTTAAAATAATATAAATACATATAGATATATATATATATATATAAAAATGTATTTATTTTGCACATTTGATAACTATCAAAACATAGCTCAAATAAATACATAAAATTTTCTGGAAATCAGTCACATTCTTAAAAATATTTAGGCCAAATTTCAAATAAAATTATCCAATTTATATGTAATTAAAAATAAAATAAGTTTTTCTGTATTTCTTAAATTACCAGTAAAATAATAGTCAAAATAAACTGATTTTATTTTTAAAATAAACTAGATGAAATTCTGAAAAGTTTGATATATTATACTCATTTTTTGGTTCTGTATTTAATTTACTATGATTTGTTTAAGTTTCAGTAATTAAAACTAATTAAAATTCATTTTCCTTAATCAAATGGCGGCGGTCAGACACGCGGCACGCTGGGATTGGCGGGATCGAAACCGCGCGACGGCGGGGACACGCATCGGCCGCTGGCCGCTTCACGCGGTTTTCACTTAACCACGTCAGCGGCGCGTGACAACCGTTGGATTAACCGCGGGTTTGATCCAACGGATGAGATCAGATCCCGCGGTTTGATCTCCCCAGGATAAGATCAAACGGTGGAGATTCGATCCCGCCGTTCCGAATGGACGGCCCTGATCCCGCCAGTCGATCGCTCGAACGCTAAACCGAATACACGGTCGAACCAAAGCGCGGAACGGCAAGATCTAGACCGTTGATCGCGTGATCAACGGTCTAGAAAACGTACATCTGCAGCGAACTGCGAATGTCGCCCTAGGATCCATTTTTTGGTTCGTTCTCCCGATCGGGTGGACCAAATCGCTTGAAATTTTAAACACAGAGAGCAGGCATGAACAGAAATAGTGGGGAAGGATTCGTTTTAGCTAAAACCCTAAAGACATAAAACTATTTAGATTTAACTAATGTGACCTAGATCTAGGGTTTTAGGGAGTTATACCGTTAGATCTTCGAAATTTCTGGATGGTTGAGCTTGTAGATTGTCCAAGTGAAGATTCCCAGCGAAAATCCAAGCTCGAACGCGTCTGGATCGGCTGTTATAGGCTTGGGACGGTCTAGGTGGTGGGTTCGCCGGAGAACTCGCCGCCGGTGACGTGCAACCACTTGGGTTTTGTAGTGGGAAGGTAGAGGAGGCCCTGGAGATTCAAAACGAACTGAAAGTTCGGTCTGGGAGGCTAGGGTTAGTGAGAGAGGCTGCTTTGATCAATGATCCTCAAAAGTTGTCTTTCTCCCTATTCAAACGAGCTGGGCTAGATTGGATGGCTAGGATTGATGGAGGAGCTCCCTAGATGGTGCCACATGTCCCTGGGACAGCTAGAAGGCTGCCTCAAAGGCTGGCCAAGCCTTGCCTCCATTGGGTGGACTTGGGACAAGTGGGGGGGCCATTGCCATTTTAGGCTAAACCAGGCCCTGAGCTTGGTTAGGAGAGCTCCAAGTGAGCTTTAGGACATTAAGGGGTCGGCCTTGGGGAGTTAAATCAGGGAAAAAGGTCTAAAAGGTTGATTAAGACCTTTTAAAAGGGTTTAAGCCCTTGGTTTGACTAAATTGACCAGTCAACTGGTCAATGGAGCTGATGTGGCATCCAAACAGGTCATCGAGTCCTTCTAAGTGGCTGGATGGGTGTGGCTTGAGCTAGGTCCAATGGGTTAAAGGGTTTGACCACACAAATGGTCCCTTAAGCCTTGGGTTGACTGGTTGACTAGTCAACTCCATCAAGGGTTATGAAATTTTCAATTAGATGATTCAAATGAGTTGATTAGGTGGATTGGAGGGTGGTTCCAAGAGCCATGTATGTCAAATAGATTAAAAAGGCTTAATGGGCCTTTAATGGGCTTCTAGGCCAAAACTGGTTGACTTGGTCAACCAGTTGGGTTCAAGGGCTAGAAATGGGTTCAACAAATTCAGAATGTCATCCTGAGTCTATTGGATGTGGTCCCAGGGTTTGGAGGGGTCAATTTGGTCAAAATCACCATTTGAGCCCTTAAGGGCCTGTTTGGTCAACCTAGGTTGACTTGGTCAACCAGGTTGACCCAGGGTCTGGGTTTGGGCTCAACAGGTTTGAAATGATATTTTAAGGTTAATGGAAGTGGTTGGATGGCCTAAAGAGGTCATTTGGGTCAAAACACATGTTTGGACCCTTAAAAGGCCCCTTGGGTCAAACCAGTTGACTTGGTCAACCAGGTTGACTCAGGGTTGGAAATGGGTTCAAAAGATTTGAAATGGCATTTGAAATTTGTTAAAGGTGGTTGCATCCCATTTGGAGCTCATTTGGTTTGAAATCCCCATTTGAGCCCCATAGGGGTGTTTTGGTCAATTTTGACCTATTGGTCAACTATGGTCAAAAATGGGTTTGAAAAATGCAGTTTACTGCTCAATGGGTCAAAATCAAGGGTCTGGAAGTGATTGGAAGCTTGGACAAGGGTTCCAAGATCAAGATCTCAAAGGGGTTAGGCTCAGTGGCATAGGCTGTAAATATTTGAAGGTTTTACAGCCTTTGAATTTTAATTCAGATTCTGGGGTTAGAGACCTCAGAATGAGCTCAAAATTGGAGGGTAGCCTTTAGAGACATGTCTTATCACTTTGCAAGTGATAGACCCTGAATCAGAGGCCATTTGACTGGGTTTTGAGATGTTTGAAAAATCTCTGAAAAGGGTGTTTAGGACAGGGCCTTAAAGGTTTGAATTTGAGTTTAAACTCTGGGTTTGAATTTGATTTGAAGTTTGAATTAATTTGGACTTGAATTGGGTGGAGTTTGAGATTCAAATTGGTCACAGGTAGGGATCAAATTGAAATTGTAGTGGATTAAATATAGGAATTGATTTAAAATTGAGGTTGATCAAAGGTGGAGGTTGATTTGAAGTTGGAGTGATCCTAAGATTTAGGAGAGTTCTAAGATCTAGGATTTAAAGGGATCCTGGGTTCTAGAATAGGCTCTAAGGTCTTGGATCTAGAAGGATCCTAAGGTCTAGAGTGAATCCTAGGGTCTAGGATTAAATCTGGCTTCTGGAAGGGTCTTAGTGACCTCATACAAAAATGAGGTCAACAACAGTTTTCTGATTTCGTTCTACAATTTTTGGAAAGCACCTTGTGATAACCATTCGTACCAAATGAACTTGGTTCGTATGGGATGATCAGCGTGTATGAAGTAATTTCATACACATATACATTAGGTTGTTTCATAGGCTTTTAAGTAAAATTGGGTCTAAGGAAGGGCATCACCCAACCTTAGGCCTATAGGATGCTGATAGAAGACTTACTCCAAATAGGCAAATTAACTGGAAACCAAAGTAGGGAATACCTAGCTTTGGGTCTAAGGAAGGGCATCACCCAACCTTAGGTCTACAGGATGCTGATAGAAGACTTACTCCTAGTAGACGGATCAACTGGAAACCAAGGTAGGGAATACCTAACCTTGGGTCTAAGGAAGGGCATCACCCAACCTTAGGCCTATAGGATGCTGATAGAAGACTTACTCCAAATAGGCAAATTAACTGGAAACCAAAGTAAGGAATACCTAACTTTGGGTCTAAGGAAGGGCATCACCCAACCTTAGGTCTACAGGATGCTGATAGAAGACTTACTCCTAGTAGACGGATCAACTGGAAACCAAGGTAGGGAATACCTAACCTTGGGTCTAAGGAAGGGCATCACCCAACCTTAGGCCTATAGGATGCTGATAGAAGACTTACTCCAAATAGGCAAATTAACTGGAAACCAAAGTAGGGAATACCTAACTTTGGGTCTAAGGAAGGGCATCACCCAACCTTAGGTCTACAGGATGCTGATAGAAGACTTACTCCTAGTAGACGGATCAACTGGAAACCAAGGTAGGGAATACCTAACCTTGGGTCTAAGGAAGGGCATCACCCAACCTTAGGCCTATAGGATGCTGATAGAAGACTTACTCCAAATAGGCAAATTAACTGGCAAACTAGGATGGTGCCACGAAGGGCGTACTCCATCACTAGCGAATGGGAATCAGGATGGTGCCACGAAGGGCGTACTCCACCACTAATCCCCGGGTGAAATGCCAGGGTGGTGCCACAGAGGGCGTACTCCACCACTAGCGGGTCTAATCCTAAGGGAAGGAAGGACCTAACCTTAAGGAAAAGGCGAAGAGCGTTAAAAAAAAAAACTTTTTTTTTTTTTAAAAAAAAAGGTAGAATCAAACTGTAAATCAAGAAAAGGAAGTTTTATTGATTGATAAAATGAGCTACATCAAGCATAGTATTTCTTAAGGAAACGCCCATTAACAGGTAGCATTGGGTGGTTCCCTTTACAATCTACTAACTGATACGAGCCTCCTTCGTAGACAGTCTCTATAACGAAGGGTCCTTCCCACGTAGGTTCAAATTTGCCTCCCAACTTTCGATGGGCCAAGATAGGCCTCCGAAGGACCAATACCAAGTCTCCCGCTTGGAAGGTCCTAGGTCGCACTAACTTATCATGGGCTTGAACCATACGGGATTTATACAACTCTAAACTTTGTTGAGCTTGGAGACGTCGCTCTTCAAGGTCTTCGAGTTCTTCCAATCGTAGTTTTGCATTTTGTTCATTGGTAATTTGATTCTGAACTGCAATTCTAAGCGAAGGGATTTGTATTTCCAAGGGTAGAACAGCCTCAGATCCATACACTAGTGCAAACGGGGTGGATTGGGTCGGGGTCCTATAAGTGGTACGATAAGCCCACAGAGCTTCCACCAACCGCTCATCCCACTGTCGTTTGTTATCATCAAGGGTCTTTTTGACAATTTGCACCAAGGTTTTGTTGAAGGCCTCGGCCAATCCATTTGCCCGAGGGTAATAGATTGTCGAATATCTCCAATCAATATTATGGCGCCTTACAAAACTATTGATTTTTGTAGACTTGAATGCGGACCCATTATCGGATATGATTCTGCGGGGTACGCCGAATCGATATACAATATGGTCACGAAAGAATTTTAAGACATGGTGTGATGTTACGTTTCGCAGGGGAATTGCTTCCGCCCACTTTGAAAAGTAATCAGTCGCTGCTAATATGAAACGATGACCTCTCGCGGAGGGAGGGTCAATCGGCCCAATGATATCCGTGCCCCAACTTTCAAAGGGCCACGAGGCTATCGTAGGGTGTAACACATTAGGCGGCTGATGTAAAACCACACCATGGACCTGACATTGATGACAGAGCTTTGCAGTATTCATGCAATCGTCAATCATTGTAGGCCAGTAGTATCCAAGTCTTTTAATCTTTAATTTCATTTTTGGACCCGATTGATGAGCACCGCACAGTCCTGAATGAACTTCATTAACAATTTTCTGGGCTTCTCGCTTGTTCAAACAGCGCAGCCACATGTGATCAAAGGACCGACGGTACAACAGATCGTTAACTAGTGCATATGATAGGGCACGTTTCTTAATCTGGTTGGAGAGTGATTTATCCTGGGGAAGCTTCCCTTCTTTAAGGTAATCGACTAAGGGTCGTCTCCAGTCGCCTTCCTCGTCAATCGTCGAAGAGGCAGAAAGGATCTGAAGGGGAGTCTTACTAATATGTTCCAAGTCTATAAGGGAGAGAGTCTTACGACCCTGTATCTCTATAGGGATGGAATCCTCCTCAGGACATGCAAATTCCTTTGCAAGTTTTGCTAAGGCATCCGCCGCAGAATTGCTTCCACGGGGAACCCTATACAAAGTAGCAATGGGAATTTGTTCCAACAAGTGAAGCGTGTACTGGTGATATTTTAGGAGATTCGGATTCAAGACTTTATAAGTTCCGGCGACTTGGTTAATAACTAGTTGGGAATCTCCAAAGATCTTAATCTCTTTAATCTCCATTAGAATTGCAAGTTCCAAACCAGTTATCAGAGCTTCGTATTCAGCTTCGTTGTTTGTGCAAGGCTCCGATAAGTGGTAGGAAAAATGCATCATTCCTTTTTCTGGTGTAATAAAAATTAGACCGACTCCAGCCTTTCCAGGAATTACAGATTGTTGGGTCGCAATCCTACGAGAGGATGCTGCCCCATCAAAATATAATTCCCAGATGGCCTCGCTAGATTCCCCCAAACTCATGATTTGTTCATCGGGTAAGTCGTCATTCAGAGGAGAATCTGCTGGCAGCGGGTGTGCTGCCAGAAAGTCGGCAACAGCCTGTCCCTTCACAGCACGAAGGGGAGTGAAAGTAATCTCAAATTGCAACAATATCATAGACCAGCGAGCTAAACGTCCTGACAACGTAGGTCGGGTCATAAGATATTGCAAAGGATTAACTTTTGAAATCAAACTAATTGAGTGAGAAAGCATGTAATGCCTTAGTTTCTGAGCTGCAAAAACCAGAGCAAGACAATGTTTCTCAATTGACGGGTATCGAATTTCAGTAGGAAGGAGTCTTCGACTAAGGTAGTAGAGAGCATTCTCTTTTCCTTCGTCGTTAACTTGAGCTAACAGAGCACCTAAAGACTCATCTAGAGCTGCGGTGTAGAGGATTAATGGCTTTCCAGGAATCGGAGCTGCCAAGACTGGCGGGTTAGAAAGATATTGTTTGATATCATCAAAAGCATTCTGACACTTCTCGCCCCATACGAATTTAGTATCCTTTTTCGCAAGGACAGAAAAGGGTTGACATCTCCCGGAAAGATTAGAAATAAACCTCCTTATATATGCCAATCTACCTTGTAGAGACCTTAACTGAGTAAGGCTCTTAGGGGATGGCATATCTAAGATGGCTTCAATTTTAGCAGGATCTATCTCGATTCCGCGGTGCCTCACTACGAATCCTAAGAATTTTCCCGAAGCGACGCCGAAGGCGCACTTCAAGGGGTTCATTTTCAAATCGTAGCGGCGCAACCGTTCGAAAACAACTCTTAAGTCATACAGGTGAGCCTCTTTAACCTTGCTCTTGACAACTAAATCATCAATATAACATTCAACTTGATTATGAATTAAGTCGTCAAAGATACGGGTCATGGCCCGTTGGTAGGTTGCTCCGGCATTCTTTAGGCCGAATGGCATTACCTTATAACAAAAGATTCCAATAGGGGTTCTGAACGCCGTATTTCTCTCATCTTCAGGGGCCATCTTGATTTGGTTATAACCCGATGAGCCATCCATGAAGGAGAAAATAGCATGTGAGGAGGCAATGTCCACCATGAGTTCTGGTATTGGTAGAGGGAACTCATCCTTAGGGCATGCCTTATTCAGATCCCTATAGTCGACACAAATCCGAATCTGACCATTTTTCTTTCGAACTGGCACGACGCTGGCCACCCAAGAGGGGTATTGTTCCTCTCGAATGAATCCGGCCTCTGCCAATTTCTTAACTTCAGAAATGACTTGTTGCTCAATCTCTAAGCGCATGCGTCGAGGAGCTTGTTTAACAGGGATGGCATCATGCCGAACCCCAAGTTTGTGAACTGCTACCTCAGCAGGCAAACCTGGCATTTCGTCATATGTCCAGGCAAAGCAGTCCCTAAACTCGAATAACAACTGGATTAAGTCTTGAGTTTCACCCTCGCTCAACAGAGTACTTATAAAAATCGGACGGGGGTCATCATCGTTTCCCAAGTTAATTTCTCTCAACTCATCGACTGTCGACTTAATTTCCTCTTCAAATTCAGGGGGTGCATCCCGAACTTGAAGATCATCGGGATCGTCTAAAGTCTCCAAACAGAGTCCATCCAAAGGACAAGGAGGATCTGTAGGGACATTTGGAGAATCGAGATGGTAAGTTATCATTAGGCAATACTCATCATCATCGAATGAACTAACTGTTCCAAAGCCAATACCACTTGTTGGATTTTTATTTACTTTTGTTCGCCAAATATTCTCGTGGTATCTAGCTTGACCCTTAGTCCATCGGTATGGTACAGAACCTTTAGAAAAAGTATTTTTTACACAAACAGGGAAGTAGCCGAAAGGTAATTCCATTAATTCATTAAAATCTGCCTCCTCAAGGGTTACATCACCTTCGTCCCTTGCGGAGGAGGAGCCAGGAAAGAATTTCTGGACTTTCTTAACTTCACCATCCAAGTTGGGGGCCACTTTGACTTCCAACCCTACAACCCTGCCTGCCGACAGTGGGGTCAGAGAAAGGGCCTCAATCCTTCTAGTGAGCTTTTCATACATTGTTAATTCAGGCTCGTCACTTTTAACTTTTGAAATATCTACCTCAGGGTCACTGTCCTGGTCTAAGGTGAGATCAAATTTTGGAGGAGTATTTATGTTTTGATAATCGAGAGAGAGGGCAGCACCTTGATTTTCTAGCTCACTATCGGAATCTGATTCCAAATCAATGTATACGGGTGCTGCTCTCCTGTCTAATGAAGCGCGGCCTCGACCTCGTGCCCTTAAAGCCATCCTCCCACCTCTTTGAGGTAATGTGCTTGGAGGTCTAAGGACAACAATATCAGAGTCGTCTTCACTACTCGATTGAATCATTTCTTGATTGATATTTTTATCTTTTTCTTTCTTTTGGTTGAATTTTTGTTCAACCATTTTCTCCTCAAATTTGATCTCTAATTTAGAACGGGACGAGGACCCTTTTGGTACAAAATATGCAGCATCTTCGTAGATCCCAATTTCTTGAATTGAGAATGGTTGCAAATCACCCTTAATCACATGTTCAATGCCATCTCGTTGATACTTAATGCATTGGTGCAGGGTAGATGGAACCATTCTATATTCGTGAATCCAAGGTCTACCTAGAAGTGCGTTAAAGGACGTAGTTGAATCAATTATATGAAATTTAGCTTCAGTTTTTAAACCTCCTATCTCCAGGAGTAGAGTGATTGAACCTAAAGCTCTCTCGCCCTTCTCGTTGAACCCACGAAGCACCAACCTGTCGGTTGAAAGCTTGCTAGTATCAACTCTGAGATAAGCAAGGGTCTTTATGTTCATCACGTTGACCGATGCACCCGGATCAACAAGGACTCTTGATAACTTGAAATTTCCCACATCTACAGTAATGTAGAGGGGACGATTGTGGTCAGCAGTTCTCAAGAGTAAATCTTCGTCTGAAAAGGTAACCCCAGGGACCTCTTTGAAGTAGAGAGCCTCACCTTCTGAAGTTGCAGCCAACTGTGTTAAGCAAATCTCGGGATCGAGAAGTGCTTTAATTAGAGACTCCCTCATTTCTTTGGAAAGAAGGAGGGCGTCATAAATACTTAATTTTGCTGGCAACTTCCTAAGGTGGGCTAGAACATTGTAATCAACCTTAGGAACGACAGACTCGAAACCCGGAGGAATTAAAGGGAATTCTGGTTGTTGAGGGGAATCCGGACTTAGATTTTCGAATGAAGGTTGCTTGCCTTTATCCTGAGGGGGCAACCTAGGGGGTAAGACTTTACCGCCACGGAGTTGCACCTGCTCGACATCTTCGGGCGGGCAAACTAGGGCAGTGTCTACACACACCATAGGTGTTGGATCATCATTTTCTGAAAGCGAGTCAGAATCTGAAAGTTCTATCAAGATAGGATTTCCTTGAAAATTGATTTGAGGGAAATCACTTTCTGATAAAGCTTCACATTCGACCTCTTCTTGAATAGTCGATTCGGGGAGGTTGGTTTGATTAACCTCAATATTTGGTTCATTAGGAGTTTGATTCAAAGCAGGAGAGTCATCAATTTGCATTTGAGATTCATGGTTAATCATCAAGACAGAAGTAGAAGGATGTTTTTTATTCATCTTTTGACCCTTCGCCTTTGATGGGGCAAAGTAAAAGTCAGATAACAAAAGAGGGGAAAGGGTTTTAACACCACCATCCGCCATTCTAATACATCTCTCATCTACACACTTCCTCTCTACAAAATCAGATTTCTCTTCTTTCACATTTTTCTCAGTAGTTCCTAAGACTACTGGAGAGGGAAGTGGCTCAACATCCTTCTGCGAAGCGTCCAGGTCAACTTTCCACACCGGGGCCTGGGCTATCGTAGTCAGCTGTTGAGAAAGACGAAAAGACTTGTTAATCGACTTTTTAAGTGCCCGGGACAAAGCAATGTCCCAACCATCTTCAACAAAACAAGGAGAGTTAAGAGGATTACCTGAAATGGTCTTAATTGAAGCCTTTTCTGGATCGACCAAGTATTCCTTAGGTATTATGATGTTACCTTGGGTGTAGTTCCTCTCAAGCCAATCTTTGAACACAACGCAGTCCTCAAGAGGGTGACTAAGCATCCTGTGGTACGGGCAATACTTGGGATCATCTTTCTTGCTCTCATCCTCAGGCCTTCTAGCCTCTGGCAACTGAAAATCTGGTTTCTTTAACAGACTTCTGAAGATCTTCTTAACTGACTCCCTTTTAAATGGATAAGGCTTTGCCAATCTCTCTCTAAAAGGGATGAAAGAGGGATCTCTAGTATGTTGAGGAACTATCTGAAAGGGCTGCTTCTGAGGCGGCTGTGGTGGAAGTGGAGTGCTAGGCTGACTAACCACTGGCCTCTTTCCTTTATCTACTGCTGAGACCACAGCTTTCTTTTCAAATGTCTTTACCAGTTTTGGACCCTTCCTTTCCTCAGACTGCTCTCGTAAGAATGGCATCCTAGGAGCCTCTTCCTGCAAATTGCTAGCCTTATTAAGAAGTTTCTCAAAAGTTTTAATAGTGAAACCCTTCAGGAGAAAAGCAACAGGACCGTGGATATTCTTCAACAGAATCTCCACAGCATGTTGTTCTTGCAACTGGGGTTCACACTTCATCGAGAGGTTTCGCCACCTCAAGATGTACTCAACTAGAGACTCTCCCGGCTTTTGCTTTTCAACCACGAGATCGCCCACAGTGGTGCGTTGTTGCGCTCCAGAAAATCTCTTAAGAAAGAGGTTTTCTAGGTCGCTAAAGGTTCTTACTGAACCGTTGGGCAGATCGGCGTACCATTCAAAAGCAATGCCGGATAGACTACTTACAAATTGGCGAAATAGTAGAGCATCTGACCCTCCTGCGTTGCAACAGCTTGCTCGGAAGTGGGCCAGATGCTGTCTCGGATTTTCAATTCCGGTGAAAACTTTAAAAGTTGGTGGCACAAAGCCCTTTGGATAAGGAACTAAGTCATATTCCTCGGGGTAGGGTCTACCCTTTGCAATAGACACAGTTCCTTGAGCATGGGCTAAGGCCTCCCTTACCTGGTCCTCAATTAACTGCTTGATATCCTTCTGAGGTGGGATCGGAGGAATGGTGGAAACTGCAGGGTGAACTGGAGGTGTCTCTACTGGACAAGGGAGAGTCACAGGTGGTGACTCGAGAGGTCTGGAATTAAGTTCTGCCCTTTTGGCCTTTTCTGTGAGCTCTCGAGCTGACTGGTGGATCACAAAAGACTCTTGCTGTGATTTGTCCAACTTTTCTTGCATTTCTCTAACTTGTGACATCATGCTAGCGAGCTGAGTCTCCAAGTTTTTTATATGTTCTTCATCTCTATCTTTCACAGACTCATCTGACTCTGACTCAGCAGCATGCGGATCATCATCTTTAACAAATCGGCGTTTGCTGGGCTCAGCTTCTTTATTAGATCCTCTAGTTTCAACCACATGAATGCCCCCAACATAATCATCTTCATCTCCAAGGAGATCATCCATATCAGGGTCGAAAGAAGCCGTTCCTTCTTTGTTCAACAAGATGTTTCTTATTTCTTGGACTACCTCCTCGACCGGTCTATCCCCAATTGATTTAGGGTCAAGGGGTAAGTATCCTTTATACTCAGCCATATCAAACAACTCTTCAGAATCCATAAGGGCAATGATTTCTGTAAGTTTTGGATTAGGATCTGGTTGAGACTTTGTATCTGGCTCATCTTCCATTTCTAAATCCTGGTCAATTCTCTCCTCTTCGACTATCCCAAAACTGGTAGTCAGAAGAGTGGCATCCTCTACAGGGAGGGGACATATTCCTCAGGAGAAGTAGGAGCTTGTAAAGTGATAGTTCCCACATCTGGTAAGGTAAGGTCCTCAGACACCTGACTAAGGGGCCTAGGAATGACACTCAAACTTTGGGGATCATCAACTGGGGTAACAGGAACGGTGACTATTGGATCCGGAGTCAAACTGACCGCGGCAGGACTATCAACTGTAACAACTGGGGTACTAGCCTGAACATCCATCAATTCAACTGAACTCGGAGCGGGGTTGGCTGAAACTCGTTGGAGCTGCAGAATGAACTTAGAAGTTCTAGGAGGTGGTGGCAGACTCTCCAACTTGGTCCTCTTTGGTACATATCTCCTTTCAGGAGATTTAGGTCTTTTTCCTTTAAGATCCACAGACTTTTGGACTTCAACCCCCTTTGGTTTGACAATCACTGAGGCCAATCTCACAGGTTTATGTGGGGGTACCGTGGATCTACCAGTAAAATGGCGGCCTCTCTCGGACCCAGTCAACACAATACCCTCTGTTTGAGAGACAGAGGGCGTGGCACCCAGTGATATCCATCAACCAGTACCGAAGTAGCAGGCTGTCTAGCATACTTCTTATTCTTCCTAACGAATTGAGGGGTTAAATTCTTTGCTTCAGATACTTCTTCCTTCAACACTTCTTTTTGGAAGCGATGTGAGATCACTCCCTTTAACTGTTTCACATATTCTTCTTTAGTCTGCCCAGTCTGTGCAGCGCAGGTATGAATTATATTTCTCAAAGTTCTTGTCTTTTGAAGATGTTTTTCTTTCTGAGTCTTCTTGGTCGAATAGTCGACCGGGCATGGTGGAGAACGGGCTATCCTAGCTATCCTCTCCTCCCCTTGAGCTGAAGCCAGGGGGTAAAAGCGACTTCCCTTCAGGAGGGGAGAGGAAGCAGGAATAGGTAGCTCCTCAACAGCCTCAGGTTCTACTTGAGCCAAGGTCTTAAAGGGTAGAACTCTCTTAGCCTTAGAGATTTTCTTCCTAAGTCTCCTCAAGTAATTCTTCTTCTGATTCTTCGTGGTGAATCTAAGTCCAGAACTAGACCCTTCTTCAAAAACAGACTTAATTTCAGTGGAAGGCTCAACAATTGGTTCAGGTTGTTTCTGATCATCACTGACTACTGGCAAGGTGGGTGCAGATCCCACAATTAACTCAACTACTGGGGGAGTTTCCTTACTGGCATCCAGGCTCACAATCTGGTGTCCATCCATAAAGAGCTCTAGAGTACTGAATCCCATTCCAAAAATAACAGTGCTCCCTTGGTCATTAACAGTTGAGGACAACTCTCGGTCAAAAGAGAAAATCAGTTGGCCAGCCATTTGAAATTTTCTGAAAGTTAAAGAAAATGATTGAAATTAGATTTTTTTTTGAAAAGAATGGTAAAAAGTATTTTATTATTATTTTTGAAAGTATGACATATATTAGCCCACGAAGAAATCGTATGGGGTAACATATGTCAACTTGGAGTTTAAGAAAATTTTTGAAGAAATTTTGAGAATTTGAAATGGGTTCTCTTACAAGTTCCAAAACACAACGGACAGAGTTTCCCCTTGCCCGAAGGCTTATGGAATTGTAAGAAAACTCAAGTAAGGAGGAAAAGTTTAACCCTCCCCACCCTTAAAAATCAAAGGGGAAGTGAGGGGGTTAAAACTAACAAGTTTTGGGATGAAATCAAAAATTTTGAATGCTTTTCAATTTTAAGGATTTATATGTTGAACGAAAAATTTATCGACCATAAATCCATAAAATTAAAAAGGATATCCAGAGATCTGATTTGACACTGTCGCCTCACAGGCTGTGCTGGGGCAGAAGGTCAAAATCAGAATGAAAAGCCAAATTTAGAGGTGAAACCTCTCTTTTAGTATTTTGTTATTATTTTAGATGTTGGCCACACTCACCCAAGGAAGAAATGGGCAAAGGGACCAACAGAAGAAAGGTAGTTAAAACTACCGATGAAACAAATTTTTGCCATTATTAAAGATGGAGAGAGAGATTTGTCCCACCGGGCGTGCCATTTTTTGTTGGTGGAATTTTGAAAATATATTTTAAAAATATTGGTTTTCTTTGGGATTTTAAAATTAAATTCTAAAATCGAATTGTTTCGTTAGAAAAAGTATATCACCTCGAGAGGTGAGAATAAAATTTCATAACGGTATTCAGATTTAGAATTACGAAATTCATCTTAAATATTATGACCGGATGCTAAAGAGAATTTCATATGGCCCCGAAGGGTCAAAATGAGGTTCAACTGAATATCCAGCTACAATATTCAAGAAGTGTGATTATTAGGTTCACATCCAAAGCCTTATCAAAGAAAGATGTATCTCCCCGAAGGGAGAAAATATCATTCGATGATAATTCTTTGAATATGATAACAATGATCACTAGTATTTAAGTTTTTCCAAAGAAATCTAATTGAGTTTTGAAAAATCAATTTTTAAAATCAGGTGCGTGTGTGGTTCTAAATCTCCTACGAGCGCAAGCCCTCGTAGTTAATTACATCGTAAGAAAACGAGGTCTCCTACGAAAACTCTCGATTAAAATAACGGAAAAATTTTGTTAGAATTTCTAGGAGTGATATCAAAAAGAGAAGTGAATTTTGGAAACTCTAAAGGGAATGGATCAAAATTGAGCAGTTATTAACGGAGTTAAAGGAGGAGAGGTAGGGGACACCTTGAGATTCCAGAACCATCCGGAAGTGTCCCGACTTAATCTAAGTGTTGGGCTTTATGCTTTAGGATTGAAATGATGCTTTAATTATAATTGAGCATTTTATTAGAAATTTGGGATTAGATTCCCGAAGTTTGGGGTCTTATAATCAAAGATCTGCCCCAGAACCTAAATCTATTTTGGACATTGGACCACAGTCGTCCGACCCTAACTAATGCAGTGCAAGGTCTGGACTTACCCCGGCCTGGATTGGGGAGCCAGCTAACCACCTAATCGATTTAAAAGAGATGAATCCGGTCTTTTATGAAAGAGTGGTAGGGACGTTATAATTAAAGTTTTGAAGAATTGGGGCCGACATCTAGAGATTCTCCTAATTGGCCCCTTTGACTTATGTGGGTACAAAAATGCTAAGGACTATGAAATTAAAATTTTGACTCTTTAATTTGTATCTAATGCAATGCATGCTGGTTAACAACCTCAAATCAAATATGTATGAAAATTTTAAAAATAGGCTTATAAAATAATTTTTTTAGAAGACTGGACTTCCCCTGGTCCGGCACCTCGTCCTCATAGGTCAGACTATCCGGACTCTACCCGCAGGCGGGGAAGGGTCTAAAGCAAGGAAAGAGTAATGCAGAAATATGCATGCGACCCCGGGGTCGATCCCCGGCTAATTCCCTAGATTCGTTATCTTTCTATGTTATTTAGACTCACTAAAATTTTAGACTTTTAAGATTATGAGTATAAAAATTTCACACCCTCACGAGCCTCGCGTATCCAGGCGAAAACAAAGAGCGGCATGCAATCGCCAAAAAAGACTAGTAAAAACAGGCAATCCTAAAGGCAATCAATTCATTACATCAAATATAAATTAACTAATAAATGTCCATAGGCAAAGTTGCCTTGCTTATTACAAACCAGAATATTACAGAAAGTAAAGTGGCCGGGCACCACTGACAACAACCCGAATTCTAAACCTAGTAATGACGCAAGTTATTTTGAGTGGGATACTCTCAATCTTCAAATCTTCAATTTCAATTTCATTCTTCTTTGGACTCCTTTTCTTCAATCTTCTTGGAATCTTCGTAGCAGATTACCCAAATGGATAAGAGGGCACTTCCCTCTAAAGGGGAAGGCCACTCTTTCCTCTTTGGGTAAGGAAGAGGTATGATCCAAATTTGGATTTCCAAATGGAAAAGGAATGTTCCCTAAAGGGGTATCCTTTCCTCTTTGGAATCCAAGCTTTGGATCTATGTATCCCAACTCAAACTTAACTTTCACAACACTTAACAATTATACAAATTACATTTATATCAAATCGAAAATCTAGACTCACCTGCAGGGTTATCCTAAGCAATTAATATATAAAAAGCAGTTATTCCCAAGCAGTTGTATATGAGCAGAAAAGAAAGTAAACACACTGGCCACGCTCTTTTTATTTGGGGGCTTTAGCAGCTGAAGCACCTGTGCAAAGAGTTTATAATATTTATGCATTTTTTATTTGCCCCTTTTTATATTGCCCTGCATGAGCGTGGCCACCTGCAGAAAACTGTGTCAACATCCAGATCGTACCTAACCTAAGGGTAATCTAGTCGCCAAACACATCAGTCCATCCACAGAGTACAGAAAAAGTAAGCAGACACAGCAAAGCAATTTCATCCACAACATGCAGTGAAAACTACGAAAAAATCCGGCACACAGCAGTAAAGTAAACACCGGCCTAACCTAGATCTAGAGTTGGTTGTCTTAGCACATCATCTAAAGTGTGTGAGAAAGGTCGTGTGGCTGGGATAGATCCTAAAGTGGGTTATTAATTGAAGTTGTCTAAAAGTCTGGGTTTGTTAAAGCTTAGGAGGGAATTTAGATTAAAATTTAAGTATTAATGAATTAAGAATTTTAATTAGGCATATTTTAAAAGTTAATTGATTACTACCTTTGTTTCACACCGAGGCCGTGAAGTTTATTTCACCTTCCTTGGGGCTAAGCTAATAGCCTCGTAGGCCTGGGTTACCCAGTAGCAATCGGGGTTGATTAAGTTATTTAAGTTGGTTGGAATTAAAGGAGTAGATTAATATAAGGAAATGAGTTAATTACTGATTTTAAAAGCTTGATTAATTTAAGTTTGCCATTAATTGATTCGTGGCGTTGTGCCACCAGGCTCGAGGAACCAGCCTCCTTAGGACACTTAGCCCCGCAGCCCGGAGTAGTCCAGCCGATAAACCAAATTAATGTAATTGAATTAGAGATTTTTTAAAATGTTAAATAATTAAGAATTAATCCATTTTAAGATTTAACACCCCTTAGAATCCATTCGTGGCGTTGTGCCACCAGGCTCGAGGAACCAGCCTCCTTAGGACACTTAGCCCCGCAGCCCGGAGTAGTCCAGCCGATAAACTTCAACTTTAGGGTGGTTGTTGTGTCTTAAAGGATTTGTTAAGTGTTTTAAGCATTAAACCAATATTTTCTGAGTTTTAAAATGATTTTGAGCTTTTATGAATTTTTGAATATTTTAATGACTTAATTAAGGGGTCAAAAGTTGAATTTTTGATTAAGCTTAAATTCTGGAATTCTTATATTTTATTAAAATACTAGACCTTACTACGATCAGTTAGAAGGTAAGTACGTTGAAATCGGATTTTTCTACATTTTATTACAAAGGTTTGAAGTTTTGAACTAGTTTTAACTTAAAGTTGACCGATTTGTTGACTTTTTAAAATATTGCAAATTTCTGGAGTTTAATATTTTTAATAAATATTAGACATCACTATGAGTTGAATGCAAGTGAGTTTGGGTGATTTGGATTTTATTTGAATTAGTTATGGATTATCGAAGTTTGGGCATTTTAATGAAATTTAGGAATTTCTTAATTAGAGGGTCTCTTTTGTGATTTTGCTTCAAACAAATTCCCAATCTTTTGAAAACACCTCCAAAGGTCAGGAATAACCTAAGGAGGGATCCCCAAGTGTTTGGGAGATTTTTGGATTTTTATATTATTATTAATTAATTATCTTAATTAAATATTGGTTTTCACTTAAAATTAAATTAGGGTTTAAATTGCTGTCAAATCAAGGGGCTTTCAATTATCACAGATTAAGGACTGAATTCTGGTCAGTTTGAGGGTTTATATGTAATTTTTGGATTTAAATTGGATTTATTACAATTTTTAGAAGTTTTAAAGGCTTAATTAAGGGTTTAAGACTTGGAAAATTAATTAGGGGACCTAATGACCTCAAAAATTAGTGAAAACTTCTCTAGGGGCTGAGGATGTCACTAAGTTCAAATGTTCAAAGTTTCAACTAAAGGGGAGGTGAATCCTAATTATTGAAATTTTTCTAAGTTTTCTATACATGAGTCCTTAATTATTGTCCTTAGATATGTCACTAATTTTGATGGGCTTGAATCAATGTTTGAACTAACCCTCATACTCAATACATAAGGCATGCATGAATCACATAAACACATTCAACACCTAAATCTAGGAGAGCCTTAGACTAAGTGGTGTGTGTTTCCTAAACATGTAAGGATTAATTAGCATGATTAGTTAAACTTATGATTAGTGAATAGTCAAGAAATGATTATCCACCAATCATCCCCATTATTTCCATTCATATACTTAACTCATGTTTAAAATTGCAAAGGAAATCTCTTAAACCATAAAAGATTTAAATATAACTAATTTTAAAGTAGGTTTTAAAATAATATAAATACATATATATATATATATATATATATATATATATATATATATATATATATATATATATATATATATATATATATATATATATATATATATATATATATATATATATATATATATATATATATATATATATATATATATATATATATATATATATATATATATAAATGTATTTATTTTGCACATTTGATAACTATCAAAACATAGCTCAAATAAATACATAAAATTTTCTGGAAATCAGTCACATTCTTAAAAATATTCAGGCCAAATTTCAAATAAAATTATCCAATTTATATGTAATTAAAAATAAAATAAGTTTTTCTGTATTTCTTAAATTACCAGTAAAATAATAGTCAAAATAAATTGATTTTATTTTTAAAATAAACTAGATGAAATTCTGAAAAGTTTGATATATTATACTCATTTTTTGGTTCTGTATTTAATTTACTATGATTTGTTTAAGTTTCAGTAATTAAAACTAATTAAAATTCATTTTCCTTAATCAAATGGCGGCGGTCAGACACGCGGCACGCTGGGATTGGCGGGATCGAAACCGCGCGACGGCGGGGACACGCGTCGGCCGCTGGCCGCTTCACGCGGTTTTCACTTAACCACGTCAGCGGCGCGTGACAACCGTTGGATTAACCGCGGGTTTGATCCAACGGATGAGATCAGATCCCGCGGTTTGATTTCCCCAGGAGAAGATCAAACGGTGGAGATTCGATCCCGCCGTTCCGAATGGACGGCCCTGATCCCGCCGGTCGATCGCTCGAACGCTAAACCGAATACACGGTCGAACCAAAGCGCGGAACGGCAAGATCTAGACCGTTGATCGCGTGATCAACGGTCTAGAAAACGTACATCTGCAGCGAACTGCGAATGTCGCCCTAGGATCCGTTTTTTGGTTCGTTCTCCCGATCGGGTGGACCAAATCGCTTGAAATTTTAAACACAGAGAGCAGGCATGAACAGAAATAGTGGGGAAGGATTCGTTTTAGCTAAAACCCTAAAGACATAAAACTATTTAGATTTAACTAATGTGACCTAGATCTAGGGTTTTAGGGAGTTATACCGTTAGATCTTCGAAATTTCTGGATGGTTGAGCTTGTAGATTGTCCAAGTGAAGATTCCCAGCGAAAATCCAAGCTCGAACGCGTCTGGATCGGCTGCTATAGGCTTGGGACGGTCTAGGTGGTGGGTTCGCCGGAGAACTCGCCGTCGGTGACGTGCAACCACTTGGGTTTTGTAGTGGGAAGGTAGAGGAGGCCCTGGAGATTCAAAACGAACTGAAAGTTCGGTCTGGGAGGCTAGGGTTAGTGAGAGAGGCTGCTTTGATCAATGATCCTCAAAAGTTGCCTTTCTCCCTATTCAAACGAGCTGGGCTAGATTGGATGGCTAGGATTGATGGAGGAGCTCCCTAGATGGTGCCACATGTCCCTGGGACAGCTAGAAGGCTGCCTCAAAGGCTGGCCAAGCCTTGCCTCCATTGGGTGGACTTGGGACAAGTGGGGGGGCCATTGCCATTTTAGGCTAAACCAGGCCCTGAGCTTGGTTAGGAGAGCTCCAAGTGAGCTTTAGGACATTAAGGGGTCGGCCTTGGGGAGTTAAATCAGGGAAAAAGGTCTAAAAGGTTGATTAAGACCTTTTAAAAGGGTTTAAGCCCTTGGTTTGACTAAATTGACCAGTCAACTGGTCAATGGAGCTGATGTGGCATCCAAACAGGTCATGGAGTCCTTCTAAGTGGCTGGATGGGTGTGGCTTGAGCTAGGTCCAATGGGTTAAAGGGTTTGACCACACAAATGGTCCCTTAAGCCTTGGGTTGACTGGTTGACCAGTCAACTCCATCAAGGGTTATGAAATTTTCAATTAGATGATTCAAATGAGTTGATTAGGTGGATTGGAGGGTGGTTCCAAGAGCCATGTATGTCAAATAGATTAAAAAGGCTTAATGGGCCTTTAATGGGCTTCTAGGCCAAAACTGGTTGACTTGGTCAACCAGTTGGGTTCAAGGGCTAGAAATGGGTTCAACAAATTCAGAATGTCGTCCTGAGTCTATTGGATGTGGTCCCAGGGTTTGGAGGGGTCAATTTGGTCAAAATCACCATTTGAGCCCTTAAGGGCCTGTTTGGTCAACCTAGGTTGACTTGGTCAACCAGGTTGACCCAGGGTCTGGGTTTGGGCTCAACAGGTTTGAAATGATATTTTAAGGTTAATGGAAGTGGTTGGATGGCCTAAAGAGGTCATTTGGGTCAAAACACATGTTTGGACCCTTAAAAGGCCCCTTGGGTCAAACCAGTTGACTTGGTCAACCAGGTTGACTCAGGGGTTGGAAATGGGTTCAAAAGATTTGAAATGGCATTTGAAATTTGTTAAAGGTGGTTGCATCCCATTTGGAGCTCATTTGGTTTGAAATCCCCATTTGAGCCCCATAGGGGTGTTTTGGTCAATTTTGACCTATTGGTCAACTATGGTCAAAAATGGGTTTGAAAAATGCAGTTTACTGCTCAATGGGTTAAAATCAAGGGTCTGGAAGTGATTGGAAGCTTGGACAAGGGTTCCAAGATCAAGATCTCAAAGGGGTTAGGCTCAGTGGCATAGGCTGTAAATATTTGAAGGTTTTACAGCCTTTGAATTTTAATTCAGATTCTGGGGTTAGAGACCTCAGAATGAGCTCAAAATTGGAGGGTAGCCTTTAGAGACATGTCTTATCACTTTGCAAGTGATAGACCCTGAATCAGAGGCCATTTGACTGGGTTTTGAGATGTTTGAAAAATCTATGAAAAGGGTGTTTAGGACAGGGCCTTAAAGGTTTGAATTTGAGTTTAAACTCTGGGTTTGAATTTGATTTGAAGTTTGAATTAATTTGGACTTGAATTGGGTGGAGTTTGAGATTCAAATTGGTCACAGGTAGGGATCAAATTGAAATTGGAGTGGATTAAATATAGGAATTGATTTAAAATTGAGGTTGATCAAAGGTGGAGGTTGATTTGAAGTTGGAGTGATCCTAAGATTTAGGAGAGTTCTAAGATCTAGGATTTAAAGGGATCCTGGGTTCTAGAATAGGCTCTAAGGTCTTGGATCTAGAAGGATCCTAAGGTCTAGAGTGAATCCTAGGGTCTAGGATTAAATCTGGCTTCTGGAAGGGTCTTAGTGACCTCATACAAAAATGAGGTCAACAACAGTTTTCTGATTTCGTTCTACAATTTTTGGAAACCACCTTGTGATAACCATTCGTACCAAATGAACTTGGTTCGTATGGGATGATCAGCGTGTATGAAGAAATTTCATACACATATACATTAGGTTGTTTCATAGGCTTTTAAGTAAAATTGTTCAGGATGATCTTCGATCATACGGGATGATCCTATGCATCATAACTTGAAATCTGCCATTTTTAGATGGTTTTTCTTGTCTCTTCTATATATAGGACATTCTAAATTGTCACTTTATCTTTTTGCTTACTGATCTTCGTGCCTATTGAGAAGAGAGTCAAGGAGAGAGTATGAGAGAGCATTTGAAGGAAATTTCATCCCATTGGAGCATGAAGGTTTCACTTGGTACTCCAGGGTAAGAGTTTCTACTTTTCAAGTTTGAGATTAATTCACTCTTCTCTCTTTTCTTTTAGATTAGACTTGTGAAGAAGATCTTCAAGGAGATTCGGTTCTCTGTCGACACTTGGAAAGTGTGAACAGCCGAGGGTTCTCTGCCCACACTAGGAGAGTGTGAAAGGACGAAGGGTTCTCTGCCTATACTGGGAGAGTGTGAAAGGACGGACGGTTCTTTGTCAACATCGGGAGAGTGTGAAAGGACAACGGTACTCTGCCAACACTTGGTAATAGTGTGAAAGGAAGAATTGTTCTCTGCTGACATCGGGGGAGTGTGAAAGGACGACGATTCTCTGCCGTACCATGTAGTGGTGAAAAGAGTTAGTAAAGGCTTCTCTGCCTTGCTGTGGGTGCAAAAGGAGAGTCACTAGTTGTATTAGTGCAATACTCGGATGCCTCCGGGGAGTGGATATAGGTCTGGTTTTCACCAAACCACTATAAACTTTGGTGTCTTTTATTTTTCGCAGAATTTTTACTTTTTGTATATAAATTTTGTGGTTGAAAAATGTTTTCTAGAAAAACTCATCTATTAAATTTTTGTTTCCTTTCAATTTTAAAAAGAGGGATAAAATTTTTTAATTTCCAATTCACCCCCCCCCCCCCCCCCTCTTGGTTACCCGTGGGACATTTAATTAGGCTTAACATCCTAATTCTTGTTGAACAAGTTTCAACAAGTGGTATCAGAGCTTTATTTTGAAATAATAAGTTTAGACTACTTTTTGATTAACGTAGATGGCTACATTTGGAAACCAAAATACACCTGAGGGTTATTCTATAACTAGACCTCCACTGTTTGACAATATTTCTTTTGATTTTTGGAAAACACGCATGTCTATATTTTTACAGTCACTTGATTATCGTATGTTGATCTTAGTTTAAGAAGGGTATACAAAACCAACTAGACTAGTTGACGGAGTTAGAGTTGAATCACCTTTTGCGGACTGGAAAGTATAAGAACATGACTTAGCATAACTAAATGCTAAATGCTTGAATAGTTTCTTTTGTGCTTTAAAATCAGAAGATTACATGCAGGTTTCTACTTGCAAAAGTGGAAAGGACATATGGGATAGACTTTGTATAACATATGAGGGGACTAATGAGGTTAAGAAATCTAGACTTAATATCTTGTTGCATGATTATGAATTGTTTCGCATGAAACCAAATGAATCTATTTCTGAAATGTACACAAGATTCACACAAATTATCGCCTCTTTGCATGCATTAGGTAGGGAGTTAACAAATGCTGAAATGGTTAATAAAATCTTACGTTACTTTCCTACTACTTATGATGCTAAAATTACTACAATTATAGAGTCTAAGGATTTAAATATTTATTCTATTAATAATCTTCTTGGTTCACTAATTGCTTACGAGCAAGGAGTTAGCTTAAGAAAGGTTTATGCAGGTGAACCACGAAGGGAGAAGAACATAGCATTGAATGTGGAAGAGTCTGACAGTGAACACTCACAACTTGATGAAGAAGATGACATCGCTTTGATGACTAGACAATTCAGAAGCTTTCTGAAGAGGAAGGAAAATAGACGCCAACATTGGAATAGAGGTAAGTTCAATAAAAATGCAAGGATTTCTAATGAAGTTATTTTCTATGAATGCAAGAAACCTGGACATATAAAGACGGAGTGCCCATTCCTCAAGGCCAATCCTAGCAAGGAGAAGGTAGAGGAAAAACTAATTGTGAAAAAGGGCAAGAAAAAGTTCCAACGAGCTTTTTTGGTGGACTCAGCTTTAGATTCGTCAGAGATAGAAAAGGAAGAAGTCACTAATCTATGCTTAATGGCTGACATTATTGATCAAGAAGAGGTATGTGACTTAACTTATGACGAACTTTTTGAAGTTTATGAACACATGCATGAAGCATATAGGAAGACAAAGAAATTGCATGCTAGCCATAATTTGGAATTAGAAGAACTTAAAAAGGAACATGAAATTCATAGGAATGATCATGCTTTAATTGATAACAACCACATGAAATTACTTGATGAGTTTGATGACTTGTATAAGAACCTTGAATGTTATAAATCAACCTTTGAAAAAACTTTAAAATGATTTTAAAATTTTTAAGGATGAATCAGAGAGCAAACTATATAGATCAAATTATACAAATCGGATTTTGAAACATATGAATTCATTTTACATTTTGAAGATAAAAGCTCTCGAGGATAATAGGATACCTCCCAAACTTGAAGATTTCACTAATCCTATTTTGTATCCTAAATTTTTGTAATCCCTAAAATGTCAAATGAATGGTAGAAGACTTAGAAAACTTTTTCCTAATTTTAAATGCAATATTTGTGGATTGATTATGAATCTTTTTTGACCAGTTGGAACTTTAAGTCTAGGAGGGAAGGTATACGGATTTGTGATTGTGGATGATTACACTATATTCACTTGGGTTAGATTTCTATTTCATAAGAGTGAATCATTTGAGGAATTTAGGAACTTTTCAAATTAGATTCAAAGAAAAATTGGGTGTGAAATCATAAATATACAAAGTGATCATGGACGAGAATTTGAAAATGAACTATTTTAGGATTTTTGCAAGGAAAATGGAATTGATCAAAACTTTTCTGCACCCAGAACCCCTCAGCAGAATGGGGTAGTCAAAAGGAAAAAACAGAACATTAATAGAAGCCACCCGAGCAATATTGGCAGAATACTCACTTCCAAAATATTTTTGGGCTGAGGCGGTTAGCACTACATGTTATGTTCTGAATAGGGTAGATGTGAGATCAAAATTGAATAAAATACCCTATGAGTTACGAAAGGGTACAACATATAATTTGAGTTATTTGCATGTTTTTGGTTGCATGGAGTTCATTCATAATAATGGAAAATTTGCCTTAGGAAAATTTAATCCAAAATCAAATGAGAGAATTTTTGTTGGATGCTCAAGTGTTGGAAAATCTTTTAGAGTATTCAATAAAAGAACTTTGAGAATTGAAGAGACCACACATGTTATTTTTGATGAAATTGGAAATTTGGAAGAGCCAAAAATTGTAAAAGAAGAGATGGAGGATAATTCCCAAAATATTGATAAGATAAATTTGGAAGAAAAATTAAAAGAAGGATTGGGAGAAAATTTGGAAGAAAATTTGGAGATAGAAAACCCTTTGCCTAGAGATTTGAGATTTTCTAAAAACCACCCAAATGAGTTGATAATTGGTGAACCTAGTGAGGGTGTAAGGACTAGGCATGGAATAAACAAGGAAGACAATCATTCAGTCTTCATTTCAACAATTGAACCCACTAATATTGATCAAGCACTTTCGGATGAATTTTGGATTTTGGTCATGCAAGAAGAGTGGAATCAATTTGTGAGAAATAAAGTTTGGGAATTAACTTCATGGCCTAAGAATCAAAGTGTAGTTGGAACTAAGTGGGTATTCAAAAATAAAATGAATTACTTAGGAGTAGTTATTGACCTCATTATTTGAGGTCAATTCCCCAGAATCAACTCTAGTACCTAGGTTTTCGTAGCCTAGTGTAGATGTCATACCCATAGGATTTCTCCTAGGTGGATACCTAGTGACATAGTATCGACTCGAACCTATCACTCAACTCGACTCATATCAAATCGACCCTTAAAAATCAAAAATTTACTACACCAATCGGAACAAAATCAAATCAAATTAACTAGAGTCGAGTTCAATTCCAATGGTCCTGATAGCCCGATTTGACTCGTTACGAGCTGATGACATTAGTTAAATTAAATAAATGATTGTAAATTAATTAAACTAATTTCATTTAGTTATTCTTTTAAAATAAATTACCTTATTTTAAAATAAAATGTCTTTTTTATATATATAAATAAAATATTTCCTAATCATCTGTTCTAAAATTAAAATTCAAATCAAGTGTGATAAAAGCCGGTCTAACCATCTCTACACAATCTCCCTCTCATTTCAGAAACCACCTAGCCCCCGCTCTCTTTCTCTACAGTTCGGAACTTCCCCATGGATTGGTACACAGAGAATGGATCTCCCTCTCTCCTTTTGATTCGCAAAACCTCCCAGACCGGTATTCTCATTCGCGAACTGCCCCTAGATCTCCCTCTCGGTTCACACAACTGCTCCTCTCCATTCGCAAGAAATAACTCCTTAGCCCGCCTCCAGTAGTTAGGAAAATCTCCCGAACTCCCTATCTCATTCGCACTCTCTGAACACACGAATTACCTGCTCCGGCTCCCTCTCCCAGCGATTCGCACTCAAGGTCCTGTCGCCCTCTCTCTGGCACTCTCACAATGTCTCATTCGCACAGCCTGAACGTCTCTCTCTCGCGTGAGAAGAATCCCCCTCCGCCTCCTAGCTCTCGACACCGAAATCCCCTGCTCTCTTGCGACTAATGCAGAAAAAATCTCTCTCATCTATTCTCAGTTTGCAAGAGCCAAACTCTCCCTCTATCTCTCTCTGTTAGAAAGAAAAGCCATAGGAAGTCCGTTCCCTCTTAGTTCGCAAGCCCCAGTTCGGAAGTTCGCAAGGTTCCTCGCTCCTCCCAGTTCTACAAGAACCGAACTTCCTCCTCCCCATCTCCGGCTCTCTGCCCATACAATGCCCAGATCTCTTCGACTCCCTCTCCGATTCGCACGAGAAGTCCCCAGGCTCACGCCCTTCTCTCACGCAAATAGCCCAAAGCCGATCTCTAGCCTTCTCCGATCTGCTCCCCGACCAAAAACCTCAGCTCTAGTCGGCTTCTTCTTGAATTTCGGTAAGATCTTCTTTTTCTTTCTTGCTAAAAAAAAGGAGTATCAATCATTTCTTCTCTTGAGATAAAAATGTGTTGAAATTTCTTTTCATCCATCATGAGATTGAGTGCAGAAATTTTGAATTAGTTTTGTGAATTTAGAAGAAATCTAAGGGCAATAACTAAAATGTAGTTTACTCTTTTTTCTTACATTCACCTTTCTCTTCTTTCATTCTTAATTGAGATGAAGATCTTGAGTACATGCTAGTCTTTCTTATCATTTGACATTTGAGAACAACAAGGGATAAACCTATATGCTTTGTAAATTTTGTAAGTTAAACATTTCCTGATTATCACATTTATTTAATGTTTGCATGAACCTGATGAAATTTTGTTGTTTTCTTTAAGAGAAGAGATTAAATATATCATTTCTTGTTAAAATTGTAAGTTATTGCTTATGATTAAGTTGATTTTCCTTCATCAATATCTAAGGGTGTAATGTATGCATATATGTGCAAATTGTAACTTGTGCATGTCTTGAAAAATAAGAAGCAAAGATCGTTTGTTTTAGAGGTGGAAGTATATGTTGGAAATATTTTGTGTTGAGAACTGAATGTTTTGAAAAATGCTTTATGTTGAGGGAGAGGTGTGTATTATTTTGAAAGGTGAATTGTGAAAATTTTTGGGAAGGATATTTTTGTACATTTTGGAGAGGTGAAAAGTATATATTGTGGATAAATAAAAGTATATATTTGTGTGAAATGAAAAGTGAAATGTCGGCATGAATAAGAGAAGTATGTTGAGTAGTATATCAAGAGGTGAAATATGTAAGTGTGGAATAGAGAAGCGTATGAAGTATTGAAACAAATTGTATTGTTTTGAAAATGGAGAAGTGTGTTAGAACTTGTGTGAGTTTGAGAAAGTAGAAATTATATATTTTGAAAAAAAAAAAGTAAAGTGTATGTCTTGAAAGTGAAAGGTATGAATTGTGAAAGTAGAGTGTATGTGTAGAAAGGTTTATGTCTTGAAAGTGGAATTTTTGTATTAGAAAAGTAGGGTGTTGTGTGTATCTTTAAGAAGTTTTAGAGACGTAGAGTTTGTGTCTATATTAAATAGTGATGTGTAAAGATAAAGTTTTATTTTGAATTGTGTAAAAGCGGAGTTGTATTTGAATTCGTGTGATTTGGAAAAGTAAAAGGTGGATATTTTAAAGGGTGATTTATGAATGTGAGTGTTAAGAGAGAAGTGTATGTTTGAAAATTGAAAATGTATGATTTTGGAAAGTAAGTTTTATGTGATTTGGAAGAGTGAAAAATGTAGATTTTGAAGGGTGATGCTTATGGAAGATGAAAGGTAATTTATTTTGTGTGTAAGTGTTAAAGGTGGAAATATATGTTGGAAGATTACAAAGTGTATTTCCAAAAGTAAAGGTTCCAAAAGAGAAAGCAATAAAACCAGTGATCAAGCCCGAAGAAAGGTGCGTCTTTATTTTCAGTAAATTTCAATTATTTTATTATTAATTATTAAATATGTTTTCTAATCCCTGCTTTTCCCTGTTTTCTTTTCTTTATTTGCATGAACTGCGAGGAACAGTATTGATTGAGTGGACAAAAGTACAAGGAGCTAATGACGTCAGTCGCCTCTATCCAGCCGGGTAGAGGTGCTACGGGCGGGACCACCGGGTCGTAGCCCCCGGTGACTGTGAGTATTCTAAACTTAGAAAACCTTTAGGGGCCCCTTGATGTGGTTTGTGCGAATCCTTCCCTTTTAGGTCCTTGTAGCAACTTCAATTTTATTAGGATTACTTTTGTTTTATTTTAGATCCTTAAACCTTTACACGCACGCAAAGTCCTAAGGGTTAGTAATAACAAAAAATTTTATCTTATATAACAGTAGTGACACTTAAGGACAAAAATTAAGGACTGAGTCTTAGAAAATCTAGACTTAGGATGCATGCACACTTTAGGATAGAAACTTATAACATAGAAAATTTAGTGACATCTCACTTTAGAATTAGTAAATATCTTTAAATTAGAATTCAATCGATTAGAAAACTTTAGTCAATAATTGACTTAGGATATTTCAAAACCTCACAGCCTACTGCACACACTTAGATTTTTTTTTTAGGACAACCGACTCTAGTTTTAGGTTAGGCCGGTGTTTATTTTCTTACTGCTGTGTGATGGGCTTTTTCTCGATTTTCACTGCATGCTGGTTGTAAAAATATTGGTGTGTTTTCTTACCTACTCTTACTGCACTCTGTGATGTTGGTTTGATTGACGATTAGATTACCCATAGGCTATGAGAGATCTGGATTGTTAACATGATTTTCTGTAGGTGGCCACACTCGTGCAGGGCAGAAAAAGGGGGTTAATTAATCAAAAATTTTATATAAATGCTACAGGTACTACAGCTACTTAGCCCCCAAATAAGGAGTGTGGCACAGTGTGGCTAATTGATTCAATTTAAATGCATACATATAACTGCTTGGGATGATTTTTATTATAAACTGCTTAGGATAACCTTGCAGGTGGTCTAGATTTTCTTTTTCTTTCTGTGAAATGTAATGTAATGTAAATATATTTGAAAAATGTGAAAGTGATTTTGAAAGTGGGATATCACATCCAATTTGGAATCTAAAGAAAAGAGAGTATACCTTAAATGATTATTCTCTTTTATTTGGAAAGTCAGATTATGATGATTTTAATATCCAAATAGAAAAGAAAATACCCTTTTTAGGGATGAGTTTCTTTTCATGTGGATATTCAAGCACGGCGGATCCGAGAAGCTCGTAGAAGAAGAAAAGACAGAACGAAAAGATTGAAGAAAGAATACGAAGAAATAAAGATTCAAGGAACAGTATATCCCAGTTCAAAAATCACTTGCGTCATTCTTAGGATTAAAATTTGGGTTTGTTGTTAGTGGTGCCCGGCCACTTTACTTTTCTACAAATTCTGGGTGTAATATGGACATTGGACATTGGATATTATAATTTTGTATTATTTAATTTATTTATTTACATTGTTTGTGCAGTAGCTTTTTTTAGGGCCCTTGCATGTCGTGTATTGTTTTAGTCTGGATACGAATCGGAGTGCTTTTTTTCGTAAGGGTACGCTTAAAATTCTTCTACTTGTAATTTTAATAAAAAAATTTAGGATCACATAGTAACTCTAACGATCTAAGAAGTAAGATTGGGACCGCCGAGAGTCAGCATAAGCATATTATTACTTTCTCTTCCTTGTTAGGCACCTCCCCGCCTACGGGTTATGGCAGACCACTTGACCTATGAGGGTGCAGTTCTGTCAAGGGGATGTTGTGCAATCTCTAAGAAAAAACCTATTTTCTAAGCCTAATTTTAAAACTGCTTCATATTCATTTTATGCATTTGAGTCAATTAGCATGCATTGCATTAGATACAAATTAAAAAGAGTAAAATATTAATAGCATTTCTAGACATTTTTCACCCTACATAAGTTGAGGGGCCAATTAGGGTTTGTCTTAGATGTCGGCCCCCAATTCATTAAAACCTAAACAACATCCCTACCCATCTTTCATAAGATACTGGATACATGGTTTTAAAGCGCCTAGGTGGTTAGCTGGCTCCCCAATCCAGGTCGGGATAAGTCTAGATTTGGACTTCATTAGTTAGGTTCGGGTCACTATTTTATAGTACCCAAATTAGATTTAGGTTCTTAGGCAGATTCTTTTTAGATCTTAAGTCCTCACCCTCCGGGAATATAAATTCCAAATTTCTAATAAAATGTCAACTTAAATATAAAATTTTCTCCTAAAATGTAAAGCCCAACATATGATAGATTGAGGTTGTCTCCGGGCTTCTCAGAATCCGACACCTCCTACTTTTCATCCTTTGACTCGCTAATAAATGTTCAACATTGAGCTTTCACCTTGGAAAATTCCTATTTCTATTCCTTGTCTTTTACTTTGTAGTCAAAGGGTATGAAATCACTACTTTAATCGAGAGTTTTCTTAGGAGCATTCCTCCTAAGATGTAATTAACTATAGGAGCTTGCTCCTATAGGGATTTGAGAACCTCAGACTAAAATAAACCTTGTTTTATTTGTATAAAAAAAGGGAAGAATCTTTAGGAACGTAGATATTTTTAAAACCTTATTTTTAATTTTGAATAGACTTGTAGAATGTTATTATTATCTTTTCAGATAATATAATATTATACTTGTTATATTCAACTTTAGAAATAATGAATTTTATAAAACTCATTCTCGCTTTTGGATATCTTGAAGAATATTATGTTCATCTTTTAAGATGATATAATATTCTTCTTGCCATATCTAAATAAAAGAATGAATAAACTTTTCTAAAAACCGTATTTCTATCTTTAAACATATTCTATAGAATTTCATGTTCATCTTTTGAGATGATATGTTATTCTTTGAACTATGTTCGATTATAGAAATATCAATTTTTAAAATTCTATTCTGATATTGAATCCATTATAGAATATTGTGTCGGCCTCTCGAGACTGTACTTTATTCTCAATGTAGTATTGGATTACAAAATAGGAGAAAATCAAAATCTGCGTGGTGACCACAATTTTTTTTCCACCAGTAGTCATTAGGAATAAGGCTTGATTAGTTGCTAAGGGGTATATTCAGATTGAAGGGATTGATTTTGAGGAGACTTTTGCACTTGTAGCTAGACTTGAAGCAATAAGGGTTTTGTTAGCCTTTGCCTGTTTTAGAGGACTTAAATTGTTTCAAAGGGATGTTAAAAGTGCCTTTTTAAATGGGGTAATTCAAGAAGATGTTTTTGCAGAACAACCACCTGGATTTGAAAATTCTAAATACTCAAATCATGTTTTTAAGTTGAAAAAGGCATTATATGGATTAAAACAGGCACCTAGGGCGTGGTATGAGAGGTTGAGCACTTTCCTACTTGAAAGATCATTCGAAAAAGGAAGTGTGGATACAACACTCTTTTTGAAGAAATTGTGAAAGGATATACTCATTGTTCAAATTTATATTGATGACATCATTTTTGGATCTTCAAATAAAAATCTTTGTGTTGAAATTTCTAAAATAATGAGTAGTAAACTTGAGATGAGTTTAATGGTTTATTTAAGTTACTTTCTAGGCTTTAGCATTAAGCAAATTAAGGAAGGTACTTTTCTTAATCAATCTAAATATTTTAAGGACATCCTCAAAAAGTATTAAATGGATAATGATAAACCTGTTAGTACACCAATGAGTTCCTCAGTTAAGTTGGATAAGGACCCTAAGGGAAAATCTGTTGATCAAAAGAAATTTAGAGGGATAATTGGATCTTTACTTTAATTGATTCCAAGCCAACCCGATATCATGTTTAGTGTTTGCTTGTGTGCAAGATTTCAATCAGATCCAAAAGAATCATATTTGACAGTAGTGAAAAGGATTTTAAGATATCTGTTAGGAACTCAGAACTTAGGAATTTGGTATCCTATGTTTAGCACTTCTTTTGAAATAATTGGCTATTCAGATTCTGACTTTATAGGTTGTAGGGTGGATAGAAAAAGCACTTCTGAAACATGCCAATTTTTTTTAAATTCTTTAGTATCTTGGTCCAGTAGAAAACAAAATTTAGTAGCTCTATCTACTGCATAAGCTGAATACATTGCTTTAGGAAGTTGTGTGGCACAAGTACTTTGGTTGAAACAATAGTTAATTGATTTAGGATTAACTATAGGCACTATTCCAATTTATTGTGATAACACTAGTGCTATTTGCATTTCCAAAAATCCTATTTAACATTCAAGAACCAAATATATAGACATAAGGCAACATTTCATAAGGGATCATTTATCCAAAGGAGAAATTGAACAAACCCATGTTTCTATTGAAAATCAACTTGCAGACATTTTTACAAAACCTTTAGCCTTTGATAATTTCAGTTCATTAAGAACAAGACTTGGTGTGATTGATTGAATGCTTAAATAAATATATTTTTGCAACAATGATATTTATTTTTGTAGTTTATATTTTTGTGATTTTTTGAGTTTTTGAGTTTTCTTTAAGTGATTTTTTTGGTTTAGAGTCTGTACATTTTCGTTGTTCATTTTGTTTTTGTGTTTTATGTGTTTATTTTAATTAAAATACAAAAATTCAAAATTTTTTAGTAATGATCATCTGAGATGAAATTTTTTCGTATGTGACGATGTGTTGAAATGCGTGAAACTGTCAGATTTTGAAATTGATTCATGCAGTTTTTCAGTTTTTAATGTCACTTCGTCTGTACGATCTTCACGATCGTCCGGGATGAAATTTTTGTGTAACTATGCATCGAATGAGAACAACAGTCAAAGGATAAGGTGGTTTATTATTTTTTGAATTTTGTTTGTACAAACCATGTTCGTCTGGACGAACATGTAGCGGTTCGATGTAGGGGACAGTTTTAACTGCAATTAAAAAAAATCATAAGTATTGATCGTCTGGACAAAATTATGTCATCTGTATGATCAGTCTGTTCAAAAGTTTGTACGAAAGGATGCATCGTAACTTGTGTTGATTACGAAAATCCATTTCATTTTGGACGAATTCGATCGTCTATACAAAATTTGTTTGTACGGGACGAACAAAATATTTCGTCTGGGACGAACATTTTTCGTCTGGTATGAAAGTGTCATTTTTTTTAAATAAGAGGGCTTTTTAACTCAACAATCACACTTCTAAACATCACTTTCAATCACTTTTGTGTTCTAGATCTCTCAATGGCAAGTTCCAGCAAACGTCAAAAGATCTTAGCAAAGAAGCCCCATAGGAATCCATCCAAGAATTTCTTATCCAAAGCAATTGAGGATTCCTTTCCGAGGTTTGCATCTGCAAAAATAACCCCCTCTCGAATTCTTATACAATATGAAATTACCTTTAAGGTAATGCACTTGCTCGCTTCCACACAATTTGGCTTCATTCTCACACTCATCCACCTCTACAACAAAGAAACTTTCCATTACTTTTTAGCCAACATATCTTTTAACTCCGACCACTCCACTATCCGTTCATTTGTTTTCAAGCAAAATATAGAAATCACCAAGCATAACATAGGTGCTTTTCTAAATTTAAGAAGTAAAGGATGTAGAGCCCATTACTTAATCACTTCTGGTAAATATAAATGGTTTGAAATCAATAAGGTGATTAGAGGAAATGGTATAGATGAACATGTGGCTAGAGTTTCAGGCCTTCTCCAAAATGCTCGTATCATCCAGCACATTCTTAGAAACTCAATCATTCCAAAGGCTGGTGATAGAGAAAATATTACTCCTCTTCTTTCCATAGTGACCTTCCTAAACATGTCAAAAGAGCCTATTGACGAAGCCCAACATATCTTAGACTACCTTTATGGGCTTTCTGAAATTGGCCATGCAGATCAGAAAAGAAAGAGGAATATTGCTTTAGGCCACTTAGTCGCCTATGTCTTGGAGAAGAAATACAACTTAGTGTATCCGGATCAAGAGTACAAAGAATCGCTCTACTACAATGATGCATCTTTTAGAGCGATCTTCAAGGAATATAAAGGGAAATCACATGTTGCTAGTGATTCAGAGGAAGAACAAGAAAGAGCACCTACACCTGCTGATCAACCAAATTATCAGAATTTGTTTGAAAGATTTGATAGACTTGAGACTCATTTTGATCAGTGCTTTGATCTTATTAAGGCTCAATTTTAGCAGCAGCAAAGTGACATTGGTTTCATGAAAGAGCAATTAAATGATATTAACACCAATGTAATGCTAATGAGTTCATATTATAACTTCTTTGGTGGTGTTCCTCCTCCTCCTCCTCCAGATCAGGGTCCTCTGTGATTGTATTAGGTTTTTTTTATGTATGTCTTTCTGTAGTTTGCTTTTGTTTTATAAAGTTGATTGTATCTTTCATTTTGTTTATGTTTTGTATTGATATCATGCAATGATTGTAAAATTCTAAATTGATATCAATATATGTTGTTTTTGCTTTATCTTTGAGTTATTTTTGAAATGTGTATTGATCTTTATGAATTTCATTAGACTTTTTAATCTTAATTGTGCTTTAAACTAAATTGTAAATTAAAATTAAATTCATTAGAAAATCTAGTTATTCTAAATTTAATTAATGCTTATAACTTGATATTACTAGGATTTTCAATTTCATGTCTCTCATTGACTACATTATTTATAATATTATTATTGTAATTTAGATGTTTTCTTATTTTGTATTTCATTTTTCAAATAGTATTTATGCACTTAGAAAAATTTAAAATTTTAGATTATTGATTTTAGAAAGAATTCAATTACTCTTGAAAATTATATAAATATACAAAATTTAAAAGGAATGCGCAAAAGTTCGCAAATATAAAAAAGAGGCACAAAATGAGCCCAAAAGTAAAAATTTTCACAAAAATGTGCCATAAATTTTAAAAAGGTGCGCAAAGCACCACATGTGGTAGTTACTTCTTTCCATATTCTTTTAATCTCTTAATTCAAATTGATCTAATGTTTATTTATTATTTTATTGAAATTTGAAATATACAATTTTATTATTCATCCTTCCTACAATGATTTTCTTTATCTAAATGTCTAAATTGACTCATATCTTTGATAAATTCTTTTTAGTTTCAATGTTATATCACTATTTAAATTCTATGAATTTTTATGATTTGTCTAATGTTTTAATTTTATTTGCATATCTTATATTAATCTCTTTCAAGGTTAAATTATCAAATGAACTTCATATGATTACTTACATTTCTAGTCTATTTCTTATTCACTTTTTGTTGTTGTCAAAAAGAGGGAGAAATTATTTGTATTGTTTGTACTGTTACTGTATTTTGATTTTTTGATGTTTTATTTTTGTGAAAATTGTTTGTCTTATTCTTGTGTATTGATCTAATGTTTTCCATATTTCTTTTTGTGTTGTTGTATTTTTAGGGTGTGTATATTTTTAGGGTGTGTAAAAATTTTGAAAAACAAGAAAATTTTCTTTGGTTTAAAAAGCCTCCTTATTTTCATGTATTCATCATCAATTCAGGGGGATTTTAGGAGATTCTTAGAATTTGAAATCCTGCAAAAAATAATTGTTTTTCCATCATCAAAAAGGGGAAGATTATTAAGAGAGTTGCTATTTGCATGTTTTACATTATTGCAACTTGTATAGTTTTGATGATTCCAAATATTATTGTATTATATGTTGTTATCTCCTAACATTTTATAAAAATTTATATTTGCTATAGTGTGTACTAATATTTCAGGTGAATCAAACTCCTGACCACGAAGACTTCAAATCTAATTCAGCAAAAAATTCTTTATAATTTTGAAGCTTATAAATGTTATTTGAATTGAGAGGAAGTGATTGTATTTGAGTGAATAAAAACATACACACACAGTTAAGGAGATCATAAATTTTTTATATCGATCGTACAGGATGATTTTAGTTCGTACGAGACGATCAGACAGTTTTCTCCTCGGAAGAGCACATGGAATGAACAGGAACTGCTAAGAAATTTTTCTAACTCCTGATCGTCCAGGACGAAATTTCTTCGTCCCGGGACGACTTGGGCTCTGTAAAAATTTTGTCTAGACGAAATTAATTATCATCCCAGGATGGCCTGGGCTCTGTAAAAATTTTTCCTGATGAAATAATTTCATCCAAGATGATGGAACCGACTTAGACAGTTTTCTGATTTCGTTTTGCAGTTTTTGGAAACCACCTGGTGATAATCGTTTGTACCAGACGAACTTGGTTCGTACGGGACGATCAGCGTGTATGAAGTAATTTTGTATACATATACATTAGGTTCATTTCCTAGGCTTTTAAGTAAAATTGACCGGGACGATCTTCGATCGTACGGGACGATCCTGTGCACGATAACTTGAAATCTGCCTTTTTTAGATGGTTTTTCTTGTCTCTTCTATATATAAGCCATTCTAAATTGACACTTAATCTTTTTGCTTACTGATCTTCATGCCTATTGAGAAGAGAGTCAAGGAGAGAGTGTGAGAGAGCATTTGAAGGAGATTTCTTGCCATTGGAGCGTGAAAGTTTCATTTGGTACTCAAGGGTAAGAGTTCCTACTTTTTAAGTTTGAGATTACTTTACTCTTCTCTCTTTTCTTTTAGATTGGACTTGTGAAGAAGATCTTCAAGGAGATCTGGTTCTCTGCTGACACTTGGAAAGTGTGAACAGTCGAGGGTTCTCTGCCCACACTAGGAGAGTGTGAAAGGATGAAGGGTTCTCTGCCTACACTGGGAGAGTGTGAAAGGACGGATGATTCTCTACTGACATCGGGGGAGTGTGAAAAGATGATGGTACTCTGCCAACACTTGGGAATAGTGTGAAAGGACGAATGGTTCTCTGCCGACATCGGGGGAGTGTGAAAGGATGACGGTTCTCTGCCGTACCGGGTAGTGGTTAAAAGAGTTTGTAAAGGCTTCTCCGCCTTGTTGTGGGTGCAAAAGGAGAGTCACTAGTGGTATTAGTGCAAAAATCGGAGGGTGCCTCCGGGGAGTGGATGTAGGTAAGGTTTTTACCAAAACACAATAAACTTTGGTTTCTTTTATTTTCCGCAACATTTTTACTTTTTGTATATAAATTTTGTGGTTGAAAAACATTTTCTGGAAAAACTCACTTATTAAATTTTCATTTCCTTTAAATTTTAAAAAGAGGGATAAATGTTTTTAATTACCAATTCACCCCCCACCCTCTTGGTTAGCCGTGGGACATTTAATTAGGTTTAACATCCTAATTCGTTTTGAACAAGTATCAACAATCCTTTCTTTTTTGTCTCATTTATACGATGACTATCATACCATATGATGAATAGAGGCGATATTTAATCATCCTAGAATTCAACCTAGACGATTCCTTGATTTTCACTATTCGTACGATACGATGTAGATCGTACCATACGATGAACAGAGACGACATTTGATCACCCCGGCTATCGTCCTATATGAGCAGTGTGTTGTGAATCGTATCGTATGATATACGATCGTACTATACGATAATTTTTTGAACTATTTGTACATCTTCGTACCAGGAAGAAGCTACTTTGTACATATCATATTGTACGATACATAAGCATACTGTACGATTGTAACGGCTACTTTTGAAATCTCATGGATTTTGGAGCCCATTTTTATGTATAAAACTTATCATATTTTATAAGAGAGAGAGAGAGAAAAAAAAGAGGAAAATGTAAGTAGAGAGAAAATCCTAGAGAGAGCTCTTGAAAAGTTTGAGGGGTTGAGAGAGGAAGGAGAAGGTGAGCTTGGTGAGGGAGAAGAGGTGTGAGGGAGATCACACGATTGCTCCGATCTTGCTGCAACTTGCTCCTCCTATGGCCCGAGAAGAACTTGTGAGAGGCTTTCTAAGAGAGAGACTCGTCTACGTCCGTTGACCTCGAAGGTACTCTGCCTTCTCCAGGAGGGAGAAAAATGAGAATGTTCTTTGCCGTCACCAGGAGGGTGAAAACAGCGCTTGGCACTCCGCCACGCCAAATTGGTGAATGGGAGTATTGTAAGGGCTTCTCCGCCTTGCCGAGGGGGGGTAAAAGGAGAGCTATAGTTGGTAGTGAAAATCCTAGAGCGAAGGACTCCGGGGAGTGGACGTAGGTCATGGTTTGACCGAACTAGTATAAAAATTTTGGTGTGCTTTTTCCTTACTACTTTTTTTTCCTGCGTGCATTTTCATTTCAAAATATTTGCTTGGGAAATTTTTTTAAAGAAAAGTTGTTTAAATTTTTCATGTTAAAAATTTAAAAACATCAAAAAAATTAGAACTCCTGCTTAGGTTTTAATTAATACAATAAAGTTTTCACAATTCACCTCCCCTCTTGTCCATCTAGTTATTTCACAAAAATATTTTTTTGATTGAAAATTTGAGCTACATCAAACATTGTACGTTTTAAGGGAACTCCCATTGACAGGCATTATTGGGTGATTTCCTTTTCAATCAACTAGCTGATATAAGACCCCTTTGTAAGTAGTTTCTATAATGAAGGGTCCTTCTGATGTTTATTCAAACTTCCCATTGATCTTTTTGGTGAGCTAATACAGGCCTCCGAAGCACCAAGACCAACTCTCCTACTTGGAAGGTCGGTCGCAAAAACTAATCATAAGCTTGAACCATTCGGGCCTTATACAACTTTGTACTGAGCTTGGAAGTGACTCTCTTTAAGGTCTTTGAGATCTTCTAGTTAAAGTTGATCTATCTGGTCAGTCAGAATTTAATTTTGAATTATAATTTTGAGTTAGGGAACCTGTACTTCCAGGGGGACTACGATCTCAAACCTATATACTAGTGCAAATATAGTGGATTGGGTAGGTGTTCTATAAGTGGTCTAATAGGCCCAAAAGGATTCTACCAACCTTTCATATAAATGACATTTATTATCATAAAGGGTCTTTTTGATTATTCACACCAAAGTCTTATTAAAGGCCTCGCCCAACCCATTAGCCTGTGGGTAATTGATTATTGAGTTTCTACAGTCAATGTTGTGGCGCCTTGCAAAATTATAATTTTTTGTAGACGTTAAAGTGGACCCATTATTGAATATGATCTAGTGGGGGATGCCAAATTGATATACGATATGGTCACAATAAAACTTTATGATATGGTGTGATGTTACATTTCATAGGAGGACTATTTCTGCCCACTTGGGGAAGTAATCAATTACGGCTAAAATGAAGCAATGACCCTTTGAAGAAGGAGGGTCAATCTGCCCAATAACATTAGTGCCCCAACTTTTGAAGGGCCCCAAATCTATCATGGGATCCAACATGTTAGGTGGCTTATGTAAGATCACACCATGTACATGCCATTGATATTAAATTTTGCATCATTCATATAATCATCAATCATTGTAGGACTGGGTCCTTAACCCTATAATTTGTTTTGTAATCCTGGATTTGGATTGGATTTTAGGTTTCAATAATTTAGTTTGAATTACCACATCAATGAAAATCAAATAAATTATTGGGATTGATTGTATATGACCCAAAGGTTAATTGAAGGTTGCTTAAAAGTCTGACTGGAGTTTAGAATCTGAAAATTGAACCGAATATTGAATTGAAAAGTGGAATTGAAACTAAAATAATAGGTGAATTTTTATTTTATCTTTCAAGCATAATTTAATATTCCATATGCTATATTTACTTATGAAAGTAATTTCATTTATCTTTTCAAATCAATACTCGGGCATCAGTCTATCTATCAAGATAGTAGATGTTATAATATGAAAATTTGGTTAAAAAAATTAATGTGAACCCCCCATTCCACATTAATCTTGTCCACAATATGTTTCTAGCGACTACATAGTGGAGGAAGTTATCTCTTCATCTTTAGTGAGGAATAATTTTTTTTTAATTATATAAAGATTTGATTTAAAATTTAAGTTTTCTAGGAGTTTTTCCAATAACATTAGATGTCTAACATACTAATTTATTCTTAGGTTGGATAGGAATCCTAGTTTATTCCTATTCAAATTCAAGTCCAATTTTTTGTTTAAAATGTCATCCTAGTCTAAAGTCTTTCGACTAGGTCTAGGATGAAATTTAGTTCATTTAAATTTAAGTCTAAATTCATATTCAAAATGTCTCCCTAATTTGAAGCCTTTGAAACTCAGTCCATGTCTAAATCATTCTAAATAAAAGTCTAAATTCATATTTAGTTTAAATCATCACCCTTGTCTGATGACTTTTAGACTGGGTCAACACTTATATCTTTAAAGTCAAAACTAAAGTTAAAACTTATTCTAATTTAAACTTATTATGGGATTCAATAAATTTAGCTCATAATTTTCTCGAGATTTAAAAATCTTATATAAAGCCAGTAAGTTTAAAAACTGATTCAAAATTTTGGTTCAACTTTAGAAAAATTTGGGAAAACTAATCTTCTACTTCTCTAATAATCTTAATGTCACAATCAACCAAGCAAAATATTTTGAGGGCTTCTAAAGCAAGTTTAGATTTGGATTTGATAACATATAATTTAGCTTTAATGGGCCATAGCCTAAAGTGGTAAAAAGTGCTAAAGGCTCTATTAAATAAACCCTTACTGATGTTTTTATTGAGAGTTGGCTTTCAAATGATCTCATAGTTGCTAAACTCTTTGTCTTGTCCTATCCTATCATACATTTCTAAAGAATATAACCAGTAAAAAAGGTATATTTATCCTAAATTCTAAATTCCTTATCTTCTAAAAGTTTGAGATGAACAAATCTAAGAGATTTAATAGGAACCACTATCTAAGGGGGAGGGTTAATATGTACAAACTCTTATAAGTAGAGAGTTTGATCAATGCTACAGTTAAATATGTAATAAAAAAATTTTGTGAAGTCCTTGATATTCAAGAGATTCTTATGAATACCATTCTATTAGGTGGAGGCTACTTCTATCCATTATCTACCACTCTTGGTGAGGAGAATGTTCTTGAAGTAGCAAACTCTCCCCTATTAGAAAGAAAAGGATGATTAAAACCTTTTTAGATGGAGTAATCAAAGACCAAGCAATCAATTATGAGTAGTCAAAGTTAAAATTTGTAAAGTGTGTGTAAGATGTTATATGTACTAGAATAGAGTCGAAGTTGTGTAAAAAGAAAGTAGCTCCATTAACTATTTGAAAAAGAGTCCAATTTAAAGAAGGAATATCTATCTGGCCAGTCATCGGTGTAGACTATTAGAAAGAACCAAAGAAGTTCATTGTATCTAATAATTAGTCAATTCCTTTCAACATTTAAAACTATCAAACACCAGAAAAATATTTGGGTTATGGAGTTTTTCTTCTTAGAGGGGATAACCTAATAACCCCTCCCATTTTCTATCAATCTATGAATAATTCATCTAAAGTCTTCCATCACTTTATAGTGCATCAATCATCACAAATATAAATTATGTAATGGAGGAAAGATGACAAAAAAGGTTAATATTTTGTATAATCTTTGCCAGTAAGAGATTACACTAGTTGATCCAAATATAATGTGTCAAGAGATCAATAAAAGAAATGATGGATCAGTTAAAAGAGAGTATAAGAAAGATACATAGAGAAGAAGCTATTGAGATGATTGCAATGAAAAGCCTTTATGAGGAAAATTCTAAGGACATCCTTTTGGTAAATACCTAAGCATCTACTTTGAAAGAAACAGTCATGAGTAAAGTAAATACTTAATATGCTAAGGTAGAAGAAGGTGATGCACTAGATCTGACTCAATATTTGTTAGATTAACTAAGAGGGAATAAATAACAGATCTCTAAAATGGTGAAAAAGATTGAAGAATTAATGACTAATATGGCTATTTTACAAAGTAAGGAAACCCCTTCTTCAAAACCTCATATAGAATTAGTTCTAATAGAGGCTATTCTGCATTACAATAAATAGAAGGAAATAATCAAAGAAAATAAAGATAAATTCATAAAATCAAAAAAGGAGTTAATGTAACATATAGACAATAAGCAATTGGAAGAGCAGTAAGTTAAAGAGGCTCTATAATAATTTTAGGGCATTTCTTTTATTCTAAGGTGTAGACCCTACTCAAAAGATGTGGCTTGGTCCATTATCCTAAAAGATTTGTTTCACAGTTATTCAATTTTTTTTCTTGTCCATGGAACCCCAAATATCAGTTAGTACTCTTCAGGGTTGGTTGTTGCAATGCATGGGGTAGTGTTGTTGTTAGGAAAGTTGTTATTTTCATGTTTTACATTCTTGTAACTTGTATAGTTTTGATGATTCCAAATATTATTGTTTTATGTGTTTTTATCTCCTAACATTTTTTGGAAGATTTATTTTTGCTCTTGTGTGGACTAACATTTCAGGACAATCGAACTCCAGACAAACAAAGACTTCAAAATCAATTCATCATGAAATACTCTATGATTTGAAGCTTGTACTTTTATTTGAAATAAACTTGAAAGTGAGTGATTGTAAATTGAGTGAATTAAAACACACACACTTAAGGAGATCTTAAATATTTTATACTGATCGTACGGGACGAACATAGTTTGTACAGGACGATCAGGTTAGTTATCTCCTTGTAAGAACAATGGAATGAATAGGAACTGAAGAAAAATATTAATTTCTAAGTTCTGATCATCCAGGACAAAATATTTTCGTCCTAGGAAGAAGGGAACCAACTATGGCAGTTTTTGGCAATGTTCTGCAGTTTTCAAAAACTGACCTTTGATATAACTGTTCGTACCTGATGAAATATTTCATCCCAGAACAAACCTATTTTATCCCAGGACAAAATTGGTTCGTACTGATGCACAAATGGTTTGTACGGGACAGTTTTTTACACAGTTCGTCCGTACTAACTCAGGTTCATACGGTACGATCCAGTGCGCAGAAAAACATGATTTTAGCTTTTTTTTGGACGGTTTTTCTTCTCCTTTCTATATAAGGAGTCCTATAAACTATTACAAGTACCTTTGGAGTTGTTTTCTCTTGAGAGGGATCATTAAGTGTGAGTGTTTGGGAGATATTGTAAGAGTGAAGAGTGAGAGATCAAGTGAGGGGTTTGTGAGGGATTCACAAGGTCACTTGAAGAAGAAGATCTCTTTGTTTCTGTCCATCTCCTTTGAAGGCTCTCAAGTGAAGTTCAACAACATCATTCTGGTTCTCTGCTGACACTTGGAGAGTGTAAAAGGATGACAAAGTGTATCTTTGACAGTCATTGTGTCTTCGTTCTTTTGGAGAAAACTAGAAGAGAGAACTTGAAAAGAAGAGAAGAATGGGTGGAGTTTGAGAGGGAGAAGATCCTTGCAAGGGATTTCAAGGGAGTGTGGAGGGGATATTGAAACGATTACTCCGGTGAACTTGCACCTCAGTACCATCGGATTCAAGGGTCGTCTTGAGGGAAGTTTTGGCGAGAAGAAGATCTCTTTGGTGTCAAAGAACCCGGCTACTCCGCCGCACCGGGGAAGGTGAAAGTGATTTTGTATAGGCTTCTCCGCCTTGCGTTGGGGGCAAAAGGAGAGTCAATTTGTGGTATTAGTGCAATACTAGGAGGGTGCTTCAGGGGAGTGGACGTAGGTCAAGGTTTGACCGAACCACTATAAATCTGGTGTGTTCTTTCTTATTTTTCTTCCGCATTTAATTTCATTGCAAGTTGTTTACTCTGGTTGAAAAGTTTATTTTTTAAACTGTAAATTTAACTTGCATTAATAATTAAAAAGGTTTTCTAAAAATCCAAGAGTATAAGTTTAATTTTTAAATTACTAGTTCACCCCCTCTCTTGGTTAGCCTTGGGACATTTAATCAGGCTTAACATCTTAATTCTTATTAAATGAGTTCCAACAAGTGTATCAGAGCTTTGTATCAAAATCATAAGTTTAGACTACTTTTTGAAAAATGAGTATGGCTAATCTTAGAAACCGTAAAACATTAAAAGGTTATTTGATTGTTAGACCACCTTTATTTAAAATATTTCTTTTGATTTTTGGAAAATTTGAATGTCTACTTTCTTGCGATCAATAGATTATCAAATGTGGCATATGATTCAAAGTGGTTATTCTGTACCGTCACATATTATAGATGGAATCATAATTGAGACCCCTTTTTCTGAATGGAGTAGAGTAGAACAAATTTATGCTGAATTAAATGCTAAATGTATGAATTGTTTATTATGTGTGTTTTGTGCTTTAAATTTTTAAGATTATATGAGAATCTCTACATGTACTACCGGCAAGGAAATTTTGGACAGTTTATGTATTAATATGAAGGTACTAGTGAAGTCAAGCAATCTAAGTTGAATTTTTTGATGCATGACTATGAACTCTTTAGCATGAAATCTTATGTAACGATCTTAGACATGTATACTAGGTTTATTCAAATTATAACATAATTGCATGCTTTAGGTAAAGAATTTTCAAACTTTAAAATAGTCAATAAAATTCTACGTTATTTACTTGACAAGTTTGATGCCAAAGTTGTTGCTATTTGCGAATCAAAAAATTTGAATGAATATTTTATTGATAATTTGATTGGCTCACTTATTGCCTACGAGCAATATTTTGGTCAAAAACTTATGGATGCAGGTGAAACAATAATGCTAAAAGTGAAAGACATGGAGAAAAGTTACTTAGTTGGTGAGGAAAGCGATGACTTAACAAGCAAATTGAAAAGTCCACTAAAGCACAAGCATAAGCATCAACAAAAGTGGAATAAAGGTAAAAATTATAAGAATGTTCAGATTTCTTCAAATATAATTTCTTTTGGATGTAGGAAATCTGGACATCTGAAAAGTCAGTGCCCTAATTTGAGAACTCTTCCTGCTAAAGAAAACGGCAAAGCTAAGCAAATTATAAAATGGGAAAATAATGAAAAGCAAAAAATCTCCTGGGCAGATCTAACTTCTGAATCATCATACCAGGAGTAAAATGATGTTTAAACCCTTTGTTTATGTGGTTATTTGTTTTTTGTGTGTATGTTTTTTATTTGTTGTATTTTTATTTTTTATTTGTTTTGTGTGTTTTTCTATTTTTATTTTTTGTGTTTTGTATAATTTTGAAATGTTTTCACATCAGATTCCATGCTTCTTGTTGTGAGACATTTGGAATGTGATATGAAGATTTTAATAGTTTATATACTTGTATTTTGTGTAGTGTTTTTCTATTCTTTTATTGCTTTAGATTTTTGGATGTTTAAGTATTTTTGTTCTGTGTTTGAAATGTTCGTTAGCCTATATAAAAAACTCTTAAATTTTTGATCTTACAAGTGTTATACTTTGAACTGCAACATAAAATTGAATTCATTAGAAAATCTATTTTTTCTAAATTTAGGTTGTGTTTATAACTTGATATTATTAAGATTGTCAATTTCATGTCTCTTTTTTAGACTACATTAATTTTAATATTATTATTGCAATTGTGATATTTTCTTATTTTCTATTTCACTTATCAATTAATATTTATGCACTTAGAAAGATTTGAAATTTTAAATTATTGATTTTGGAAAGAATACAATTACTCCTGAAAATTATACAAATATACAAAAATTAAAAGAAATGCGCAAAGATTCGCAATGTGAAAAAAAGGTACAAAATAAGCCCAACAAGTGAAAATAAGCACAAAAATGTGCCAGAAAATTGAAAAAGATGCACAAAGCGCCACATGTGGTAGTTATTTCTTTCCTTAATTTTTTAATCTCTTAATTCAAATTGATCTTATGTACATTTATATTACATATTGAAATATGAAATATAAAATTTTTATACCATCATTTTTACAATGATTTTCGCTATCTTAAATGTCTAAATATACTCATGTTTTGAAAAATTCTTTTTAGTTTCTATGTTATATCTCTTCTTAAATTCTATGAATTTTATGATTTGCCTAATATTTTAATTTTATTTGCATACTTTATGTCAATCACTTTAAATGTTAAATTTTTAAATGATTTTCATATGTCTGCTTATATTTCTAGTCTTTTTCTTCTTCACTTTTTGATGTTGTTAAAAAAGGGGAGAAATTGTTTGTTGTGTCTTGTGTATTCGTGTCTTATGTATTTTTATGTTTTTTATTTGTTTTATCGTATGTTTTCGTATAAGTGTTTGGTTGTTTTTGTTTTGTCTTTTGTGTTGTTTTGTGTTGTATAAAAATTTTGAAAAAAATTTTTTTATTTTTTTAACTCAAAAGCCTCCTTATTTTCATGAGTTCATCATTTCAGGGGGAGTTTAGGAGATTCTTAGAATTTCAAATTATACAAACAATAATTGTTTTGCCATCATCAAAAAGGGGGAGATTGTTAGGAAAGTTGCTATTTGCATGTTTTACATTCTTGCAACTTGTATAGTTTTGATGATTCCAAATATTATTGTTTTATGTATTGTTATCTCCTAACATTTTTTGGAAGATTTATTTTTTCTCTTGTGTGGACTAACATTTCAGGACAATCGAACTCCAGACAAACTAAGACTTCAAAATCAATTCATCATGAAATACTCTATAATTTGAAGCTTGTACTTTTCTTTGAAATAAACTTGAAAGGAAGTGATTGTAAATTGAGTAAATTAAAACACACACACTTAAGGAGATCTTAAATATTTTGTACTGATCATACGAGACAAACATAGTTCGTACGGGACGATCAGATCAGTTATCTCCTTGTAAGAACAATGGAATGAATAGTGAAGAAAAATATTTTTTTCTAAGTTCTGATCGTCCAAGATGAAATATTTTTTTCCTAGGACAAAGGGAATCGACCATGGCAGTTTCTGCCATTGTTCTGTAGTTTTCAAAAATTGACCTTGATATAACTGTTTGTACCGGATGAAATATTTCATCCTGGGATGAACCTATTTCATCCTGGGATGAACCTATTTCATCCCAGATTGAAATTGGTTCGTATTGATGCACAAATGGTTCATACGGGACAGTTTTTTACACAGTTTGTCCGTACTAACTCTGGTTCGTACGGGACAATCTAGTGCGCAGAAAAACATGATTTTAGCTATTTTGGACGATTTTTCTTCTCCTTTTTATATAAGGAGTCTAGAAACTATTACAAGTACCTTTGGAGTTGTTTTCTCTTAAGAGGGATCATTAAGTGTGACTGTTTGGGAGATATTATAAGAGAGAAGAGTGAGAGATCAAGTGAGGGGTTTGTGAGGGATTCACAAGGTTACTTGAAGAAGAAGATCTCTTTGTTTTTGCCCATCTCCTTTGAAGGCTTTCAAGTGAAGTTCAACAATATCGGTCATGTTCTCTGCCGACACTTAGAGAGTGTAAAAGAACGACAAAGTGTATCTTTGACAGTCATTGTGTCTTCATTCTTTTGGAGAAAACTAGAAGAGAGAACTTGAAAGGGAGAGAGAAAAGGGTGGAGTTTGAGAGGGAGAAGATCCTTGGAGGGGATATCAAGGGAGTGTGGAGGGGATATTCACATGATTGCTCCGGTGAACTTGCACCTCAGTACCATTGGATTCAGGGGTCGTCTTGAGGGAAGTTTTTGCGAGAAGAAGATCTCTTTGGTGTCAAAGAACCCGGCTACTCCGCCGCACTGGGGAAGGTGAAAGTGATTTTATACAGGCTTCTCCACCTTGCGTTGGGGGCAAAAGGAGAGTAACTTTAGGGTATTAATGCAATACTCAGAGGGTGCCTCCGGGGAGTGGACGTAGGTCAAGGTTTAACTGAATCACTATAAATCTTATGCGTTCTTTCTTATTTTTCTTCCGTATTTAATTTCATTGCAAGTTGTTTACTCTAGTTGAAAAGTTTATTTTTTAAACTTTAAATTTAACTTACATTAATATTTAAAAAGGTTTTCAAATATCCAAGAGTATAAGTATAATTTTTAAATTATCAATTCACCCCCCCCCCCCTCTTGGTTAGCCTTGGGACATTTAATTAGGCTTAATATCCTAATTCTTATTGAACGAGTTCCAACAGTTGTGTTATTGTTCAAGCAGTTTATGAGAAACTTGCTAAGCGTGGATTTTTAATGGTATGAAAAATTTTCTAATTTGTTTGTTCATACATGTGTAGAATTAAAACATCTTATTGTAAAAAGGTTTATTAGAGCACATCATTATTCTATAGTCAAAGATTTGGTGATCAAGAAATAGAAACTTGGAAAAAAAATTATAGATTATATCTTAAGATGGAGGAATCATAGCATCAAATGTAAACCACAACTACAAGAGTGGCACATTATATAGATTCTCAATCAAAAAACAAACATGATCTTATGGCCTTCGTATTGAAATGGTTCACTATAAAAATATTTGAGAACATATTAAAAAAAGCTTCCAATATTTAGGAAAAAGCTTCCAAATTATCTTTTCAAGAAGATTAGTCCATGATAGATGTAAAGAATCTAAAAACATAGAAAGTTCTAGAAAATAAGTCTTTGTTAGTGTTAATACTTGACAAGGTCAAACAAGAAATGAATAATTGAAGACTCATTCTAATCTCACTTTAGAAAAGAATAGAGAGAAGTTTGAAGCACTTAAATAAAATATACTCATTCAAATGGGAAGTAATTAAAAGAATTTTCAAGAAACCTCTGTTTTGATTAAAAATATATATATAGTTTTGAAAAAGAATTAATTATATTTGGGAAAGTTAAATTTTTTTAATTTTAGTTTTGAAATCGAACACAACATTAGGAATGATATATCATCTCAAATGGAGAGAATATCATTCACTAATTGGTTCAAATTTCAAAACTTTAAAGTTATCCAAATTATCGTAGTCAAACTCAAAATTGTTTGACTATGCTAATTTGGATGAAAGATCATTAATTTATTAATCAAAACCAAGATAATAATTGATATATCTCTCCAAAGAAAGAAGATATCAATCATTATCGATCGTTTGAAAATGATGATAATGATCATTGTATTTAATTCTCCCAAAAATAATTAATTAAAGATTTTGAAAAATTGGTTTTGAAAATTAATTCTGGGTTTCAAAATCTCCTACGAGCGCAAGCCCTCGTAGTTAATTACATCGTAGAAAATAGAAGTTTCTTACGAAAACTCTTGATTAAAATAACAGTGTGAATTTTATTTAAGATTTTCAAAGATCGATATCAAAGGAGGTAAGGATTGGAATTTCAAGAGGGATTGGTTCAAGATTGAACACTTATTTTTGAAATCAAAGGAGGAGAAGCAGAAAGTGCTTTGAGATTCTGAATTACTTCAGAAACACGTCAGCCTATCCTAAGTGTTGGGCTCAAATCTGATTGAAAGAGATTTTTAATTTGAGTGGTCAATTTTATTAGAAATTTGGGATTCAATTCCTAGAAGTTGAGGTCTTATGGCCTGAGCCAGCCTCGGAACCTAAGTCTAAATTGGGTACTAAAATGTGACCCGAACCTAGCTAATACAGTGCAAATCTAAACTTACCCTGGCCTGGATTGGGGAGCCAGCTAAACCATCTAAATGATTTAAAAATATGAGTTCAGTCTTTTAATGTTGAGTGATCGGGATGTTATTTAGATAAGTTTGAGGAGTTGGGGCTGACATCTAGAGCGGATCCTAATTGACCCCTTAGACTTATTTGAGTTTGATGTCTAAAGCTAAAAATGCAATTAAAAGTTTTAGAAATTAAATTTGTCATTAATCTAATGCATGTTGATCGACTCGATTAAAGGCTTGAATTTGAATAAAATTTATGAAATGAGAACTCCCGGTAACCTGAGGGTTACTTCTTAAATAGTTAGAGTTTCTATGTTGACTTAAAATTTTAATTTGATTTAAGTAGAAAAATTTTTGTTAAGTCCTTAAGAGACTATAATCGGATTCCAAGCTAAATCAAAATCAGCATGCAGGTAAAAAGACTAGAAAAATAGGTAGTTCTACTGCACAATAAATTTAAATAAATTAATCAAATTAAATATATCAAGTTGAATGTCCGTAGCCAAGTGCTCTTATTATTACATCTCAAAAAATTGCAAGAAAGTAAAGTGGCCGGTCACCACTGACAACAACCCGGATTCTATCCTAATACTCAAGTGATTTTGAGATTTAGGATCCTTCTCATCGTTCATTTCTTCACCTTCTCACAAAAATCTTGATTCGTCGGTTCCGGATATCCAAATGAAAAGAAACTCTCCCTTGGGTGGGGTGTTGTCTTTCCTCTTTGGAAATTTGAAAGGTATCCTAACTTGACTTCCAAAGGGAAGAAGACTCTCCCCTTTAGGGATGTCTTCACCTCTTTGGAATTCAAGTTGGATATTTATATCCCAAATCCAAATCACTTCAAATAATTACAACCTTATTCAATCAAATTTACATTAATCATAAATAGAAAAATCTAGACTCGATCCTACAATGTTATCCTAATAATCAACAGTTGTATATACGATCCCAAGCAGTTATAATATGAAAATTAAAATGCATTATTTTTAGCCACACTTGGTCATGCTCTTTTTTATTTAAAGGGGTCTTAAGCACGGTAGGTACCTGTGCAAAGAGTATATTTTTTTTTATTAATTGCCCCCTTTAATTTCAGCTCCTTGTATGAGCATAGCCATGAAGTAAGTATGTAAACACATCAATTCTACACTAGCAAACAGCATGTAGTGAAAGCTCGAAAAATGCGGCACACAACTGCAGAAAAGTAAACACCGGCCTATCCTAAAACTAGAGTTGGTGGTCCTAGAAAACCATCTAAAGTGTGTGACGTAAGTCGTGTGGTTTTGATATGTCCTAACTAGGATTCTTAGTTAGAGTTATTTGAAATTTGATTGGTTGAAAGGCTTAAGGGAATTTAGTTTTGGATTTAAATATTAATGACTTAAAGTTTATTTTAAAATTATTTTAATGGTTTGTTGGATACCACCTTTGTTTCACACCGAGGCCGTGAAGTTTATTTCACCTTTCTTGGGGCTAAGCAAATAGCCTCGTAGGCCTGGGTTACCTAGTGGTACTCGATATAATTAAGTGTTTTACTTTAATTAAGGTTTGAAAGTTAATGAATTTTAATCAAAATTGGTTGATTACTATTTTTAAGAGTTGGTTAGAGATTTCTGGAGTTTTTAGAGTGATTTTGAGTTTTTAAGAATTTTGGATTATTTTAATCTTTTAATTAAGGGGTTGAAAATTAACTTTTTAATTAAAAGTATTTTCTAGAAATTTAATATTTTACTAAAATAGTAGACCTTACTACAATTAGTTTGACAGTAAGTATGGTGAAATTTAATTTTTCTACATTTTATTACAAAAGTTTGAAGTTTTGATCTAATTTTGACTTAAGGTTGACCGGTTTGTTGACTTTTTTATTTTAAGGGTTTTCTGGAATTTTAACATTTTTTATAAATATTAGACATTATTATGAGTTGAATGCAAGTGAGTTTGACCAATTTGGATTTTTCTTGAATTAGTTATCAAGTTTTGAAGTTTGAACATTTAATGAATTTTTAAAATTGCTTAATTAGAAGGCCTTTTTTGTAATTTTGCTCCAAATGAGATCCCAACTCCTTGAAATCAACTCCAAATTTCCAGAATGACCTAAGTAGATATTCCCAAGTGTTTGGGAATATTTTGGAATTTTTTTTATTATTAATTATTTATTTTAATTAAATATGGGTTTTAAATTAAAATTAAATTAATTGCAGAATTGTCGTCAAATAGATTTGGTTTTATTTTTCATTGATTAAGGATTCAAATCTGGTCAGTAAGAGAGGTTTTTTGTATTTTTTTAGGTTTAATCTTGATTTATTACATTTTTTGGAAGTTTTAAAGCTTAATTAAGGCTTAAATTTAGGAAAATTAATTAAAGATCTTAATGATCTCTAAAACCAGTGAAAATTTTCCTAGTGGCTGTACATGTCACTAAGTTCAAGTGTTTGAAGTTTCAACTCAACGGGAAGTAAATCTTAATTATTGGAAATATTCAAGGTTTTCTAAGCATATGTCCTTAATTATTGTCTTTAATAATGTCACTAAATTAATTAGGTTCAAATCAAAGTTTCTAACCCTTAACTAAGCATGAAATAAATACACAATAGCAAGCAAACAAGTCCTTAAATCTAGGAGAGCCTAGGCTAAGTGGTGTGTGTACCTTAAGCATGCAAAGATTAAATAAAATAGACATAATTACATCAAGATTAGTGACTGAACCAAGAAATAGTCATTAACTAATCATCCCCAATAATTTCATTCACATATGCTTGATCTATATTTAAAATTCCAACAAATCTCTCAAAATTTTAAGGATTTAAAATATATATAATTTCAAAGTATTTTTCAAAATGAACATATATAAACCTACTTATATTTATAATATGAATTTAAAATAAATAATTAAAAATAATATTGAAATAAAATTTTTAAAGATTTGAGAGATTTCTGAATTTCAAGTTATTTGAAAATAATTTTTAATTTTCAAAATAATTAGTATAATATTTAATCAAATACTAATTAAATATTATAATATTAACATAATTTAAATCATTCAAAATAACTCAATATTTAAATTCTAAAATCAATATTAAAATAAAGTGTTTTGAATTTCAAAATTTTTGATATATTATTTAAATTTTTCTGATTTGAATTGAAATTGTTTGAAATAATTAAATAATTTTAAAATAATTCAAAATCAATTAATATTTAAAATAATATCTAATGAAACTTTAATTTAACATTAATCATTCTCTTAAATTTCAAAATTATTTAAAAAGTTTAATGTAAAATTTGAAATTATATAAATATTTTTTACTTAATTTTAATTAGATATTAGTTAAATATCTTAATATCTAATTATTAAATAATTGTTTTCAAATATAAATATTTATCGAATTAAACATAATTTGAAATCAAATATTGAAAAAAATTATCTGATTTATTCTTTAATACTCTCTTTTAAGTTAATATTTGAAAATATTTAAATTAATATTAACAAATTATTTATTAAATATCAATAAATTAAAATTATTTAAAATAATTAAATGAAATATCTTAAATAAAATTAAATCTCAAATTAAATTGAATATATATATATTTAATGAAAATACTTAAATATACATATATTTAAATCATATTTAAAATATTGTTTTAAATTTTATTAAACATTTTACATTGTTCTAATTAAATATTAACTTCAAATAGTTAGTGTTAAAAACATTTCAAATATATTTAATAATTTGTCTTAATATTAGATTTAAATTAATATTTTTAATGTTCTAAAAATTTTCATATAAAATAAATATTTTTAATAATTTTAAAATAACTTTTAATCAAATTTTAGAAGTAATTTGTAATTAAAAAATGATTTAAAATTAAATTAAATCATTTTTAATTAACTGGCAGCTGAGTGGCCACATGGCGTGTGCTGATTAGGGAGTTCAATACGCGTTGTAATGATTAGTCCACGGCACATTTATTACTAATGATTGCGCTGCCGGCAATCATTAGTAATAAATAAACTATGGCGGCGGGATGACGTGGCCTCACTAATCTAGCTCAACGAGCACGCCGTGACCAATGGATCGTCCGCCGTCCAAATCGGACGGTCAAGATGAAGCCGAACCATGATCTATCCCGCGGGATCAAACCCGCAGTTAATAAGAGCTAAGAAATGACGCGATCGAAGTGGTTGATTAAAAGATCAATGGCTCAAATAGCACTTAGCCCAGGAACCAGTGAAACAAGCCCTAGAACGAAGTCTGAACTCGTTCTCAAGATTGGATCAACTATTTGACTTAAAATTTTAAACATAAAATTCCATTATGAAGAGTATCAATGGGGATATACTTTTAAGGTCTGAAAAGTGCTTTTGGAAACGTTATTTAAAGCTAAGTGTTTGAACTAGGGTTTAAGATTTTACCCAATATAATGGATAGTTTTAACTGTTTATGGACTTGTTGCATTTGTTGACTGTCCACACTCAATTTTGTAGAAGAATCCCTGAGCTAATAACGCCTGGATCATCCGCCAATAAGCTTGGACGGATGTTGGCTCAAGGTCGCCGGAATCCAGTCGTCGGCGGCCTTCAACCGATGGATCTCGAATGGAATTAGTGGAGGGAGATCTGGAGGGCTTAAATGAGCAAGGAGCTCGGGTGGAGAGGCTTAGAGTGGAGAGTTAGGGCTTCGGTTAGAATGATAGCTCTATCCAAGGATTTGCCCTATTCAGCCATTCTCTAAGGGTTTCAACGGCTCTGATCTATTGGTTGGACTCCCAGATGAATGCCAAGTGGCCTGGAAGTGGTTGGAAAGCTGGGGATATCAAGGACACAATGACTAGTGAGGTGGAAAGGCCTCCTATGTCCTTTTGAGCACATGGAAGGGTTTGAGGCCGTTGGATCCTAGATCAAGGGCTGAGAAATACTCTAAGAAGGTTCCAGAAGAGGCTCAATCAACAGGGATTAAATGGAATTTGAATTTAATAAGTTTGATTAAGGGTTTTAATCATTTGGAAGCTCATTTGACCATTTGTTGACTGGTTTGACCAGTCAACAGGTCCAATTAGCTGACATGGCATGCCAAGCAACTAAGTGAGCTGATTGAATCATTTGATAAGGGATGGGTTAACTCTAACAGGTTATTTGACCATTTTAATCCATTCAAATGTTTGTGTTGACCAGTCAACAGTGCTGAGGTGGAAGCCAAAGACAATTGAGTTGATTAAAATAACTTGAAGAGGGTTTAACATTTAAGAATTAAGGCTTGAATATTTTGGAAATGATTTAAGGTAATTTGAACAAAGATTAATGGGTTGACTTGGTCAAAATGACTTGGGTTTGACTCAAAATAAGTTTAGAAATATTCCAGACATTGAATTGAATGAGTTTGAAGGTTTAAAGGCATTGATCTAGTTAAATAGGTTGAAATGACCCATTTGAACTCTTAAGGGCTCATTAGGTCAATTCTGGTTAACTTGGTCAACCAGGTGGGTCCAGGGTCTGGAAATGGGTTCAATGTATTCAAAATAACATTTTGAGTCTATTGGATGTGGTCCCAAGTCCTAAGGAAGTCATTTGGTTCAAAACACATGTTTGGACCCTTAAAGGGCCTTTTGGGTCAAACCTATTAACTTGGTCAACCAACTTGACCCAGGCGTTGGGAATGGGTCCAGCAGATTTGAAATGACATTTGAAACTTATTGGAGGTGGTTGCGTTCAATTTGGAGTTCATTTGGTTTGAAATCCCTATTTGAGCCCCATAGGGGTATTTTGGTCTTTTTGACCCCTGATCAACTAGGGGTCAAAGTGGGTCAACCAAAATATAGTTTAATGTTCAATATGTCATAATCAATTTTTTGGAAAGTTCCAAGGTCAAAATCCACTGGATGGCAAGTTCAGTGGCATAGGTTGTAAATATCTGAGGGTTTTATAGCCTATGGATTTCAATTTAGTTTCTAAGGTTAGAGACCTCAGAATGGACTCAAATTTGGAGGGTTGTCTCCAGAGACATGTCCCATCAGTATGCAACTGACAGAATCTGAATCGGAGGTCATTTGATGGGGTTTTCAAGTGTTTGAAAAATCCATAAAAAAGGCCTTTAGGAAAAGACTTTTGGACTTAGGATTTTGTATTTGTAATGGATTTTGAGTCTCAATGATTAATATTGAATTATCCAAGTCATTTATAATCATTTAGGTGATTATAAATGATTAGATAGGTTTAGAGCTAGATCAAAGGTAAGATCTAAGAACCTCTTGATGAAATCTAAGTTGAACTTCCTGACCCTAAAAGGTTGTAAGATGTGGTCAAAATGAGGTATTCCAATTTTTACCCATATCATTGGATGCTAGAGCATAAACTCAAAGATTGTGTGAACTTCAAGGAGTGTCTTGAGGATATTGAATCATTCCCAATTATTAGTGTAATAACTCAAATGTGTTAAATAATTATTTTTAAAAAAACATAATTTTTTTTATATAGAGCGCTTTGGCACTAATCTGGTGAGCACTATGACACTAGAATATGAATATTATACATATCCTTACATCACCCCACCAACTCCCACACTTGTTCTCTTAGTCAGGATAAAATTAAAAGGGGAGTAAAGAGAGAGGGATAAAATGGTCTTTAAATCATATTTGTTCGTCATTCCTGTGTTGACGTCATTTCTATATGAGGTCACTAGGACAAATCCATACCTTAAATCAATCTAGACTCTTGATCAATCTAGAACCTAGATTAATTTAGACTCCAGATTAATCGAAACCTCAAACCAATCTAGACTTCAAATTCATTTAGTCTTCAACAGACTTTAATAAACCTTTATTATAGCCACTACTCAAGCTTCAATCATATCAATGCACTAATAATCATCAAACTGATTGTTATTGATATGTATATTTCAAACTTAAGTAATCTAATCCAAAATCAAGCTCAAACCCAGAAATACAAACCAAATCCAGAGCTAAAAGGCTTATGTTCAAAAAGCCCTTTTATGAGATTTTCCAAAATCTTCAAAGCCTAATCAAATGAATCCCAAATCATGATATATCAAACGCATATTGATTAGATATGTCCCTAGGGTCAACCCTCCAAATTTGAGATCAATTAGAGACTTCTAGCCCTAGAAACTAAATCTATTTCCAAAGGTTATAAAACCTTTAAATATTAATGGCCTATGCCACTAAACCCATTACCTTATAGATTTTGATCTTAGGACCTTCCCCAAGACTTTTCCAAACACTTGATTATGACATTTTAAATATTAAACTATATTTTTGTGGATCCACTTTGACCCTAATTGACCAGGAGTCAAAATAACCAAAATGCCCCCTTAATGACAAAATTAAAGTTTCCTCCAAACTTCAACAATGCATAGTAAAACCAAACCAATAAACCTCCTCTAATGCATCCTAAGCTATATTAGGAGTGCATTGGACTTAAACCTAGACCCTTGTCATGCCTAACTAACGAAGTCAAGTTAATTTGACCAAAATGCTTAGGGGCTTTAATGGTCATTTCAATCCAAATGGCCTCATCTTTACATGGGACCACTTTTATTCAAATAAAAATATCATTTCAAATCTATTGGACCTAAAATTAGGCCCTGGGTTAACTTGGTTAAATAAGTCAATGATGGTTAACCATATAACCCCTTAAGGGTTCAAATAAAAAATTTGACTAAAATGACCTTTTAACCCTAGAAACCACTTCAAACAAACTCCAAATATTAAACTAAATATGTTGGCCCAAACCATGGCTCTGAGTCAACCTAGTTTAAAAGTATGAGATGCGCCAAGAAGGAGGGTGAATTGCTATTTTTTGAAATAAAGAGCAAAGCGCAAACAGGAGCTCTAATTTTTTTGTAGTTTTCAAAAAATAACTTAACTAAATCAAAGAAATAACTAGTGATTAAAAAAGATAATAATATCAATGATGAAATTTTAAATCACACAATAAGGTTCTTTAATAATATTCTCACCAAGCAGTTATAGGAATTATACGATGCAAAAAGAAAATAAAAAAGCAATAAATGGAAAAAAGCACACCAGAAGATTTATAGTGGTTTGATCACTTGACCTACGTCCACTCCTCGGAGTCCTCCACTCTAAGAATTTCACTACTTGAAAGTAATTCTCCTTTTGCCCCCGCAGCAAGACAGAGAAGCCTTTACATAACCTCACTTTCACCTTCTACTGTGTGGTAGAGTACCAAACGTTTTGCCACCCTCACAATGATAGAAGAGAACCTTCTTGTTTTTCTCCCTCCTAGAGAAGGCAGAGGACCTTTGCGGACATCAACCTACAAGGCTCTCTCCTTAGAGAGCTCCCATAAGATTTACCCAGGCCACAGGAGGGGTAAGTGTGCAGCAAGCTAGGAGGAATCATGTGATCCCCTCACACTCCTTCTCTCTCACAAACTCACCTTCTCCATCCTATCAAAAGTCCTAAATCCCCTCAAGTGGCTCCCTCTCAAGAGTTACCCCTTCCTTGTCACATTATTCTCTCTCTTTTTAAAATGATAAAAAAATACTTAAATATCAGGCTTTTAAAAACCCTAAATTTTAAACTTAGCCATTTTTTTGTATAGTATAATCCAAGATTGTACAGTATGATCAGTTCAAAAAAGCATTCGTCCTGGTATGAAGGAGTACAAACAAGAAACAATTATGAACTATATCATATAGTACAATACAAATATCGTCCAGTACCATATGTTAAATTTCTTCTGATCGTATAGGACAAATACTGGGATGAGATAAATTCATATCTATTCATTATCTGGTACGATCCAAATTGTACAATTCAATATATTAAAATCTTTATATTATATGATATGATATATACTTCTTTAAGTATGATTAGTTTAAAAATTAAGGTATTGTTCGATACGATCTACGGGATGACCAAAAACGTTCTTGATTTATCGTATGGTGAGAATTGGGTCATATAGTATGACTAATAATTATTAATTAAACCTTAATTTTAATTAGCTAATCATGGGGGTTAATTTGAGCAAGTATTCATAATAATCATACAGTACTATAGAATCATAGAGTACGATCAATTCAAAATTTAATGATTTAAAAACTTGCTTAAATTAATTTGGTGGCAAGAATTCAGGATTGAAAACAAATCATACAATACAATAGAGATCGTACAATATAATTAGTTCATAGAATATAACCTTTTGTGCCATAGTATATGGTACATTACAATCTACAAAAAAAAATTCCCTTTTAAAAAAAACTCTCCCCCTATGTGTGTGCATGGTTACTCAATTTACTTGCACATTTTGTGGCCAGACTCAAGAAACGAAAAAGTAAAAAAATATAAAGTTATAGATTTCACACCCTATTCTACATAATCTTGAGTCTTCTATTATCTTGAGTAATATGTGATCTCCTTGAAATGTTAATACTCACATACAAGAGCAATATTAAAAATATTCAATGAATAATGAGATAATTCAATCGACTTTATTTATCTTCATCAAAATCTCAGGATAGGGGTCATGGATTGCAACATTGTTGACCAAGTCAACTAGGGTTGACCTAATATCCCTTTAAGGGTCTAAATGGTCATTTTGACCATTAAGACCATTCATACCCACAAAATTTTCTCCACTGGACTTCAATCATCAAACCAAAACTATTAAGCTCAAACCTAAAAGTCCATTAAGGGTTTAAATGGGTCAATTCAACCCATTTACCAAAATCAACTTTTTTAAGCTCCTAATCCAACTCTAATGGTGGTTTTGGAGTATCCAAAAAATACCATGATTCAAATCATGATTGGTTTGGCATGGTCAAACTTAACCAATGGTCAAACTCTAATCATATTCAAGCTCTAGTCAAATCAAGCTATCTATCCTATATAAATTTTAAATCAACTCCAATCTATAACCTAAACATATCTAAATTATTGGTCAATTGAATTCAAGTTAATAGCTATTAATGTATTATTAACCTCATCAAAGTTCACCATCCTCAAGTAGGAGCAAAAGTCAGAACATCAACTAAAGCGATAAAACACATTTCGGCCAGGGTGGTGTTACAAATCTATTTTCATGGCTTATGTTTTGATGATTGACAAATACTATTTCTCTTGGACTGCTTGTTGCTTCTAACTTTTCAGGAATCGAAGATCGGACGAACAGACGAAGCCAGTTCAGGATTGTGTAGGTTTAGGGTTGAGTCAGTCTGTAATTTTGTTTTTCATTTCTTGAGTCTACTTGTAATAGTCAAAGAGACTGATGCTAAGTAACCCTACACATACACACTTGAGAGACTTAGAATTTCTATTTGTACTCATATCGGCCAGGACGATATTTACATCGTCTTGGACGATCAGGCTTAAAACAGAAAGTCTAAATAAAGATTCTTAATTAAGGCAGCCGTTATTAACATATCGGCCTGGACGATACGTGTATCAGCTAGGATGATAAGCTCAAAACAGAAAGAAGTTGCCGCCACAGACAATTAAGGTATACTGTATTTTTAAATTATCATTCAGGACGATCATTGATCGGCCTGGACGAAATTCTAAAATTATGCCTTAATTGATCAGGAAATCAAGGGAGTAATTAAGGATGATTGATATGGACGATCGTAGGATCGGCCAGGATGATCCATTCAAAAACCTTAAGTTACTTCAGGATGATAAATATCGTCCAGCTTGTATTCAGGGCAATGCTCTAGACGATTTACCTCTAATTTGAACTAATTGGCCGGGATGATCGTAAGATCAGCCTGGACGATCAAGCCAATTTTAAATCATCCAGTTTGCATTCAGGGAGATGCTCTGGCCGATCTTATGAGATTTGTACTGATTGGCCAGGTTGATGTCCATATCGTCCTGGACGATATTGTCGGCAACTTGCAATTAATGAGCTCCTTTGAAACTCTTCTATTTAAGAACTCTTGTTCAATGTTTTGGATGACCTTTGGATGCTGCCTTGACCTGAGAAGGCCTTGAGGAGAGAAAGAGAGAGAGGGAGAGAAAGAGGATCTTGTGAGGGGGAGCTTGTGAGGGGATTCAAAAGGGTTGCTTCAAGGATCGCTCTTCTTGTTCTTCTCTTAGAGTTTCTAATCCGTGGAAGGGTCGGTAAAGGTAAGGAGTTAGATTTTGGTTGTGGTTCTCTGCCAGCTTCAGGAGGAAGTAAAAGGAGGTAGGTTCTCTACCTTGCCGGGGTGGCAAAAAGGAGGTGCTTTGTAAAGGCTTCTCCGCCTAGCTATGGGGGCTAAAGGAGAGTCACGTTTGTAGTGCAATACTTGGAGGGCACCTCCAGGGAGTGGACGTAGTTCGAGTTGACCAAACCACTATAAATTTCTGTGTTCTTATTTTCTTGCTTCCGCACTTTTATTTCTGCATTTATTTTTGTGGTGGGATTTTGGTTTATGTGATTTTTATTCTTTGTGAAAAGAATTTTTTAAAATATCAATTCACCCCCCCCCCCCCTCTTGGTTAGCTTGGGCCAATTCTATAGGGCTTAACATCCCTAACGAACATTCAAGTGGTATCAGAACAGGATTCGAAAATTTAAGTTTGAAAACTTTTTGAATTTGATCCATGGATAACCTTGGGAATTATAACACTACGGAAGGGTATTCTATTACCCGACCTCCCCTGTTCGATAACCTACCATTTGATTTTTGAAAAACCCGCATGTCAATGTTTTTAAAATCTACTGATTATCGCATGTGGATGCTTATCAAAGAAGTTTATTCTTCACCTTCTCGTGAAATTAATGGTGTTAAAACTGAAGTTTTTTTAACTGAATGGACTTTCAATGAACGAGATTTAGCTCAATTGAATGTAAAATATTTGAACTGCTTTTTCTGTGATTTAAAATCTAAGGATTACATGCGTGACTCCACTTGCAAAACTGGTAAAGAGATTTGGGATAAATTGTGCATCGCCTATGAAGGTACTAATGAGGTTAAACAATCCCGTTTGAACATTCTCTTGCGTGACTACGAACTTTTTCGTATGAAACCTCATGAATCGATTTCTGACATGTACACAAGGTTTACTCAGATAGTTACTTCACTGCATGCACTAGGAAAAGAACTTTCAAACTATGAAAAAGTTAACAAGATTTTGAGATATTTGCCTTCTTCGTATGATGCTAAAATCACTGTAATCACTGAATCTAAGAATTTGAACACTTATTCTATTGATAACTTTCTTGGCTCACTCATTGCTTACGAGCAAGGGGTGAATTAAAGAAATCTTGATGCAGGTGAGAAGAAGAAGGAGAAAATAGTTGCATTAAAGGAGCACAAATCAAATTCTGAATCTTCCGGGTCTGAAAGCGATGAAGTTGCCTTCATCACAAGGCAATTCAAAAGCTTTCTAAGGAAGAAACAAAAGCATCATCAAAATTGGAGAAAAGGTAAGGATCATAAACATGTTAAAGAATCTTCTGATATTGTTTGTTATAATTGTAGGAAACCAGGACATGTGAGAACGGATTGTCCGACACTTCAAGATAACACAAGCAAGGAAAAGATTGAGGAGAAACCTAAGTTCAAGAAGGACAAGAAGAGAATCCAAAAGGCTTTCTGGGTAGAATCTGGTACTGACTTCTCTGAGATTGAACCAGAGGAAGAGACTACAAACTTGTGTTTAATAGGAGAAGATCAAAGTGATGAGGAAGAGGTATGTAAACCAACCTATAATGAACTATTTGAGATTTGTAAAAAAATACATGCATCATACAAAAAACTCAAGAAAACTCATGCTAGCCTAAAATTAGAACTTTTAAATTTACAAAAAGAGCATGAAGTCTTTCTCAAAGATCATGCAACAATTGATTCAAATCACATGACTCTTCTTGATGAATTTGATGATTTAAACAAAAAGTATTTGAAATTAATTGATGAAAATAATGCATTAAAAGTTTCACACACCTCACTTAAATCTGATCTTAAGAAATCTAAAGAGATTGAGAAAAAGTTGAGGATTGATAATGATACATTAAAAAGAACTAACTTGAGGATTCAAAATGATTTTGATACATGTAAAAAAAATCAGATGACATCTACTTTTGATCCTAAGCCAGAACCTAAGAAGAGGCATTATAACTCAAATCATTTAAGAAATCCTTTTCCTGGAGTTAGATGTTTTTCATGTGGCATGCTAGGACACATCTCACAAACTTGCACCGTTCACCGTAGTACACATTGGGTGTGGAGACCTAAGATGCATGATTCATAACTTACCATACCTGCATTACATTCTACTTTTCCTAAGAAGGGGCCCAAACCTGTTTGGGTTTCTAAATCTGACTGTTGTTAAGTTTTGTAGGAGTGCTCTCACCAAAGACCTTGTGGGAGCATGGGATAACTGGACATATGAATGCTCGCAGCTCATACAAGCTCAAACCTGTTGCTTCAAAAATTCCTTGAAATGTGTTTTGTTTCAGTGTGTTTTATTTCTGCTTTGTTTGTGTTTTTTAGTGTTTTGTTTTCACTTTACTTTTAAAATTGGCTTTCCATATGTTAAATCTTTTCAAGATTTTAGATTTTGGAGTTTTGAGAATTGTGTTTAGCATTTCTAAAATTGGTTAAAGGAAGAAGCACCGTTGATGGTTTCCCTCCTTCCGACCTTGTTTAGTGGTATGACTTTCTTCTCTAAACAAAAGCCTAACTCACTTTAGCCAATGATTTTTGAAACTAAGATTCTTTTTATCTTGCTACAAAAAATCTATCTTATGCATAATATCCAAAGTTCTTATATATCTCTCAAGTTATTTGAGATCTTGCCCTTGCACTGATCATATGATTCTTTAGATTTGTTTTGTGGGTTATTCTTGCCTATGTTAGAGAGAGAGCTCTTATTCTCTAATATTTGGAGGATATACTCACAACTGAGCTTCTTTTAAGAGTTTCCAAAAGAGCTTTTAGCTTGCAAGAATTAAAAAGGAAAGTGGCCAATAACGCCAAATTGAAAAAGAAAAATCTTACCGAGAGCAACGCATCCTGGACGATAATTAATTTGGTCTAGACAAAATTCTTCCCGAGAGCAAATCGTCTCGGATGATAATTAATTTCTTCTGGACAATCAGGACTTATAAAAATTTCCTAAGTAGTTCTTGTTCATTCCATGTGCTCTTAATAGGAGATAACTGACTAATTGTCCCGTACGAACGAATATCATCCCGTACGATCAGTATAAAATTTTATGATCTCCTTAAGTTTGTGTGTATGTTTTTATTCACTCAATTACAATCACTCCCTCTCAATTAAAATAACATTTTTAAGCTTTAAAAATTCCAAAATATTTCTTGCTGAATTTGATTTGAAGTCTTCGTGTTTGAGAGTTTGATTCACCTGAAATGTTAGTACACACAAGAGCAAATACAAATCTTCTAAAAATTGTTAGGAGATAACTACACATAGAACAATAATATTTGGAATCATCAAAACTATACAAGTTGCAAGAATGTAAAACATGCAAATAGCAACTCTCTTAACAGATTGTCCTAATGTTAGTAAGTCCCCTTCAAATACTCATTACAATAGTGATAGTACATCTGATAAGAACGATTTAAATTGTAATGCTAAATGTTATACTAAGGATGACATAGATACAAGTTTTATTAAAATTCAAAGTAAAAGAGGGAGAAAACCTAAACATATTACTAAGCAACCGGCTAGAAACACTCCTAGAAATTCTCGCTCGAAGACTTCTCATTAATTTTCTTTATGTTTAGTACTATTATTTGGAATGTTAGGGGCATTGGTTGCCCTTCTTCGAGAATTCCTGTTAAAAATTTATGCCATATCCATAAGATTTCTATTCTTATTTTACTTTAACCTTTAATTTATGTTTCACATTTAATGAATACCACTAGGGTTTTGGGTTTTGATTCTGTGTTTTCTAATGTGTGTAAAAAAATTTGGGGTTTTTGGAAAAATTATATTAAAATTGATATTATTGGCAATTTCAATCAAGTCATGCACTTAATATGATTTTATCCTGCAACTTAATTGATATTGGTTTTTCGGGTAACAATTTTACTTGGAACAGGGGTCACTTATGGCAAAGGCTTGATCATGTGCTTTTTAATGACTCTTGGATTAATTCTTTTAATGCAACTAATGTCCAACATCTTAGTAGAACATTGACTGACCACTTTCCCCTCCTTATTACTATTAAGAATAAAAATTTTAATTCCCACGATCACTTTAGATTTCAAAACTTGTGGTTACTTAATGACTCTTTTTTTTCTATTGTTCATGATAATTGGCATGCTCCTTTACACCCGGATAATTTGATTTTTTGTATGAATAGACTTTGGTTCAAGCTCAAAGGATTGAAGCAAGTGCTGAATTGGTGGAATCACAATGTTTTTAAAAATATTTTTTCTAATATTCATTATGCTAAAGATTGTGTGAATTTCTATGAAAATTTAAGTCAGAATGTCCCTAACGATGTGAACTTTGCCCTGTTAAAACAATCCAAAATTGAACTCTTTAAATTTCAAGCTCAGGAAGTGGTTTTTTGGAAGCAGAAAGTTGTTGCTAAACATCTGGCTGAGGGGGATAACAATACCAAATATTTTCATGCTCTTGTTAAGAGGAAAAGGATTCATAATAGTATCAATAACATCCAAAGGGAAGATGGCTCCTATACTTCCAACCCTGTAGATATTGCTAATCTAGCTGTGCATCATTTTCAAAATCATTTTAATAAAGATTTCACTCCTAATCAGATTACTGACCACTCTTTTATTCCCAAAATTCTCACTCAAGAGGATAATGTTAGTATGTCTAGACCCTCTTCTCTTGAGGAGGTGAAAGATTCTTTAATGGGCATGAATAATAATTTTGTTGCTAGTCTGGATGGTTTCACTACTATATTTTTTCAAAAATGCTGGAATATTATTCACCATTATATTTTTGCTGCTGTTTTGGAATTTTTTGTTGGTAGTCCTATCCCTAATTTTTTTATGTCTACTTCTTTAGTTCTTATTCCTAAAAATAACTCAGTTCAAACTTGGAATGATTTTAGGCCTATTATCTTATGTACCTTTTTTAATAAACTAGTGTCTAAAATTATTTCTAATCGTCTTGCTTTGTTTCTTCCTAAAATTATTTCTCCCTATCAGATGGGGTTTGTGAAAGGTAGGGCTATCACTGAGAATATTCTTTTAGCCCATGAATTATGTCAAGATTTGGATATCAGGATTAGATGTGGTAAGGTGATTCTGAAACATGATATTGTCAAAGCCTATGACAATATTAATTGGTCCTTTCTTTACTGCATTCTTGAGTTTTTTTATTTTAACTCTTTGGTTATTAATCCTATTAAGAATTGTGTTGAAAATGTGTACTTCTCTGTTATTTTAAATAGTTCTAAACATGGTTCTAAACATGGTTTCTTTAAATCTTCTCATGGTTTAAGGCAAGGAGATCCTATCTCTCCTGCTTTGTTTATTATTGCGGCTGAGTTTTTATCTAGGGGTCTCACTAATTTAATTGAGAATAACCCTGGCATGTACTTTTGTACTTTGGGTGGTTTTCAATTTTCCCATCTTTATTTTGTTGACTTTGTTGTTTTCACTAATGTTACTATTAATAGAATTCATAAGGTTATGGAGTTCTTTAATATTTTTGAAATGAGTAGTGGCCTATCTTTGAGTAAGCAGAAATGTTGTTTTATTTCTTCTAAAAGGATTAATAATGATCACATTTTAGCCATTAAAAATGCTACTGGTTTTACTCATGCTAAGCTGCCCATCAAATACCTTGGTGTCCCTCTGTTTAAAGGTAAAAGACAATATTTTTTGTTTGATGATCTTATTGCTACTATTCAGAATAAGCTTCTTTCCTAGGATTCTAATTTTCTTAGTTTTTTGGTAGATAGACTCTTATTAAAAGTGTTCTTTGTATTTTACCTGTTTATATGTTTCAAACTATATTCCCTACTCAAGAGGTTTGCAGTCAGATCCACAAGCTTATTAACAAGTTCTTTTGGAAAGGTACATCTTCCTCTTCTAAAATTTCTTGAGCTTCTTGGGATAAGTCTAAGTTGATAACTTGAAGAAAGTCATTGAATCTAGTCATAGGTTCTCTCTTTTCAAAGGGATTTGAGTTAAAAATAGATAAATGTTTTATATCATTCACATAATTTATCATTCATTCATTGTACTCATTGAGCCAAACAAGTGTATTTATCTCTATGAGCTAGCCAAGTTAAAGTATTTTCAACAAGTACTCTCAGCACAAGTATGATTATATTCATTATGCAACTTCTACTCATTCATATTCATTCAGGAGAACTTTGTGAGTCAAAATTTATCAAATCCTACTTTACTAAGACAATACTTGGTCACATTTAAGTATATATAATTATTTTAATTACACTACTTCCTATTCATTTGTTACAATGAGCACTAATGTATTCTCTTTAAGATTCAAGTTATCATTACTTTCTTTATAAAGCTTTAACCAAGTTAAACACTTAGAAAATTTTTCTAATCATTATTAAGTGAGTTCTATGAGGATCGTTATCTACCTTAATCATTCATTTAAAATAGTTGGGTTAAACATTTAGAGATCAACTCAATATGGACTAACGAAAATACAAAAATAAAAGATGAGCGAGCAAAACTAATATTTCATTAATTTAAAAAATATATATATTGTTCAACTTGCCCTTTAGAGGTGATCAATTTGCTAAATTAGTACTTAATCCCAAAGTTGAACATATTAGTAAGGATTTTATAGTATAGGGGAGAGTTGAAGAAAGTCATTCACTTGTCTTCTTTAACTCAGGAATTAGCTATTTATTAAGCGTGTTATTCAACTAAATACTTCCTTATTAATTCCTCAGCCTCCTTCAAAGATGCATTCTTTTGCACAAATTCCTATTAATGGGCCACCTCTCTATTGGCAAGTTAAGCTTTTAGGGACTTAACTTCCTTCTCAACCTCTTGCTTCGTTTTAAACTCTTCACAGAGAATGGACTTTATTTTCCTACACTCCTCTTACATGTTGGCTAGTGTGCTCATTGTATGCTAAAGGCTATGAGCAATAGTCAAGGTAGTCTGCCAATTAAAGGCTAGAGAGTCCATCATTATCAAGGAATGCTCATATTCCAGAAGCCCCATAAAGTCCTTCTTTAGGAAAAATAAGAAGGTAGCGTTCCCCATATGACATAGCTTTCTTGAGATGTAGAATAACTACCTCTCTCCATTAATCATATTCATGGTTTTAGTTGCCTCTTCTAAGCTCTCCAACACCTCAATATCACTAGACTCAAATTTGCTCGCTAATGGGAGACTACTCACTTTCCCTTGCCTTGCACATGCTTCTTAACTCTTCTTTGAGCCAAGTGTTCATCGATAGTGATCCCCTTAATCATATTAAGATGCAGAGCTAAAGAATATAGAGGATGAGGGGTAACTTTAGGGTTCTTTACCATGGTAAACTAATTTGGTCCCACCTAAGACTTGATGAGGAGGCATAATAGCACAAATATGCATAACTTCCACTAGTGGGAAATTGACCACAACCTTTTTATTCAAGGGAGGCTTCCCCTTAGCACTCTTTAGTAGTTTCTTAGCTATCTCTAGTAATCAGTGAGAGAAACCACTTCTTTCTTCATTGAAGGTCCCTCTTTTGGACTCACTATTGGTTTTTCTACTTCTTTCCTCTTCTTCTATGATCCTTCCTCAGCAGAAGGATCATTGCTAAGGAACTTCAATATATAAAGGTCCCTAAGGTATTTAAAGTTTAGTAACCTACCCATAAAAAGCATCAAAAGTTAACATCAAAGTGAGAAGAACATTTTGAGAAAAATTGCATAAATATGGAGCAAATACATACTATAAATGCTATTATATAAGGGCTATACATTCATCTTTTCTATGAGCTCTAACACCTCCCTTTGTAGAAATGAGACCTTGTTGCTTGCTCTGCTCACCTTCTTGAAAGCCCCATGTCTTCAATTTAGATAGCATGGAGCATCTTCTTCACTAGACCGACTTACTTTATGAGAACACCGAGCATAAGCTTCATTTTATCAAGGACTTTATGTACATAGGTTACTATTATGTTAGAAAAATTTGTGTTTTAATTGAGAAAGTTTATGTGAAAATACTTAATTTTTTATTTTGTGTAGGATTTTTTTGAGGATAAATGAAGGAAATTTTAGTGTAGTGTTGTGGCGCCACATACCCTAGTGTCATAGTGCCCTGGGAGGAAATTTTGGGTAAAAAATGAGAGCTTAGAACTTCAATGCCGCACATTTATTATTGCGATGCTGGTTTTGAGTGCCACAGTGCCAGTACTTCCAATGTTGCATCATTCTGAAGGGAAAAAAATTAAGGTTCAAGATAGAAGCAAGATGCCACAATTTCATATTGCCTAGTTCTGTAACAACAAGCTTACCATCATAGAGTCAAATCACATTAGTGATGTGGTAATGTGGTAGTTATAATTTAAAATATAAACATAAGTGTCAATTCACTAATAGCGCCACAATGCCACCAGTTCAGTGTTGTAGCACAGAGAAGGTTCCACCCTGTACATCTGCCTATTCTGAACGAAATTTACATTGCTTCTCTCCCCGGTTCAAAAATGCCAGGAAAAAGTAAAGTATATAATGCAAGTATAAATAGAGATGTTGTAGAATGCTACATGGATGATTTGTTCTATTTTATTTCTTTATATGAGGATCACGCCACCAAAGAAGTTTTCCTACGATGGGGTCTGAGACAAAGCTTAGGCTCCCGACGTTTATTTTCACTGTGGAAAACTGAAAGTGGCAATGTACTTTTGTATATAGAAAAATTTCATTTCTATGAATGGTTAGAATTTTAAGTGTTTTATATTAAGTATAAATTGGCCTTTTAATTTCAATAGTGATAGACGTTTTCTAGGGAATTTCATAGAGAGACTTCTGAAGAGTGTTGGGAGGGTTTCTTCCCTTTTTTCTAAATTTTCTTTTATTCAGTAAGTGCTTATATTTGTGTTGTGGATTGTAAGATGTATCAAAATCAAATTCATGGAGAAGAACAAGTCTTAAATTCAAGGATTATGCTATTTTGATCTAATCATTTGTGTACTTTATATTCAGATTTGCAATGACAATCATGAATTTATCTTTTTAAATATACAACGTAGTGGCTAGTCTCCTTTATTAATTAATAATGAGATGTTGTTATTATATATATGTAGAATAGCACTACATTCTTTCATGATATATAATTGTTTCATGTTTCCACAATCTTAATTAATTTACTATTATTTTGGTCATGCATCAACTAAAACCTTGTGTGATGTATATTCTCGAATGAGGCATTGTGGGACAATTAGGGAAGCATGATCATAAACTTAATAATATAGACAAACATTTTTTAGAATTTTGGATTATTAAGGAGATGTTGTGCATGCAGTGAAGTGAGTGATTAGCATAGTTAGTTATAATGATACAGGGGTTCCAATGAGCTTAACAAAGACGAGGAACTATTTATCTCTAATTCACAATTAAAATTTAATAGTCCAATTCTGCATGCACATAATAATCATGTCACTCATAAATTCAAATTAGTTATAAAATTACAAAGAAAACTTCTAAATCTCTATAGTTTTACTTTATTTTTATTTCTTTATAACAATTTTATTTAATATGTAAGATAAATTAAGTGATTAATAAAATTAGTACTTGTAAGGATAGCACCTCAATCCCTTTAAGAATGATACATTATTATCCTTTTTAAATTTGAAATGGCATATGCACTTGCTTAACACTGTATTAGCTAGTTAGTTACTAATTGAGGAGTGGTTTGGAGTCCTTATGGACATCATTGGTGGGATCACGAGAAGTTTCTCTATGTGAGGAGATGCATTTGTTGGTCAACATTTTCTCTCTCCAAGATTTTAGTAATTTTAGTTATGAACATAGAATCTACGAATGATGGTACTTATTGGGCTGAAGGGAAAACATGCCTCAATAACCATCATTTTCTTCTTGCTTGCCAACGAGCTGGACTTATTCTCCTCGTTATTCGCCAACTTGTGCTAATGAAGAAGTACCTTCTTCAACTTCTTATTTCTTGTATTAGCAAAGCTTGAAGTACTCAAGTCATCCATATCAAGTGAGTTACTAGCAACAATATAGGGCTAAAGAAAAGAAGTGAAGTTGTATTCGCTATCTCTTTGTTGTTATTTATAGTTGAAGATAGTGCTAGATATCAAATTAGTGTCATAATGATGAATCTCCAAAGTGAGCACAATGCTTGAGGGAATAATAATGACAGGGCAATAACTCTTACTCACTTTTCCTTCATATTATTTGATAAACAAATAATAAATACTCATCATTTTAATTTTACTTATACTTTATGAAACTCACCGTTTCAAACAGGAGAATTGCTAGACTAGAAAGTAGTGAGAGAAAGTCCAGGATTTCGGTGAGAAAATTTTTGAATTTCTTCTTCCTCATCATTTGGCAGGTTTTCCAGATATGCCGGTTAGCTCTTCGATCACCGTATCCATTGATCGAAAAGCTATTGGATTGTCTAGTCTGATGATCCTCAACAATCAACTACATGTTCGCACGAAAGATTGTGTTGGGCTTTGTCCTTTGGTGACTAAAGAACCGTCGGAGATTCCAGCTAAAGCATCAGAGCGATTCGTGGGGAAAGGAAAGCAAGTGATCGACAATTCAGAGGCAAAGACTCCTTGTTCTTCTGGTAACTCAAGACAAGTTGAACACAAAGCTTCGTCTTCAGCGAGTATGAACCTGATCGTGAACAAATTTGGCAACGTGTTGTATAAATCAATAACGTCACTTGAAGTAGGCCATTTAATCCAAAATAAAAGAGAAAGCCCTGCAACTATTCGTGACTTTGCTCAAAAAGATAATCCAGAGGTGGCTATTCAAAGAAATGTTGAGTTTTATGCTAATCCTTGGTAAAAGCATCCTCACATTATAATAAATCTGGTTAAAATGATTTATTTATGTCTGAAGATGTAATAGCTATGAAGTTGCATGAACCTTATGTTCTATCAAACTATGAAAAACTACAATTTTTTATGGTGGTTAAGGTTTTTGGTCATGAACTTCCTATTCATCTAATATGTGCTGAGTTGAGGAGTTAATGGCTACACATTGGGAGATTCAATATGACTGTTCTTGGTTTAGGATGGATACTATGTTCATTCAATTCATTAGAGGCCATGGAGAATGTTTTATTTGGAGGGCCTTGGTTTATTAGTTAACATATAGTGGGACTGGATAAATGGCCCTCGCATTTTTCTCCAACTTCATTGAAATGTCTTTCTTCTGAAATTTGGATAAGAATGCCTAATCTTATCTTTTATTGTTGGGATGAGATCAATGTGTCATGGATTGCCTCATTGGTTGGTACTCTGCTAATGATTGATGGTAACATGATTCAGTGGGGATGGTAGGAATTTGCAAGGGTATGCGTCCGTATCGAATTGGACAAACAATTGCCTATGGGAGTTTGGGTGGATGGGCTAGATGGAAGGTTCTTTCAAAAGGTGGAGTATGAGAAGGTTTTATCCTTTTGCTATAAATGCGGAAGAGTTGGTTATTTTACCAATGATTTTAAACTCAAGAAAGGGGATGAAAAAATCAATTGTCATAATAATGTTCATGTTAAAACTATTTTTGGAAGTAGAAGCTCGGAGGTGAAGGATAAAGTGATGGAAAAACAGATAACTATGGATCATTTATCCATGTCAATTATAGAAGGAAGAGGAAGACCAAGGTGACTAAAAAAAACTAGTTTATGTTCCTAAGGATGGAATTGATGGAGAGAAATTTCCCAAATATAACCGTAAAGCGGGTAATCAAGATGTTGTGGTGGAGGCTACTGCACAAGAACCAGCTGCTAAAGTTTCGGATGGTTTGGATTTAGGTATCCTTGAATTTAATCAAGGGACAACTCAAATTGATCCGATAGAAGTTAATGATAAGCTTCAGAAGATGGAAACATTACAGGATGCAATTAAAATTGATATGGAACAAGCCTACGATATTATGGCTTGGCCGACCCTTGAGCAAGTTTTGAATTATTATGGGTTTCCTTTAAGATTTTCTAATCTTGTATTGGAATGTGTTATTGATCCTAAATTTTCAATTATCTCTAATGGAAACAAGTTGGATTGGATTGATGCTAAAAGTGGATTTTGACAAGGTTGTCCGCTATCTATGTATTTTTTTATTCTCTACTCTCAATTATTATCCAATGAGTTTAATAGCAAAGGGAGAAGTGTGGGTATAAAAAGCTGCTCCAAATTCTCCAAGAATAAATCATTTGATGTATGATGATGATTTCATAATGTTTTTTGAAGCAAGTCTCAATCATGTGAGGAAAATTAGGAAAATTATTTCTAACTACTGCTTATGGATGGGTCAAGTAGTAAACTTTGATAAATCCAGTATTATGTTTGGAAGAATGGTGGGACGGAGATCTAGAAGACAAATTTTGAATCTACTGAAATTCAAGGAGTTAAAGGAGATGAATTACCTTGGGATTCAAAATGGCATTGAGGAGGTTGATGTCTTCAGATTTCTTGAATATCCTAGAGAAAATTTCATGTAAGCTTAATGTTTGGGGTAACAAGCTTATTTCGTTGCCAGGAAAATTTGTGCTTGTTAAATCTATATTACAGTCCATTCATTTTTTTTTTTTTTTTTTGCTTCTCATTCCTTGGTACCTTTGATCATTTTAAGTAAAATTGATAAACTTTGTAGAGATTTTATTTTGAATAAGCATGGAGGCGATCATGGTATGCATTATATGTCTTGGTTCGAGCTTTGCAAACCAGTTTCTAACGGTGGAAGAGGATTGCGTCCACCTGAATTCATTTCAGGGCCACTAAGAGCTAAGTTTGCGTGGAGTTTTTATAATAATTATGGTTCTTTATTAAACAGATCTATCAAAGAAAAATATGGTGACATTTGGAATGCTGGTTATAGATGAAACAACTCTGTTACATGGAAAATTCTCATGAATGGAATGCAATTCCTTAGACCTCTGGTTAGGTGGAGGATTACCATAGGCTCTTTAGTTGGCATTCTGAAAGAACGTGGATCTCAGATAAAAGTCTAGAAAGATGGCTAACCTTTATTTCTTTATGGTTCTTTATTAAACAGATCTATTAAAGAAAAAATATGGTGACATCTGGAATGCTGATTATAGATGAAACAACTCTGTTTTACATGGAAAATTCTCACGAATGGAATGGAATTCCTTAGACCTCTAGTTAGGTGGAGGAATGGCACGGGCTCTTTAGTTGGCATTCTGAAAGATACGTGGATCTTAGATAAAAGTCTAGAAAGATGGCTGACCTTTATTGTTGTTGAAGATGATGAATTTCCTAAGCTGTATGATTTCATTACAATGGGGAGGTGGGATGTGATGAAGTTACATAAATGGTTTTGACAAATTTTTTTTGACAGCATAACTCAAATTCAAATCAGTCCTAACATTTCTCATGATCAATTAGAGCTCATGTTCAAATTATATGGTAGATCCTCTCGGTTATGGTGGCTGTGTATAACAGGAATTATGAAGAGGAGTATAGTGGATGGTTAAAAAAGCTACAGTTATCCCCTCAGGTGGAATGTTTCTGGTGATGTGTGTTTAAAAATGCCATACCTGCCAATGATTTTTTATTCTATAGAAGAATGGTGAATAACAACTCTTGTCTTAGGGGTTGTTGTTTTTCGAAAATAAATGCATAAAATTGCATTAATAATGAAATAAGAACAAACTAAGGACTCTCTACACTAGATTCCTCCTTTAATATTGTCATAAAAAGAGGAGGAACCTTATTCTTGATGACATCTTCCCAAATAAAAAAACTCATAATCCCATAGTTAGAACATAAATCCGCTAACTTATTAAATCTCCTATCAACACAGTTAAAAACAATTTGATCAAACCTATTGAATAATTGAAAATTTCCATACCTTAAAGTTCCTTTTTGTTTTGTCTTTTGGAAGAAGTTCACCACATTAGCATTGTCTCCTTCAATTATAATACCCTTATACTTAAAGTTCCAATCCTTGATCACCTCCTTTATTAATTGAGTAGCGAGAAGCCCCAAAGTAGAAATATCCCAGTGAACATACGGTTTACCAAAAGCCAAGAGAAATCTACCTTTATGGTCACATACAACCCCTCAAATTCCAGCTTTATAAGAAGGTAGTAAGGTTGCATCCACATTGACCTTTAGCCAATTGGGTGGAGGGGGATACCAATGTATATTGGACATCCTTGATGACTGATTAGCATCCAATATACCCAAGAATTTATTAGAAACTTGACCCATGAATGAGGAATAGCTCACTGCATTTGCCCCAATTGTTGAGTCTAGTAATTAAGATGTTAAGCCTAACTAAATGTCCCAAGGGTAACCAAGAGGGGGGTGAATTGGTAATTTAAAAATTATACTTCTACTCTTGGATTTTTAGAAAACCTTTTAATTATTAATGCAAGTTAAATTTAAAGTTTAAAAAATAAACTTTTCAACCAGAGTAAATAACTTGCAATGAAATTAAATGTAGAAGAAAAATAAGAAAGAACACACCAGATTTATAGTGGTTCGGTCAAATCTTGACCTACATCCACTCCTCGGAGGCACCCTCCGAGTATTGCACTAATACCACAAAGTGAATCTTCTTTTGCCCCCACAGCAAGGCGGAGAAGCCTGTACAAAATCACTTTCACCTTCCCCGATGCGGCGGAGTAGCCGGGTTCTTTGACACCAAAGAGATCTTCTTCTCACCAAACTTCCCTCAAGACAACCCTTGAATCCGATGGTACTGAAGTGCAAGTTTGCTGGAGCAACTGTGTGAATATCCCCTTCACACTCCCTTGAAATCCCCTCCAAGGATCTTCTCCCTCTCAAACTCCACCCTTTCCTCTCTCCCTTTCAAGTTCTCTCTTCTAGTTTTCTCCCAAAGAACGAAGACACAATGGTTGTCAAAGATACAATTTGTCGTCCTTTTACACTCTCCAAGGGTCGGCAGAGAACCGGACCAATGTTGTTGAACTTCACTTGAGAGCCTTCGTTGGAGCAACCGTGTGAATATCCCCTCCACACTCCCTTGAAATCCCCTCCAAGGATCTTCTCCCTCTCAATGATCCCTCTCAAGAGAAAACAACTCCAAAGGTACTTGTAATAGTTTCTAGGACTCCTTATATAGAAAGGACATGAAAAACCGCTCAAAAAATTGCTAAAAACATGTTTTTCTGTGCATCAAATCGTCCCGTACGAACCATTTGTTCATCTGTACGAACCAATTTCGTCCTGGACAAAATTGGTTCATCCCGGGATGAAAAATTTCGTCCTGTACAAACAATTATATCAAAAGTTGGTTTCGAAAACTACAGAACGTTGCCAGAAACTGCCATTGTCGGTTCCCATCGTCCTAGACGAACTGGACTTCGTCTGGATGAAATTTTTACAGAGAAACTCGTCCTGGGACGAAAAATGATTTCGTCTGGACGATCATCCCTTAGAAAAGTTTTCCAGTTCAGTTCCTGTCCGTTCCATTGCTCTTACAAGGAGATAACTGATCTGATCGTCCCGTACGATCAGTACAAAAACTTTTTCAAGATCTCCTTTAAGTGTGTGTAAATTTATTCACTCAATTACAATCACTCCCTCTCAAATTTAATTTAAATAAAAAGTAAAAGCTTCAAATTCACAAAGTATCTAATGCTGAATCTGATTTGAAGTCTTCGTAGTCTAGGGTTCGATTTTCCTGAAATATTAGTACACACAAGAGCGAAAACAAATCTTCCAAAAAATGTTAGGAGATAACAACACATAAAACAATAATATTTGGAATCATCAAAACTATACAAGTTGCAAGAATGTAAAACATGCAAATAGCAACTTTCCTAACAATCTCCCCCTATTTGATGATGGCAAAATAATTATTGTTTGTATAATTTCAAATTCTAAGAATCTCCTAAACTCCCCCTGAATTAATTAACATATGAAAATAAGGAGGCATTAAAATTATTTTTGTTTTCAAAATTTTTAGAAATACAAAATAAAACAAAATAAACACACATACACTAAACAAAACAAACACACAACGATAAGAATACACAAGACACAACAAACAATTTCTCCCCCTTTTTGACAACATCAAAAAGTGAAGAAAAAAAAGACTAGAAATGTAAGCAGACATGAAAATCATTTACAAATTTAACCTTTAAAGTGTTTGACATAAGTTATGCAAATAAAATTAAAACATTAGCCAAATCATAAAATTCATAGAATTTAAGAAGAGATATAACATAGAAACTAAAAAGAATTAATCAACACATGAGTATATTTAGACATTTAAGATAGAGAAAATCATTGTAAAAATGATGATATAAAAATTTTATATTTCATATTTCAATATGTAATATAAATGTACATAAGATCAATTTTGAATTAAGAGATTAAAAAATTAAGGAAAGAAATAACTACCACTTGTGACGCTTTGCGCATCTTTTTTAATTTTGTGCATCTTTTCACTTGTTGGGCTTATTTTGTGCCTATTTTTCACATTACAAATCTTTGCGCATTTCTTTTGATTTGTGTACATTTGTACAATTTTCAAGAGTAATTGTATTCTTTCCAAAATTAATAATCTAAAACTTCAAATCTTTCTAAGTGCATAAATTTTAATTGATAAGTGAAATATAAAATAAGAAAACATTACAATTGTAATAATAATATTAAAATTAATGTAGTCTAAATAAGAGACATGAAATTGACAATCTTAATAATATCAAGTTATAAACACAACTTAAATTTAGAAAAATTAGATTTTCTAATGAATTCAATTTTATGTTGCAGTTCAAAGTATAGCACTTGTAAGATAAAAAATTTAAGGGTTTTTCATATAGGCTAACGAGCATTTCAAACACAGAACAAAAACACTTAAACATCCAAAAAAAATCTAAAGTAATAAAAGAATAGAAAAACACTAAACAAAATACAAGTACACAAACTATAAAAATCTTCATATCACATTCCAAATGTCTCACAACAAGAAACATGGAATCTGATATGAAAATATCTCAAAATCATACAAAACACAAAAAAATTAAAAATAGAAAAACACATAAAACAAACAAAAATAAAAACACAACTAATAAAAAACATGCACACAAAAACACATAAACATAGGGTTTAAACATCATTTTGCTCCTGATCTGATGATTCAGAAGCTAGATCTGCCCAGGAGATTTTTTGCTTTTCATTATTTTCCCATTTTATAATTTGCTTAGCTTTGCCCTTTTCTTTAGCAAGAAGAGTTCTCAAATTAGGGCACTGACTTTTCAGATGTCCAAATTTCCTACATCCAAAGCAAATAATACTTGAAGAAATCTGAACATTCTTATTATTTTTACCTTTATTCCACTTTTGTTGATACTTATGCTTGTGCTTTGGTGGACTTTTTAATTTGCTTGTTAAGTCATCGCTTTCCATTACCAACTAAGCAACTTTTCTCCATGTCTTCCGCTTTTAGCATTATTGTTTCACCTGCATCCAAAAGTCTTTGACCCAAATATTGCTCGTAGGCAATGAGCGAGCCAATCAAATTATCAATAGAATATTCATTCAAATTTTTTGATTCGCAAATAGCAACAACTATGGTATCAAACTTGTCAAGTAAACAACGTAGAATTTTATTGACTATTTCAAAATTTGAAAATTCTTTACCTAAAGCATGCAATGATGTTACAATTTGAATAAACCTAGTATGCATGTCTAAGATCGTCTCATAAGGTTTCATGCTAAAGAGTTCATAGTCATGCATCAAAAAATTCAACTTAGATTGCTTGACTTCACTAGTACCTTCATATGTAATGCATAAACTATCCCAAATTTCCTTGCCGGTAGTACATGTAGAGATTCTCATATAATCTTCTAAATTTAAAGCACAGAATAAACAATTCATACATTTAGCATTTAATTCAGCATAAATTTGTTCTACTCTACTCCATTCAGAAAAAGGGGTATCAGTTTTGATTCCATCTATAATACGTGACGGTACAGAATAACCATTTTGAATCATATGCCACATTCGATAATCTATTGATTGCAAGAAAGTAGACATTCGAATTTTCCAAAACTCAAAAGAAATATTTTCAAATAAAGGTGGTCTAACAATCGAATATCCATCTAATAATTTATGGTTTCTAAAATTAGCCATACTCATTTTTCAAAATGTAGTTTAAACTTATGATTTTGAAACAAAGCTCTGATACCACTTGTTGAGTCTAGTAATTAGGATGTTAAGCCTAACTAAATGTCCCAAGGCTAACCAAGAAGGGGGGTGAATTGGTAATTTAAAAATTATACTTCTACTCTTGGATTTTTAGAAAACCTTTTAATTATTAATGCAAGTTAAATTTAAAGTTTAAAAATAAACTTTTCAACCAGAGTAAAATACTTGCAATGAAATTAAATGTAGAAGAAAAATAAGAAAGAACACACCAGATTTATAGTGGTTCAATCAAATCTTGACCTACGTCCACTCCCCGGAGGCACCCTCCGAGTATTGCACTAATACCACAAAGTGACTCTCCTTTTGCCCCCACAGCAAGGCGGAGAAGCCTGTACAAAATCACTTTCACCTTCCCCGATGCGGCGGAAGTAGTTGGGTTCTTTGACACCAAAGAGATCTTCTTCTCACCAAACTTCCCTCAAGATAACCCTTGAATCCGATGGTACTAAAGTGCAAGTTCGCCAGAGAAACCGTGTGAATATCCCCTTCACACTCCCTTGAAATCCCCTCCAAGGATCTTCTCCCTCTCAAACTCCACCCTTTCCTCTCTCCCTTTCAAGTTCTCTCTTCTAGTTTTCTCCCAAAGAACAAAGACACAATGGTTGTCAAAGATAAACTTTGTCATCCTTTTACACTCTCCAAGTGTCGGCAGAGAACCAGACCAATGTTGTTGAACTTCACTTGAGTGCCTTCGCCGGAGCAACCGTGTGAATATCCCCTCCACACTCCCTTGAAATCCCCTCCAAGGATCTTCTCCCTCTCAATGATCCCTCTCAAAAGAAAACAACTCCAAAGGTACTTGTAATAGTTTCTAGGACTCCTTATATAGAAAGGACATGAAAAATCGCTCAAAAAATTGCTAAAAACATGTTTTTCTGCGCATCGGATCATCCCGTACGAACCATTTGTTCATTTGTATGAACCAATTTCGTCCTGGATGAAATTGGTTCATCCCGGGACGAAAGATTTTGTCCGGTACGAACAATTATATCAAAAGTTGGTTCCGAAAACTACAGAACGTTGTCAGAAACTGCCATAGTCGGTTCCCATCATCCTGGACGAACTGGACTTTGTCTGGACGAAATTTTTACACAGAAACTCGTCCTGGGATGAAAAATAATTTCGTATGGACGATCATCCCTTAGAAAAGTTTTCCAGTTCAGTTCATGTCCGTTCCATTGCTCTTACAAGGAGATAACTGATCTGATCGTCCCGTACGAACAATGTTCATCCCGTACGATCAGTACAAAAACTTTTTCAAGATCTCCTTTAAGTGTGTGTAAATTTATTCACTCAATTACAATCACTCCCTCTCAAATTTAATTTAAATAAAAAGTAAAAGCTTCAAATTCACAAAGTATCTAATGCTGAATCTGATTTGAAGTCTTCGTAGTCTGGGGTTCGATTTTCTTGAAATATTAGTATACACAAGAGCGAAAACAAATCTTCCAAAAAATGTTAGGAGATAACAACACATAAAACAATAATATTTGGAATCATCAAAACTATACAAGTTGCAAGAATGTAAAATATGCAAATAGCAACTTTCCTAACACCAATAACCAAAGAGCTATCTTCTTTACCATTGTGAATCATCTTATTCCTAGATTTCCAAGTAAAGAACACCACATTATAGTATAAATTGATCATGAAAGAGCATTGTTTTGACATCCAATTGCTGCACTCCATCAAGGATTCAAATACAGGAATTTGAAAACCCCACTTCCCAATTTGAAGAATAGCTTCTTTTAGCTTTAAGCACCTAGCCGCAACATGATCTGTGTCTTTATCTTCTAAACAGTTCCTCGAGCATTGATTGCAACGTTGCAATTTCTATACTCCAGCAACTTGTTAGTGGGAATAGCATCATTCAAAATCCTCCACCACAATGTCTCTACCCTTGGATTCAATTTGGCTTTTTTAATCCAGTGCCAATACTGCTTGCTTTTGGTAAGACTAGCTAAATTTTCAATGATCATAATAGAAATTGATTTTCCATTCAACTGATGCATTAACTCCATCTTGCTTTCAATTGTTTCAGTGTTAATCTTAATTTTAGAAATTAATTTAACAAGATCATTTCATCTTAATTTGAGAAATTTTTTACTGATCATACGGGACGATTTTCGTTCGTATGAGACGATCAGACTGTTATCTCCTAGTAAAAGCACAGGGAACGAACAGAAACTGCAAAGAAATTTTTCTAACTCCTGATCGCCCATGACGAAATATTTTCATCCCGGGATGACCTGGGCTCTATAAAACATTCATCAAGATGAAATCATTTTTGTCCCAGGAAGGCCTGGACTTTGTATAAATTTTGTCCAGATGAAATAATTTCATCCCAAGACGATGGAACTAACTTATATAGTTTTTTTATTTCATTTTATAGTTTTTGGAAACCACCTTGTGATAACCGTTCGTACCGGACGAACTTTGTTCGTACGGGTCGATCAATGTGTACAAAATTATTTTGTACACATATACATTAGGTTCTTTCCCTAGGCTTTTAAGTAAAATTTTTCGAGATAATTTTCAATCGTACGGGACGATCATGTGCATGATAACTTGAAATTTGCCATTTTTAGATGGTTTTTCTTGTCTCTTTTATATATAGGCCATTCTAAACTGTAACTTAATCTTTTTGCTTACTGATCTTTCTACCCATTGAGAAGAGAGACAAGGAGAGAGTGTGAGAAAGCATTTGAAGGAGATTTCTTGCCATTGGAGCGTGAAGGTTTCACTTGGTACTCAAGGGTAAGAGTTTCTACTTTTAAGTTTGTGATTACTTCACTCTTTTATCTTTTCTTTTAGATTGGACTTGTGAAGAAGATCTTCAAGGAGATCCAGTTCTCTACCGACACTTGAATTGTGTGAACAGCCACGGGTTCTCTGCCCACACTAAGAGAGTGTGAAAGGATGAAGAGTTCTCTGCCTACACCGGGAGAGTGTAAAAGGACGGACGGTTCTCTATCGACATTAGGGGAGTGTAAAAGGACGACAGTACTCTACCAACACTTGGGATAGTGTGAAAGGACCAACGGTTCTCTGCCAATATTGGGGGAGTGTGAAAGGATGACGGTACTCTGCCAACACTTGGGATAGTGTGAAAGGACGAACGGTTCTCTGCCGACACCAAGAGAGTGTGAAAGGATGGACGGTTCTCTGCCGACATCAGGGGAGTGTAAAAGGATGATGGTACTCTGCCAACACTTGGGATAGTGTGAAAGGATGAACGGTTATCTGCCGACATCGGGGGAGTGTGAAAGGACGACGGTTCTCTGCCGCACCGGGTAGTGGTGAAAAGAATTTTTAAAGGCTTATTCGCCTTGCTGTGGGTGAAAAAGGAGAGTCACTAGTGGTATTAATGCAATACTCAGAGGGTGCCTCCGGGGTGTGGATGTAGGTTTGGTTTTGACCGAACGACTATAAACTTTGGTGTCTTTTATTTTTCGCTGCTTATTTACTTTTTGTGCTTAAACTTTATGGTTGAAAAACGTTTTATAGAAAAACTCACAAATTAAATTGTTGTTTCCTTTTAATTTTAAAAGATGGTTAAAAATTTTTAATTACCAATTCACCCCCCCCCCCTTGGTTAGCCGTGAGACATTAATTAGGCTTAACATCCTAATTCTTATTGAACGAGTTTCAACAAGTGGTATCAGAGCTTTGTTTCAAAATCATAAGTTTAGACTACTTTTTTATTAACGTAAATGGCTATTTTTGGAAACCGAAATACACCTGAGGGTTATTCTATAACTAGACCTCCACTGTTCGAAAATATTCCTTTTGATTTTTGGAAAACACGCTTGTCTACATTTTTACAGTCACTTGATTATCGTATGTGGATCTTAGTTCAAGAGGGTATTCAAAACCAACTAGATTAGTTGATGGAGTTAGAGTTGAAACACCTTTTACGGACTGGATAGTAGAAGAATGTGACTTAGCACAACTTAATGATAAATGCTTGAATAGTTTCTTTTGTGCTTTAAAATCAGAAGACTACATGCGAGTTTCTACTTGTAAAAGTGGAAAGGACATATGGGATAGACTTTGTATAACATATGAGGGGACTAATGAGGTTAAGAAATCTAGACTTAATTTCTTGCTGTATGATTATGAACTGTTTCGCATGAAATCAAATGAATCCATTTCTGAAATGCACACAAGATTCACACAAATTGTCACCTCTTTGCATACATTAGGTAGGGAGTTAACAAATGCTGAAATGGTTAATAAGATCTTATATTGCTTACCTACTGCTTATGATGCTAAAATTGCTGTAATTACAAAGTCTAAGGATTTAAAGATTTATTCTATTGACAATCTTCTTGGTTTTATTATTGCTTACGAGCAAGAAGTTAGCCAAAGAAAGGTTGATGCAGGTGAACCACGAAGAGAGAAGAACATAGCTTTGAATGTGGAAGAGTCTGAAAGTGAACACTGACAACTTGAGGATGAAGACGACATTGCTTTGATGACTAGACAATTCAGAAGCTTTTTGAAGAGGAAGCAAAAGAGATGCTAACAATGGAATAAAGGTAAGTTCAATAAAAATGCATAATTTTCTAATGAAGTTATTTGATATGAATGCAGGAAACCTGGACATATAAAGATGGAATGCCCATTACTCAAGGCCAATCCTAGCAAGGAGAAGATAGAGGAGAAACCATTTATGAAAAAGGGCAAGAAGAAATTCCAACGAGCTTTTTGGGCGGACTTAGCTTTAGATTCGTCAGAGACAGAAAAGGAAGAAGAAGTCACTAATCTATGCTTAATGGCTGACATTGTTGATCAAGAAGAGGTATGTGATTTAACTTATGATGAACTTTTTGAAGTTTCTGAACACATGCATGAAGCATATAGGACGACAAAGAAATTGCATGCTAGCCTTAGTTTGGAATTGGAAGAACTTAAAAAGGAACATGAAATCCTTAGAAATGATCATGCTTTAATTGATAGCAACCACATTAAATTACTTGATGAGTTTGATGACTTGAATAAGAACCTTGAATGTTATAAATCATCCTTTGGAAAACTTGAAAATGATTTTAAAATTTTTAAGGATGAATCAGAGAGCAAACTATATAGATCAAATTATACAAATCGAATTTTAAAAGATATGAATTCATTTTACATTTTGAAAATAAAAGCTCTCGAGGATAATAGGATACCTCTAAAATTTTAAGATTTCACAAATCCTTTTGTATCCTAAATTTATGCAATCCCTAAAAGGTCAAATGAATGGTAGAAGACTTAGGAAACCTTTTCCTAATGTTAAATGCAATATTTGTGGATTTATTAGACACATAGGTCACACCTGTACTTCGAAGATAAAAAAACTATTTGGTGTGGAAACCTAAGATGCATAATCCTAGACATAACATACATGTATCTTTTTATAAATTGTCAAAAGGAGAACCCAAACTTGTTTGGGATCCCAGGTCTAACGTTTGATATTTTTGCAAGGTGGCTCTTGTTGCAAATCTATTTTCATGGCTTATGTTTTGATGATTGAGAAATATTATTTCTCTTGGACTGCTTGTTGCTTCTAACGTTTCAGGAATCGAAGATCGGACGAACAAGACGAAGCTAATTCAGGATTGCGTAGGTTTAGGGTTGAGTCAGTCTGTACTTTTGTTTTTTACTTCTTGAGTCTTCTTGTAATGGTCAAAGAGACTGATGCTAAGTAACCCTTCACACACACACTTGAGAGACTTAGAATTTCCATTTTTACTCATATCGGCCAGGACGATTTTTTATATCGTCCTGGACGATCAGGCTTTAAACAGAAAGTCTAAATAAGGATTCTTAATTAAGGCAGCCGTCATTAACTTATCGGCCTGGAAGATACGTGTATCGGCCAGCACGATATTCTCAAAACAGAAAGAAGTTTCCACCATAGACAATTAAGGTATACTATATTTTTAAATTATCGGCCAGGACGATCCTTTATCATCCTGGACGATATTCTCAAATTATGCTTTAATTGATCAGGAAATTAAAGGTGTAATTAAGGATGATTGATACGATCATATCGTCCTAGACGATCGCAGGATTGGCCAGGACGATCCAGTCAAAAACCTTAAGTTGCTTCAGAACGATAAAAATTGGCCATCTTGTATCCAAAGCTATTCTCAGGACGATTTTCCTCTGATTTGAACTAATCGGCCCGGACGATCATGAGATCGGTTGGGACGATAAAGCCAATTTTCAATCGTCCCGTTTTGCATCCAGGGCTATGCTCTGGCTGATCTTCTTTGATTTGTACTGATCGGCCAGGCCGATCTCTATATCAGCCTGGACGATAAAGTTGGCAACTTGCAATTAATGAGCTCCTTTGAAGCTCTTCTATTTAAGAGCTCTTGTTCAACAGTTTTTAAGACCTTTGGCTGCTGCCTTGACCTGAGAAGACCTTGAGGAGAGAAAGAGAGAGAGGGAGAGAGAGAGAGGATCTTGTAAGGGGGAGCTTGTGAGGGGATTCACAAGGGTTACTTAAAGGATCGCTCTGTTTCTTCTTCGTCTAGAGTTTCTCATCCGTGGAAGGGTCGGTAGAGGTAAGGAGTTAGCTTTTGGTTGTGGTTCTCTGCCAGCTTCAGGAGGAAGCAAAATGAGGTAGGTTCTTTGCCTTGCCGGGGTGGCAAAAAGGAGGTTTTTGTAAGGGCTTCTCCGCCTAGCTGTGGGGGCTAAAGGAGAGACACTTTTATAGTGCAATACTTGAAGGGTGCCTCCAAGGAGTGGACGTAGGTCGTGTTGACCGAACCACTATAAACTCGGTGTGTTCTTTTCTTATTATTGCTTCCATATTTATTTAATTTCCGCACTTTATTCGTAGTGTGATTTTGGTTTATTATTTTCATTCTTTGTGAATTTTTTTAAAAATACCAATTCACCCCCCCCCCCCCTCTTGGTTAGCTTGGGCCAGTTCTATAAGGCTTAACATCCCTAGCAAACTTTTAAGTGGTATCAGAGCGGGATTCAAAAATTTAAAGTTTGAAAACTTTTTGAATTAGATCCATGGCTAACCTTGGGAATCATAAAACTACGGAAGGGTATTCTATTACCCGACCTCCCCTGTTCGATAACCTACCTTTTGATTTTTGGAAAACTCACATGTCAACGTTTTTACAATCTATTGATTATCGCATGTGGATGCTTATTCAAGAAGGATATTCTCCACCTTCTCGTGAAATTAATAGTGTTAAAACTGAAATTTCTTTTACTGAATGGACTTTTGATGAACGTGATTTAGCTCAATTGAATGCAAAATGTTTGAACTGCTTTATCTGTACTTTAAAATCTTAGGATTACATGCGTGTCTCAACTTGCAAAACTGGTAAAGAGATTTGGGATAAATTATGCATCACCTATGAATGTACTAATGAAGTTAAACAATCCCGTTTGAACATTCTCTTGCATGACTACAAACTTTTTCGTATGAAACCTCTTGAATCAATTTCTGACATGTACACTAGATTCACTCAGATAGTTACTTCACTGCATGCACTAGGAAAAGAACTTTCAAACTATGAAAAAGTCAACAAGATTTTGAGATGCTTGCCTTCATCTTATGATGCTAAAATCACTGCAATCACTGAATCTAAGGATCTGAACACCTATTCTATTGATAACTTACTTGGCTCACTCATTGCTTACGAGCAAGGGGTGAATCAAAGAAATCTTGATGCAGGTGAGAAGAAAAAGGAGAAAATAATTGCACTGAAGGCACACAAATTGGATTCTGAATCTTCCGGGTCTGAAAGCGATGAAGTTGCCTTCATCACAAGACAATTCAAAAGCTTTCTAAGGAAGAAACAAAAGCATCATCAAAGTTGGAGAAAAGGTAAGGATCATAAACATGTTAAACGATCTTTTGATGTTGTTTGTTTTGAATGCAGGAAACCTGGACATGTGAGAGCCGATTGCCCAACACTTCAAGATATCATGAGCAAGGAAAAGATTGAGGAAAAATCTAAGTTTAAGAAGGAAAAGAAGAGAATCCAAAAGGCATTCTGGGCAGAATCTGGTACTGATTCCTCTGAGACTGAACCAGAGGAAGAGACAACGTACCTGTGCTTAATAGGGGAAGATCATCTTGAGCAAAGTGATGAGGAAGAGGTATGTAAACTAACCTATGATGAATTATTTGAAATTTGTGAAAAAATCCATGCATCATACAAAAAACTCAAAAAAATACATGCTTGCTTAAAAGTGGAACTTGTAAATTTGCAGAAAGAGTATGAAGTCATTCTTAAAGATCATGCAATGATTGATTCAAATCACATGGCTCTTCTTGATGAATTTGATGATTTAAACAAAAAATATTCAAAATTAATTAATGAACAAAAGGCATTAAAAATTTCACACACCTCACTTAATTTTGATCTTGAAAAATCTAAAGAGATTGAGAAAAATTTGAGGATTGAGAATGAAGCATTAAAGAAAACTAATTTGAGGATTCAAAATGATTTGGATATATGTAAGAAAAATTTGATGACATCTACTTTTGATCTTAAGCCAGAACCTAGGAAGATGCATTATAACTCAAACCATTTAAGAAACCCTTTTCCTGGAGTTAGATATTTTTCATGTGGCATGCTAGGACACATCTCACACACTTGCACCATTCACCGTAGTACACATTGGGTGTGGAGACCTAAGATGCATAATTTGCAACATACCTTACCTTCATTGCATTCTACTTTTCCTAAGAAGGAGCTCAAACCTATTTGGGTTCCTAAATCTGACCGTTGTTGAGTTTTGCAGGAGTGCTCTCACCAAAGACCTCGTAGGGAGCATAGGATAACTGGACATAAGGAGGCTGGCAGCTCAAAATAGCTTAAACTCGCTGCCTTATAACTTGCTTGAAATGTTTAGTTTTTGTGTTATTTGTTTTTGTTTTTGTGCTAGTTTTGTGCTTGCTTTGTGTTGTTCTAGTTTGCTTTGTTTTCTTTTTGTTTGGTTTCACATATGGTGAATCTTTTCAAGCTTTTAGATTTTGGAGTTTTGGAGATAGTGTTTAGCTTTTCTAAATTGGTTAAAGGGAGAAATACTGTTGATGTTTTCCTTCCTTCTGATCTTGTTTAGTGGTATGATTTTCTTCTATAAACAAAAGTCTAAACTCAGTTTAACCAATGGTTTCTTTAATTAAGATCATTTTTCTTATCTTGCTACATTAATTTATCTTATGCATAATAGCCAAAGTTATTTTAAAATCTTTCAAGATTTTTGAAATCCTGTCATTGCATTCATCACATGATTTTGATTTTGTGTTATGGATTGTTCTTCCCTATGTTAGAGAGAGAGCTCATATTCTCTAATATTTGGAGGATATACTCACAACTAATTTTTTTTAAGAGTATATTAAAGGGTTTCTAGCTTGCAAGAGTTAAAAAGGAAAGAGGCAAATGAAGCCAAATTGAAAAGAAAGCTATATACACAAAAGTGTATCAAAAAAAAAAATCAATCAAAAGATGCTCAAAGATCCAATCAAAGTGACAAGAGGCATAAAATAAGCCCACTAAATGCAAGCTATCCTCTCTTTGCTAAAACTCTTAAAACTTAGAGAACTCATTGATTATGTGATGCTTTCAAAGATTTGATTTCAACTTTCATGATTGAGAAAAATTACTTTATTTTATTAACTATAAGATATTTTCATTGTAAACAAGTCTTGAATAGATCTTCTTATCCTGTTTAGTTATTCTGAGTTAGGCCTCTGTTTTTCAAAAGAATTTTGTACCCTAAAGGATGTCTGATCTAGGGTTAACAAAATCAGATGTTCTACCTTCTTCTGATTGGGATTTGTTAAAATTCCTTGATCTCTTGGAACTCTAAAAGTTTAATTTTAGAAAATTTCTCATATGATGCCTCCATAAAATAATATATATATATATATATATATTAGAAAAATTAAAATCCAAAAATATTCATTTTTTGATTTTCCTTGTATTTTTGCTTTTCTTTCACTTTTTTTTACTATTTTTCTTTCGTTTTATTTTTAAGGGCCTTGATCATCACCATCTTTTCCTTGGTTTCAAATTCTAGTCATATCGTCCTGGCTGATACCTTTATCGTCCTGGACGATAGGGCAAATTCTCTTCAAAATCCATATGCTGAACTTTTATGTGCTTGTTGTAACTCATCATCCTGGACGATCCTATATCGTCCTGGATGATTTGATCGAACTATGTTGCAATCTTGATTATAGTCCTGGATGATAGAATATTTTGCCTAGCTGATGCAATTTATGTGGATCGTCCTGGCCGAAACACAGGATCGTCCTGGACGATCCACGTGTCAGTATGTTTGAATCTTTAAATTTGGCCCCAGACGATCCATTATTGGACAATCGGCCGGGCCGATCCACTATTCGTCCTGGACGATACACATGGAAGTGATTTAAAACGTTTTAACTTCGGCCGGTACGATCAATTATTGTGCATCGTCCTGGACGATACACCTAATCGGCCCGAACGATTTGCTTTTTCAACGGACATCCGGCCTGACTCCTCGGGACGATCGCCTATGTCTAATCCTCCTGGCCGATATCTAATCGACCTGGACGATCGGACCGCCTTTTTGACCAATCGGCCTGTACAAAATTATTGAGCCATATCGGCCTGGATGATTCTGTGATCGGCCAGGACGATATGGCCGTTTCTTTAAATTCAGGCCAGTTCCAGCCATGGTTTTTCACTTTCCACACTTTCTCCTCTTGTGTTTTCTTGCTAACTCCTCTCTATGATTGGTGGGAAACGTGTCTGACAAACTTCTGGGAGTTCTTCGAGGGCAAGGATTGACCCTCATTTCAGGAAGCAGAAGATGAAGCCGCCTACCATCGTTACAAAGAGTGTGGGATAACTGTCTCCAGAATCATCAATCCTGCCCACATCTCTTACCCGGTAATGGATCTTTTCGCTCACACCTCCCTTTGCTTCATTATGTCTCTTGCTTTCCCTTTCAATACCAAATTTCTTTGAGAGTTTTTTTGCAAACCTTCGCATTAACCCTACCTTTACAGCCCTGACCTCCTATGTGAATCGACGCCCTGTCGAAATCATATATCAGGATTATATTGATTTTTTATAGCTATCCACCACCGGGGATAAGCTGCACGTAATCGCCTCAGATATAGATCTTGACTGGTCCATGGCGAATCACTTTCTTCGCCAGACCAATGCACCCTACCATGTTGGAGAGACTAGCTCTTTAGTCAAAGATGCTAGGACAATCCAACATATCATTCGCACCTCCATAATTCCAAAAGCCGGGGACCGAATCCACATCACCCCTCTACTTTCCATCAATACTTTCTACATTATAGCTCATAGAGAATTCAATACTGCGGACCTAATTTTTCGATACATTGATCACTTAACCACAATCCGTGATTCAGGTCACAAGAGGAAACCCAATCTAGCCTTAGGACACATCATAGCGTATGTCCTTGAAACCAAATATCAACTTCAGTATCCTATTCCACCAAACCTCCCAACTCCCTTCTACTCAAAAATTCCTTCAGTACCCTTCTCAGTACTCATCTCCACCCTGAGGAACCTCGGGGGGCTAGAGAGGAGAAGGCTCCCGCTCCCTTTCCTAACCCTGTTCCTCTCCACCAGTGCTCACCGGTTGATCAGTTGATTGAGAGGTTTGATCAATGGGAGACCCGCTTTGACGCCTATGTTGCTGCATAGGAGCAGCAACACTCTGAGGACATTGCCCGTTACGAGCAGCACTGCACTGAGGATTTAACCCGATTTGACAGTTTCCTTACTCACCAGCAGCAGCAGCATGACCAAGACATCGCCTGGTTCAATGCTCAGTTTACCACCCTTGCCAGCTACTTTCAGCAGCCACCTCCACCTCCACCTCCTCCATCAGATGATCAGGATCCCTCGTTCTTTTAGTCTGTGCTTTCTGTTGTTTGTTTCCTATTTTTTTGTAGTTTGCTTGTTTAGTCTTTGTTTGTTTCTGGATCCTCTTTTGTGATAACAAAAGGGTGAGTAGGGTGTGGTAGGAAAAGTTGTTTGTAACTTTGAAATTCTAACGAACCTTTTTGGACATTTTCCTACTTGTGTTTGCCATCATCAAAAAGGGGGAGATTGTTGCAAATCTATTTTCATGGCTTATGTTTTGATGATTGACAAACACTATTTCTCTTGGACTGCTTGTTGCTTCTAACATTTCAGGAATCGAAGATCGGACGAACAAGACGAAACCAATTCAGGATTGCGTAGGTTTAGGGTTGAGTCAGTCTGTACTTTTTTTTTCACTTCTTGAGTCTTCGTGTAATGTTCAAAGAGACTGATGCTAAGTAACCCTTCACACACACACTTGAGAGACTTAGAATTTCTATTTTTACTCATATCGGCCAGGACGATTTTTTATATCCTCCTGGACGATCAGGCTTAAAACAGAAAGTCTAAATAAGAATTCTTAATTAAGGCAGCCGTCATTAACATATCGGCCTGGATGATACGTGTATCGGCCAGGACGATATTCTCAAAATAGAAAGAAGTTGCCGCCATAGACAATTAAGGTATACTGTATTTTTAAATTATCGGTCAGGACGATCCTTTATCGTCATGGACGATATTCTCAAATTATGCGTTAATTGATCAGGAAATCAAAGGAGTAATTAAGGATGATTGATACGATCATATCGTCCTGGATGATCGCAGGATCGGCCAGGACGATCCAATAAAAAACCTTAAGTTACTTCAGGACGATAAAAATCGGCCAGCTTGTATCCAGAGCTATTCTCAGGATGATTTTCCTCTCATTTGAACTGATCTGCCCGGACGATCGTGAGATCGGCCAGGACGATAAATCCAATTTCAATCGTCCTGTTTTGCATCCAGGGCTATGCTCTGGCTAATCTTCTTTGATTTGTACTAATCGGCCAGGCCGATGTCCATATCGGCCTGGACGATAAAGTCGGCAACTTGTAATTAATGAGCTCCTTTGAAGCTCTTCTATTTAAGAGCTCTTGTTCAATGTTTTCCAAGACCTTTGGCTGCTGCCTTGACCTGAGAAGACATTGAGGAGAGAAAGAGATATAGGGAGAGAGAGAGGATCTTGTGAGGGGGAGCTTGTGAGGGGATTCACAAGGGTTGCTTCAAGGATTGCTCTGTTTGTTCTTCGTCTAGAGTTTCTCGTCCGTGGAAGGGTCAGTAGAGGTAAGGAGTTAGCTTTTGGTTGTGGTTCTCTGCCAGCTTTAGGAGGAAGCAAAAGGAGGTAGGTTCTCTGCCTTGCCGGGGTGGCAAAAAGGAGGTTTTTTTAAGGGCTTCTCCGCCTAGCTGTGGGGGCTAAAGGAGAGACACTTTTGTAGTGCAATACTTGGAGGGTGCCTCCAAGGAGTGGACGTAGGTCGAGTTGACCGAACCACTATAAACTCTGTGTGTTCTTTTCTTATTATCGCTTTCATATTTATTTAATTTCCGCACTTTTTTCGTAGTGTGATTTTGGTTTGTGATTTTCAATCTTTGTGAAATTTTTTAAAAATACCAATTCAACCCCCCCCCCCCCCTCTTGGTTAGATTGGGCCAGTTCTATAGGGCTTAATATCCCTAGCGAACTTTCAGCTCTCACATAAGGCCTCGTGAGAGCATATGGTACATGGATAGCGGATGTTCAAAGCATATGACTGGAGATTCAGCACAATTCATTTTGCTAGAAGCCAGGAGTGGATGCAAGGTTACACTAAGAGATAACACCACAAGGAAGGTGATTGGTGTTGCAAACCTATTTTCATGACCTATATTTTGATGATTAACAAACACTATTGATTCTCTTGGACTACTTGTTTCTTCTAACTTTTCAGGAATCGAAGATCGGACGAACAGACGAAGATAGTTCAGGATTGCGTAGGTTTAGGGTTGAGTCAGTCTGTACTTTTGTTTTTCACTTCTTGAGTCTACTTGTAATGGTCAAAGAGACTGATGCTAAGTAACTCTACACACACACTTGAGAGACTTAGAATTTCTGTTTTTACTCATATCAGCTAGGATGATTTTTACATCGTCCTGGACGATCAAGCTTAAAACAGAAAGTCTAAATAAGGATTCTTAATTAAGGCAACCGTCATTAACATATCGGCCTGGACAATACATGTAACAGCCAGGACGATAAGCTCAAAATAGAAAGAAGTTGCCGCCATAGACAATTAAGGTATACTGTATTTTTAAATTATCGACCAGGACGATCATTGATCGGCCTGGACTAAATTCTCAAATTATGCCTTAATTGATCAGGAAATCAAGGGAGTAATTAAGGATGACTGATACGATCATATCATCCTGGATGATCGCAGGATCGGCCAGGACGATCCATTCAAAAATCTTAAGTTACTTCAGGACGATAAATATCGGCCAGCTCATATTCATGGCGATGCTCTGGACAATTTTCTTCTAATTTGAACTGATCGGCCGGGATGATCGTGAGATCGTCCTAGACGATCAAGCCAATTTTCAATCATCCAGTTTTGCATCCAGGGCGATGCACTGACCAATCTTCTGAGTTTTGTACTGATCGGCCAGGTCGATGTCTATATCGGCCTGGACGATAATGTCAGCAACTTGCAATTAATGAGCTCCTTTGAAGCTCTTCTATTTAAGAACTCTTGTTCAACGTTTTGTAAGACCTTTTGGCTGCTACCTTGACCTGAGAAGGCCTTGAGGAGAGAAAGAGAGAGAGGGGAGAGAGAGAGAGAGAGGATCTTGTGAGGGGGAGCTTGTGAGGGGATTCACAAGGATTGCTTCAAGGATCGCTCTACTTGTTCTTCGTCTAGAATTTCTCGTCCGTGGAAGGGTCGGTAGAGGTAATGAGTTAGCTTTTGGTTGTGGCTCTCTACCAGCATCAGGAGGAAGCAAAAGGAGGTAGGTTCTCTGCCTTGCCGGGGTGGCCAAAAGGAGGTACTTTGTAAAGGCTTCTACGCCTAGCTGTGGGGGCTAAAGGAGAGTCACGTTTGTAGTGCAATACTCGGAGGGCACCTCCAGGGAGTGGACGTAGGTCGAGTTGACCGAACCATTATAAATTTATTTGTTCTTATTTTCTTGCTTCCGCATTTTTATTTCCGCATTTATTTTTGTGGTGTGATTTTGGTTTATGTGAGTTTTATTCTTTGTGAAAAGAAATTTTTAAAATACCAATTCACCCCCCCCCCCCCCACTATAAGAAATTGGGTCAATAGCGACAAAAATAATAGACAAAAATAAATTGGTCGCTAAAGATATCTTTTAGCGACCAAAAATTAGTAAGGCCTCTAAATAATAAGAAATTTGATATTAGCCACAAAAAAATAAAATGGTCGCTAATTTTGTCGCTAAAAATCCAGAGTCTTTTTCTCATATATATACATGTCATTATAGAGACTAATTATTCTTTTTAATTTTGTACATAATCCTATGATTCGCAGATATTTCAGGTGTCCAAGAGGGTAGTACCTCCTAACAGGTGCCCGGTCAGGTCGCGGGGTCAAGGGGCGCCCCTGCGGGGGTTTTCGGGGGCAGCGCCCCCAGAAAAATTTTTGATTGCAATAATATTTTTAAAATTCAAATTAATAAATAAAATGATTACTTTAATTTAATATTTATATTTTTATGATAATAAATTTAATAATTTATTAATGAAATAAATTATATTATATATTATTTAAATTTTATCAATTACTTATTTAAAAAAAATATATATTATACCAAGTCCAAAAGAACTCGCAATCTCAGTCTCACGCACGCCATTCTCTCATTTTTGCTATTTTTGTCCTAGACGCTTCTTTAGCGATGACAACCGCCAACTGCAATCGCCAACTGCAAATTGAAGGTAAGCAACCACGACATCTCTCATATAGCTTCACCCGAACGGTTCTCAAATAACTTCCCCTTTGGCTTCACCGTCAAGCACCTTCCCGGCCAGCAAGTGTTTAACTTCTCTAATAAAATAAAAACCTAGGCGAACGCAGTACTTCTTCTCTTCCTCTCGCCGATTGTTCCCGCTAATCTGCTTCTCTGCCTTTCGCTATTCAGCCAAGTTCTGTCGTCTTCGCCTTAGGGCTTCCTCCCTGAAAGTCCTCCCGCTCGCATAAGAACCGACCTTGGCGTGAGGTTTCCATCGGTCTGTCATCCTCGCCGAAAAAGGTATGGAGAATCCACCATTTGTATTTATTTTCTTGCTTATTTTTTTTGTATGAATATGCCATTTTCTTATTCGTTTCTTTCTCAATCTCTTTTCTTCTCCAAATTTTATTCTCGATGTTCTCATTTGTGATGATTATATATATAGTTAATGACATAGAAAAGGACCTTCTTTTGAGCATTTACATTAAAGTTACTACCATTTAATTAACAACACGATCCTCGGGCAGCCTTCGCCACTCATCAGCAAACCACCTCGCTGCATTGTCCTGTCTGTCACCGAGCATTTCACCATCGGAGCCCTCACAATTTTTTTTCTGTTTTTTGCTTTCCACCGAATTAAAAAGTTTGTCACTACTAATTAATTAGGTTTTCGGCGAGAAAAATATACATTCAGCCAATGGGACTGGAATCCTTTAATAAACCTGTTGTTTATCCTAATGGAAAAAACATCATATCTGCTTTTGTTAGTGACAAATTGACTTCCAAATTTGAATCCATCAATACAATATGAAAGAAATAGCTTATAGATGTACTCATGAATACATTAATTGAGGTTGACGAGGGAAAAATAAGGAGATTCAATAAATATTTACCAAAATTCATGCTCTAGATAGAGTTGATTTCAAAATTGCTCTCTTTGCTTCTCAAATGTGATGGAAATTTCAAGTGTATATCCATTGGAAGCACAAAATGTGAACATTAAGATGAGTATTATAAGTTTGAGTTTTATTCTTTTTTAAAATATACCTATTGTGATGATTCTTTTGATAGAGGATTGTATTATTTAGTTTTTTTATTACGTCTTTAGGTTTAGTTTGCGAGTCATTTCAATTCAACACTAGGATTCGCTATTTCAATTATTTTCCATTTCATTGTTTCCAGTTGGAATAGCATTTCAGTAGACTAGTTGCTTCTATGGTCTAGTCCATCATGTTCATGTGACATATTTGTTTTATTCAAGTGGTATAGTAGAAGTTCAGATCTACTTAATTTTTTATCATCTCCTTCACCTTATGGGTTGAGTGTTTTTTAACCAATATGTATAACTTGATATCAAATTTTGAGAAAAAGATAAAAGATTAATTCATCAAACTCTTAGGGACTATTTTGTTGACATAAAATTGGTGTAATTTTTTTTAAATGACTAATTTAATCTTCTAATGTATATATAAACCTACTCTCGCGATCTCAGTCTCATGCACGCTAACTTCTCTCGTTTCCGCCTTAGCTCTTTAGCGTGACCTCAAACTGCAATCGCCAACTGCAATCGACGCTAGCGGCAACGACCTCTCTCATTTGTGCATTGATATGAGTTTATTCACGGACAGTTCTTTGGACAATCCCGTAAAAAATCCTCCGACGGATCCGTCGGGTTCTTCTTCACAGGTTATCCCAAATTCCATTCTTCTTGTTTTAATTTAAAAAATTATATGATATTTTTTAAACTATGATTTCCCCTTATTTTTATGGCATTGTTCAACATTATTGGTTGTTATTTTTGCTTTAAGAGGTTAGGGTTGATTTTTTGTTGTATTGCTTCTTTCACCTCTTTATCATGGAAAAGAAAAAGAAATAAAATCCTATTGTTTCCTATTTATATGGTGTACCATCTTTCCTTAGTATTTTGTTAAAATTATAAAATCTGAACTTCATGAAGGCTTGTGATTCTATAGAACTTACAAATGAGCTTTGCCGAGAGACTCAACGAGGAATATTGATACAAAGTGTGGACAAAGATATTAATTGAGATTTCTTCTAATTATACAATATTAACCTCAATTATATTATATGATCTACTAAAATTCTAAAATGAGGGATTTTTATAGTTTCACTCACTCCATTCTTCTATTCCTCTTTTCTTTTATGCTCAATACCTTCAATCTTCCTAATGGCCAGAGGCAACCGAGCCTATCAACAACTCCAAGGCATTTCTGTTAGAATAGTTGCTATTTGAATGATTTATATTTTTGCAACTTATGTAGTTTTGATGATTCCAAATATTATTGTTCAAATGTGTAGTTATCTCCTAACAATTTTAGAAGATTTGCATTTGCTCTTGTGTGTACTAACATTTCAGGAAAATCAGACTCCAGACTACAATAACTTCAAATAAAATTCAACATGAGATATTTTGTTAATTTGAAGTTCGCATTTTTTCTTTGAATTAATTTTGAAAGGGAGTGATTGTAATTGAGTGAATAATAAAAAAAAAACTTACACACACACATAAGGAGATCATAAAATTTTATACTGATCGTACGGGATGATATTTTATCGTACTGGACGATCCGTCAGTTATCTCCTATAGAGCACATGGAACGAATAGGAACTTGCTCGAAAAAAATTTTCTAAGTCCTATTCGTCCAGGACGAAATTAATTATCGTCCCGGACGATTGGTTCTCTGTAAAATTTTTGTCCAGACGAATTTTATTATCGTACGAGGCGACCGGGCCTCTGGAAAATTTTTGTCCATACGAAATTAAATATCATACCGGACGATCAGGTCTCTGGAAAATTTTCGTCCAGACGAACATATTCTCGTCCAAACGATTAACCGACTTAGAACAGTTTTCAGCAGTTTCTAGAACCGACCTAGTAATAACTGTTCGTACTGGACGAACCTAGTTCGTACAGGACGATCATCTATACGAAGTTATTTCGTACACATATTCAAATAGGGTCGTTTCAGATCGTTTAAGTAAAATCGTCCAGGACGATCCAGGATCGTACAGGACGATCCAATGCGTACAGAATTGGAAACTTGCAGTTTTTGGGCGGTTTTTCTTGTCTTTTATATAAATAGTCCAAATTAGACTGCCACCCAATCTTTTTGTCATTTGATCTTCGTGCCTCTTGAGAGAATAGCCAAGGAGAGAGTGGAAGAGAGCATTCAAAGGAGGATTCCTACCACTGGAGCGAGAAGGCTTCACTTGGATTACAAAGGTAAGAGTCTCTACTTGTGAAATTGGATTTCTTCACTCTTTTCCTTCTTCCTTCTAGATTCTTGTGAGAAGATCAGTCAAGGAGATCCGGTTCTCTGCCGACACTTGGAGAGTGTGAACAGCCAAAGGGTTCTCTGCCTACACTTGGAGAGTGTGAACAGCGGAAAGGTTCTCTGCCTACACTTGGAGAGTGTGAACAGCCGTAGGGTTCTCTGCCCACACTAGGAGAGTGTAAAAGGATGACGGTTCTCTGCCAGCACTGTGGATTGTGTAAAAGTACGACGGTTCTCTGTCGCACCGGGTAGTGGTGAAAAGAATGTGTTGTAAAGGCTTCTCTGCCTTGCTGTGGGTGCTAAAGGAGAGTCACTATTGGTTTTAGTGCAATACTCAGAGGGTGCCTCTGAGGAGTGGATGTAGGTCTGGTTATAGACCAAACCACTATAAATTTGGTGTCATTTACTTTATTGTTTTTACGTTTCCGCACTTTAAATTTCAGTTTTAACAACTCTGTGGTTGAAAAATATTTTTCTACAAACTTTAAAAGAAAATTTTATTTCGGTTTAACTTAATCATTAAGAGGGTTTAAAATTTTTTAAACTACCAATTCACCCCCCTCTTGGTAGCCGTGGGACATTTACTTAGGCTTAACAACCTAATTACTGGACTCAACAAGTGGTATCAGAGCATAGTTTCAAAATCATAAGTTTGAACTACTTTTTGATTAACGTAGATGGCTACATTTGGAAACCGAAACACACCTGAGGGTTACTCTATCACTAGACCTCCACTGTTTGACAATATTCCTTTTGATTTTTGGAAAACACGTATGTCTACTTTCTTACAGTCACTTGATTATCGCATGTGGATGCTAGTCCAGGAAGGTTACTCAAAACCAACTAGATTAGTTGATGGAATTAGAGTAGAAACACCCTATGCAGATTGGACTATTGAAGAATGTGACTTAGCATAATTAAATGCGAAATGTTTAAATAGTTTCTTTTGTGCTTTAAAATCTGAAGACTACATGCGAGTTTCCACTTGTAAAAGCGGAAAGGACATATGGGATAGACTTTGTATAACTTATGAAGGGACAAATGAGGTTAAGCAATCAAGACTCAATATCTTGTTACATGACTATGAATTTTTTCGCATGAAACCTAATGAATCTATTTCAGACATGTACACAAGATTCACTCAAATTGTCACCTCTTTGCATGCACTTGGTAGGGAATTAACTAATGCTGAAATGGTCAATAAGATTCTTCGTTGTTTACCTACTGCATACGATGCTAAAATTACTGCAATTACAGAGTCTAAAGATCTAAATATTTATTCCATTGACAATCTTCTTGGTTCACTCATTGCTTATGAGCAAGGAGTAAGTCAAAGAAAGATTGATGCAGGTGAACCAAGAATGGACAAGAATATTGCACTAAATGTGGAAGAGTCCGAAAGTGAACACTCACAACCTGAGGATGAAGATGATATTGCACTGATGACTAGACAATTCAGAAGCTTTTTAAAGAGGAAGCAGAAGAGACGCCAGCAATGGAATAGAGGTAAGTATAACAGAAATGGCAAGGTTTCTAATGAAGTAATTTGTTATGAATGCAGGAAACCATGTCATATAAAGACTGATTGTCCAAAACTCAAAGCCACTCCTAGCAAGGAGAAGGTAGAGGAGAAACCAATGGTAAAGAAGGGCAAGAAGAAGTTTCAAAAGGCTTTTTGGGCGGACTCAGCTTCAGACTCATCTAAGACTGAAAAAGAAGAAGAAGTCACCAACCTTTGCTTGATGGCAGATAATGCTGAACAATCAGATTAAGAAGAGAAATACTCTCACACAAGACCTCGTGAGAGTATATGGTACCTGGACAGTGGATGTTCAAAGCACATGACTGTAGATACTGCTCAATTCATAACGCTGGAAGCCAGGAGTGGAGGCAAGGTTACACTTGGAGATAATACCACAAAGAAAGTGGTTGGATCAGGTATGATTGGAAATTTGAAAAACTTTTTCATAGACAATGTGTTATTAGTTGAAGGCTTAAAACATAATTTGCTTAGCATAAGTCAGCTATGTGATAAGGACTATAATGTAAAATTTTTACCTACTAGCTACATAATTAGCCTAAATGGGAAAATTATTTTAAATAGAAAAATGGTAAACAATGTCTACATGCTAGATTTAAATTATATTCAATCTCCTACTGCTTTTTATTTGAAAACTGTTTCTGATGAATCATGGCTTTGGCATAGGAGACTTTGTCATTCTAGTATGAAAAATCTTAGAAGAATTACCCAAAAGAATTTGGTGAGAGGAATACCTAAACTAGACTTTACCAAGGACCATCTATGTGATGCATGTCAATTAGGAAAATAAGTGAAGTCCTCTTTTAAGTCCAATAAAGATCTTAGGACCAGTAAACCTTTAGAAATTCTTCACATGGATCTTTTTGGACCTGTAAGCACTGTTAGTCTAGGAGGAAAGGTATATGGATTTGTTATAGTAGATGATTTTTCAAGATTCACCTGGGTTAAATTTCTTTTTCATAAGAGTGAATCATTTGAGGAATTCAGAAATTTTTCAACTTGGATACAAAGAAAACTAGGATGTGAAATAATTTCTATACAAAGTGATCATGGAGGAGAATTTGAAAATGAAAGATTTGAAAATTTCTGTAAAGAAAAAGGGATTGATCACAATTTTTCTGCACCTAGAACTCCTCAACAAAATGGAGTAGTTTAAAGGAAGAACAGAACATTAATAGAAGCCGCCCGAGCAATGTTAGCAGAATACTCGCTTCCTAGATATTTTTGGGCTGAGGCGGTTAGCACTGCATGCTATGTTCTGAATAGGGTGAATGTGAGATCAAATTTGAATAAAACACTCATAGAGTTGCTAAAAGGTAAAACACCAAATTTGTCTCATTTGCATGTATTTGGTTGCAAGGTGTTCATACATAATAATGGAAAATCTGCCTTAGGAAAATTTGATCCAAAATCAGATGAAGGAATTTTTGTTGGATATTCAAGTGTTGGAAAATCTTATAGAGTATTCAACAAAAGAACTTTAGTCATTGAAGAAACCACACATGTTGTATTTGATGAAAATGGAAACATGGAAGAGCCAAATGTTGTTGAAGAAGAAATTAAAGAAAACTCCCAAAAGATTGATAGATTAAATTTGGAAGAAAATGTGGAAAAAAATTTAGAAAGAGAAGACCCTTTGCCTAGAGATTTGAGATTTTCTAAAAACCACCCAAAGGAATTGATTATAGGTGAACCAAGTGAGGGTGTTAGAACTAGGCGTGGATTAAACAAGGAAGTCAATCATTCAGCCTTTATTTCAACTATTGAACCCACTAACAATGATCAAGCACTTTCTGATGAATTTTGGATATTGGCCATGCAAGAAGAGTTAAATCAATGTGTAAGAAATAAAGTTTGGGAACTAACTACAAGGCCAAAAGATCAAAGTGTTGTTGGAACCAAGTGGGTGTTCAAAAATAAATTGAATGACTCAGGAGTAGTCATTAGAAATAAGGCTAGATTAGTAGCTAAGGGGTATAATCAAATTGAAGGAATTGATTTTGAGAAAACTTTTACCCCTGTAGCTAGACTTGAAGCAATTAGGGTTTTACTAGCCTTTGCCTGTTTTAAAGGTTTTAAATTGTTTCAAATGGATGTCAAAAGTGCCTTTTTAAATGGGATAATTGAGGAAGATGTTTTCGTAGAACAACCTCCAGGTTTTGAAAATTCTAAATTTCCAAATCATGTTTTCAAATTAAAAAAGGCATTATATGGATTGAAACAGGCACCTAGGGCTTGGTATGAGAGGTTGAGCACCTTCCTACTTGAAAGATCTTTTGAAAAAGGAAGTGTGGATACAACTCTCTTTTTAAGAAAAATTGGAAAGGATATACTTATTGTTCAAATAGTCCAAATTAGACTGCCACCCAATCTTTTTGTCATTTGATCTTCGTGCCTCTTGAAAGAATAGCCAAGGAGAGAGTGGAAGAGAGCATTCAAAGGAGGATTCCTACCACTGGAGCGAGAAGGCTTCACTTGGATTACAAAGGTAAGAGTCTCTACTTGTGAAATTGGATTTCTTCACTCTTTTCCTTCTTCCTTCTAGATTCTTGTGAGAAGATCAGTCAAGGAGATCCGGTTCTCTTCCGACACTTGGAGAGTGTGAACAGCCGAAGGGTTCTCTGCCTACACTTGGAGAGTGTGAACAACGAAAAGGTTCTCTGCCTACACTTGGAGAGTGTGAACAGCCGTAGGGTTCTCTGCCCACACTAGGAGAGTGTAAAAGGATGACGGTTCTCTGCCAGCACTGTGGATTGTGTAAAAGGACGACGGTTCTCTGCCGCACCGGGTAGTGGTGAAAAGAGTGTGTTGTAAAGGCTTCTCCGCCTTGCTGTGGGTGCTAAAGGAGAGTCACTATTGGTTTTAGTGCAATACTCAGAGGGTGCCTCTGAGGAGTGGATGTAGGTCTGGTTATAGACCGAACCACTATAAATCTGGTGTCATTTACTTTATTGTTTTTACGTTTCTGCACTTTAAATTTCAGTTTTAACAACTCTGTGGTTGAAAAACATTTTTCTACAAACTTTAAAAGAAAATTTTATTTCGGTTTAACTTAATCATTAAGAGGGTTTAAAATTTTTTAAACTACCTAATTCACCCCCCTCTTGGTAGCCGTGGGACATTTACTTAGGCTTAACAACCTAATTACTGGACTCAACAATTTCCTCTCATGTTCTTATTGATGATCGCTTTCAAACAGTTAATGATGAAGTTGCCTATCATAGATTTTGAAAAGCCTAGATTACACCATCTCGCATCCTTGACCAAACAATTCTAAGTTATACAGTAATGGATATCTTTGCCACTTACACTCTTCAATTCCATCTTACCATCTCCTTCCTTTTAGAATTTTAGTAGATCATATAATATAATTGAGGTTAATATTATATGATTAGAAGAAACTCTTCACCCTCATCTCCTTCAACATCAACCTTTTCTAAATAAATGTTATTTTCATACTCGGATTCATTTACTTCTTCTTCCTCCAAGTTTTTATCGTTTTCTATGAGATTATTTTTTTGTTGATTGTTTTCCTACAAGTGACAGAGAGATGACCATAAAACCCGCATTTATAGCATGTGTAAGATAACGCAAGATCTCTTGGAAGTCACTAATTTCTCCACTTGCACCAAGTAGAGTATGTTTACCAATAGGCTTTATCCGTTCCATGCTCTTGTATCGTAGAGTTGATCCATAAGAACCTATTGCTCATAAAATATGGTAAAGAAGGAAAATAACTAGAGGATATGAATTTAAAATAAGAAAATGATAAAAATAATCCCTTAAGTTTTTTAATTGTATCAATTTTAGTCATAAGCTTTTTTAGGTGTTGAATTTAGTCCCTCAAATCATAGTATCATCATAATAATTTGAATTTTCTATTATCTACACACAAAAAAATTCAAATGAGAAAAGATTTGAAGCATATTATTTATGAATATTTACTTAAAATTAAAGATTTTTTAAAAGGGGTGTAAGATTTTTCATGCAATAATTATTTTTATTCATAATTTTGTCAGGTCAAAGAAATGGATAAAAGCTGGAATAATCTCAACGATAGACGTTTGCGACAATATAAGGATGGAGTTACTACATTTATTAAGTTTGCCCGTGAAAATAATCCTCAAAAGGAGAAGATTCAGTGCCCATGTCGATACTGTGAAAATATCTTTTCTCAGACTTATGGCGTCGTAGAGAATCATTTACTAATTAATGGAATGCAAAATCATACATTGAGTGGACTTGTCATGGGGAAACATCTCAAGCTTTCAGTGATGCAGATTTAGGCAGAAGAGATGTGAATGATCTTAATAATTCATATGAAGAGGTTGATGAGATTCAAGAAATCTTAGAGGATATACATAGGGGAACTTTCATGAACTCTTCTCCCAATAAATCACTAGATGAGGAATGTGATAATATTATCGACAAAGATGAAACAGATATATTTAATAGACTACTAAAGGATGCACAATGTGATTTATACCCTGGTTCAGATTTATCTATGCTGTCAGCTCTTGTAAAGTTACTACACATTAAAGTTCTTAATCATTGGACAAATAAATCATTCAACATGATCCTTGAATTCATAAAATCTATCTTGCCAAAGGGTGAAACACTTCCGTCTTCATATTATAAATCAAGGAAGATTCTATCAGACCTCAGATTGGGATGTGAAAAGATTCATGCTTGCAAAAATGATTGTGCTTTATTTTGGAAAGATAATGAGGATAAAGAAGAATGTCCTGAGTGTATGGAATCAAGATGGAAAGTTAATGATGTAAAAGGAAAGAAAATTCCTCATAAAATTCTACGTTATTTTCCCATTACATCTCGATTACAATGATTATTTATGTCAAGAAAAAATGCTTATGAAATGAGGTTGCATAAGGAAAATCATTTTGTTGATGAAAATTTATTAAGACATCCAATTGATTCTAAAGTTTGGAAGGATTTTGATATTAGCTTTCCATGGTTTGTAGAAGATTCTCGTAATGTATGCCTTGCATTAGCTTCAGATGGATTCAATCTTTTTGGTAATATGAGCACTTCTTATAGCATGTGGCCCGTCATTCTTATACCATGTAATTTACCTCCTTGGAACTGTATGTCTTATAAGTTTATGTTTATGACACTATTAATTCCTGGTCCAGTTGCTCCTGGGAAAGAAATATATGTGTATTTAAAGCCCCTTATTGAAGAATTAAATGACTTATGGGTGAATGGTATCAAAACTTATGATTCTGTTAGTAAGAATACCTTTCAAATGCATGCTGCTCTTCTATGGACTATAAATGATTTTCCAGCTTATGGTATATTGTCGGGTCATAAAGTACATGGTTATAAAGCTTGCCCAATATGCGATAGTGAAACTACTTCACAATATTTACGAAACAAAATTTGTTACATGGGTCACAGACGTTTCTTGCCTAAGGAGCATAAATGGAGAAAAAGTAGAATATTTAATGAAAAACATGAAGTTAGAGTGAGACCTCAAATTTTATCAGGAGATGAAATATTATCAGAAATGGAATCATTAAAGGATTTGAAGTTTCGAAAGCATCCTAGCTGCAAAAAAAGAAAACGTAATCTTCATGAATCAACTTGGACAAAAAAAGTGTATTTTTTGAGTTGCCTTATTGGAGAAGTTTCACGTTACGTCATAATCTTGATGTAATGCAGATTGAAAAGAATATTTGTGACAACATTATGGGGACTTTATTAAATATAGAAGGAAAGACAAAAGATACAGAGAAAGCTCGTTTGGATCTACAAGATATGGGCATAAGGCATGAGCTACATTTGCAAAAACAAGGTGAGAAGTTTCTTAAACCTCCAGCCTCTTACACACTTACTCCAAAAGAGATAGAAGGGTTTCTCAACTTTGTTAGATCAATAAAGTTTCCAGACGGTTACGCAGCAAATATATCTAGATCAGTACATATTCGAAATGGCAAGCTTATGGGATTAAAAAGTCATGATTGCCATGTGTTGTTACAACGAATCCTTCCTTTAGGATTGCGTGGATATTTAAATAAAGATGTGCATAATGCTATAAGTGATTTGTCAATATTTTCCAGGATATTATGTGCTAAGACATTGAGATTGGATGTGTTGGAGAAATGAGAAGATATGATCGTTAATACAATTTGTCAGTTTGAAATGATATTTCCACCTGCTTTCTTTGACATAATGGTTCACTTGGCTGTTCATTTGCCGCGTGAGGCTAGGCTTACTGGACCTGTTCAGTATAGGTGGATGTATCCAATTGAAAGGTTACTTCTTGTACTAGTAACATTTATTTTTTATATATATTTTATTCATTATTTGCATAAATTTTTATTAAAATTTGTTTATATGCTAGAAATCTAAGTGTTCATAAAGGGAATGTTAGGAACAAAGCTCGCCCTGAAGGATCAATTGTAGAAGCTTATGTTGTTAATGAAGCATTAACATTTTGTTCTAGATACCTCCGTGGCATGAAGAGTAAAAATAATCAAGATGAAGAATATAATGATGATGTTCATTTGCATGAAAATCAACTTTCAATTTTCTCTAGAAGAATTCATCTTTTTGGTCAACCACATTTCACTACATTATCTTGGAGTGAGTACAATTTAGTTCGATGGTATGTTCTGAACAATTGTGAAGAGTTAAAGCCATACCTCAGGTACGTAATTAACTAAATTGCTGATAATATTAAACTTATTTACAAATAATATATTACTCTATAATTAAATCTTATAAAAATTATGTATCAGTGAACATGAGAATGAGTTAAGAAAAGAAGATTCATTTATTCAAGATGTGGCAATAAAGCAAAAAGATCAATTTCCATTATGGTTTGAATAAAGAGTAAGATACTCAATTCTTAATTTTATTTGCTATTTATATTTCTAAATTTTTTTCTAATGTTAACAATTTCACAAAATTTGATTTTTTTTTTGTCTTATAGATGAAGAGCTTGAATCTTCATAAATCACTAGAAGGTAACGAAGATCTTTATTCTTTAGCAATGGGTCCAGATATTCGTGTTAATGTATATTCAGGGTGCATTGTTAATGGAGTTAAGTTTCTAGTCAACCAACGTGACATTCGAAGGGTAACCCAGAATAGTGGTGTATCAGTTCAGGGTTCTCATAAAGATGAAAGTATTGATTTCTATGGGGTTTTAACTGATGTTATTGATTTAAGCTATATTGATGGAAATCATATAGTATTGTTCAAGTGCAAATGGTTTGATCTTGAGCATAAAAAGCCCATTGTAATTGATGATGATTTCACATCTATTAATATGAGTAAAACTTGGTATGATAATGATCCTTATGTATTAGCAGGTCAAGTTACTCAAGTATTTTATATTCAAGATACAAAGTTAAGAGGTGATTGGCATGTTGTACATAAAGTGCAGCATAGACATTTATTTGATCCCACCCTCTTGAATTACTTGAATGAAAATCAACTTAACACGGATCAGCTAACTGAAAATATAACATATCAAGAAGATGAGCAAAATGATATAAACTTCCAAGATGATTTTGGTGAGATTGGTCTCTTACATAGAGAAGATGTAGAGCCACAAATTTTGGAATCTGTACAAAATGTGCATTTACAACCAACTCAGACTACTGATTTTATATGTGATGAAGATGAAGAAGAGGAATATGATGCAATATTAGCTGAATATTTTAGTGAAGATGATGTTGATGTACATATCAACATTGATATTGATAAAGACTAGGTTGTTCTTTATGACTTATTTGTTTCATATATTATAATAACTTGATATATTTGCTTTTCAATAATGTATTTTTTGTTTCATTTTGCAGTTTATTAATTCATGGCTTTAGGAAAACGGATAAGCTCTCGAATAATTGCAAATTTCTCACATTTGTTTGCACCATCAACAAGTAATAATGTGCAGTCTTCCTTAAAAAATGATGCTTCACATGTCGTATCAACTGTTAATAATGGTAAGTTGGTATTTTTTAATCTCAATAGGTTAAATTATTTTTAATATTTTTTTTCTCCTTCAAGCTTAAATACTATCCTTTGATAAATATAATTTCTTTTGTACATTAGTAGCTCTTACTCTTAACTGTTTGCATGTATCAATTGAAGGAGGTTTGCCTATAGGAGAAGCATCTCCAATAGCTGATAGACCAAGTTTACCTCATCCGTCAGTACCAGAGACTGAGACAACTATCATTGGTATTATTACTTATGGCTTCTTCAAATTTAATAATTATGATAAATATAAATGACTTTCTTATTTACTTTTTTTTTCAGCTTCAAGTTCTAATAAAAAAATGGGTCCTAATAGAGGTGTAGCATTAGAGGAGCATTACATAACAAAAGGTAAGGTATCAATAATCATTCCAGAGGGCTTGAATAGGCCAGTTGGAGAGAATCACTCAAAGTTGTCTAGAGAAGCGGGTATTATACTTAGAAACTTTGCACCCATGCAAGTCAAAAGATGGGATCAAGTTAGTGATGCTGATAAAGAAATACTTTTAAAAAAATTGATGGTAATAAATTTAAAGATTTTTTTAGTTATTTTTTATCTAAAATTCAATTCCGTTTATGAATATCATTTATCTTTATGTTTTACCTTTTGTTACTTTCGACATAGAAGCTAAAAAATTGATGGTAATAACTATTGTGCTTTTCTTCTACTTTTACATAGCACTCTTTTTTTTTAGAGACAAAAATTGATGGTAATAACTATTATGCAGCTTTTTAGTACAAGAAAGTCGTCCCAAACAAAGTCTTAATCTCAATCATTCATATATAACAACATGTTTTATTTACAACCGTTAGATACATTTATGTTTACTATTTGTGATGTATTTATAACAGTAGTATACAGCTGCTGTAATGTGTGATGGATACAATGGTTGTCTTTTACCTCATAGATTTGTATTATTTTATCTTCTTTCAATAACGATAAAACCTGCTTCTATAATTGTAACTCTAGATGCCCATAAGAGTATCTAGCTGCTGTTGTTGCCTGGAAGTATCCTATATGTCTTATTCTAAGAGTCTAAATCAGAATTTTTAGACTCTTTTACAACATCCAATAAATTGTTGAGGTTCGACCAAACCTGTTGTGCTTTAGTCCAGTTGTGCTTAGTCAAAACTAGTCTTGTTATGTTTATCATTAAATTGACATTTAGTTTTCTTCACCAGGAATTTGGAGCTGATTTATGAGTTTGACTTGTTGTTTTACATTCATCTTATCAATGCATATTATGATTTCCAAATGAATTTAGTTGCTCTATCTCATAATATGATTTGATACAATATTCTCAAAATATTAATGATGAAGTCAGACTGTACTGCTACAATCTGCTTTGATATTTGAAAACATACTACAATCTTTATGTAGTTGTCAAGCTTAGCTATTTGGTTGGCTTAACAAATAATATTTGTAAGCTTAGTTAATGATTTACTGGAATGCAAACTTAGAGTTAGATAATATTGCAGGTTTGTAAGTGACTATATTTAACATCAATTAAATATCAATCAATACAAATCCAATTTTTACTAATTCAACAAAACTTATTGTATATATTACTTTATATGTAATCTGATACTGTTCTAATAATGTTTTTAGACGTGTTAGGTACTTTTTAGTTATTTGAATAAAATACAATTTTGAAAAATATGTATGCTGCGGTCCCTATTAAATTGTGCCGGAACTACACATGTTGGGAGATAATATCCGTAATAGTAAGATTGTATCATGCTAGCTAAGTTGTGCATGTGAGTTTGAATTTTTTGCTTGTAAAATATCGTGCTTGAGAAATAGTGTAATAGCGTAGGTGAGAGAAACTCAAGTTTTATGATTTACCAAAGATCGCGTCCTTACCTGATCCTATCTGCAGTAGATATACCTAAAGTTGAAATAAATAAATAATTTGATTGAACCTGGTTCATTTAGTTGTAATTTCTAGGAAAACTGAAGAAAGATAGTTATCACAGTCCCTCAATCTTTCCATTTATGTTTTCTGAAAGGCCAACAACACATAGTAAAATTAAATATACCATTCATGCATGCTTCCATGCATAAATATGTTGAAGATCACACTGATTTCATTTTATGAATTTGTCATTTTTGAAGAGATTTGGCAAGTTTTTGAAAAGCAAAATTCAATACCGCGATGAGATTCACCCTTAGAGTGCATATCCAAGTTGAAAATACAATTTAGTTAAACTAATATCTGCTTTGGGTGTTGCTCATTTTCTTAAGTACTTTAAACTACTAAACAATCTTTTTGCCAATAATGACCTTGTGTGAAGAAAACACTAAAAACGGTAGAAAGGTATCTTCATCCAAATGATTAGAGTATAATTGCAGAAAAATCTGCATAAATATAAGAATCTACACACGTGTGTACTTTTACATAGGTGCATCTAGAAATTAAATAACCTAAACAGTAAGTTGTGCTCATCGATTGTCCTCCAATATCAGTTCTATCCTCACAAACAATATTTATATATTGAGAAGTTTTGAAATTAAAAAAAAAAACTGATGTTTATTTCTCTTTTTTATGCTTTAATACATGAAATCTGAAGCTATATTTATAAATAGAGGACTATATCCTCCTATAGCCCTAGCCCTTAATTACAATTAAAAGATACCAAAAAGGCACAGGTAAAAAAAAGAACCAAATAAAAGGATTTGAACTAGTTGTTCAAAAAATCCTCCTTAGTCAAAGCATAAAGCTTTTCCTAGACCCAAACTAGGTTGTAGATGTTAATCATTCTTTGCTCGTACTTCAAATTTCATTGTTGCCACATGAAATTGATTTTGTGAGGATATGTACAGTTTGAAGTAATTACTACCATCTACCAAATTAATGCAAGATGCTTGCTTACTGACTAGCACTTTAAGGCAAAGTGCTCGTGTTGGAATGCCTTGGCAATGACATCCATCTGGAAGTGGTTTGAGGCAACAGTGCCTCGCTTCACTCAAGTGCCTGAAAGAGCACGTGGTCCGGCTTTAACAACACCATAATTAACACATATATCATAAAACAAAAGGCACAAATTAGACAAGGCAGTTCCAGCGGCGCTGATAGACTAACGCATTAAAACTAAGGCAGCAGTTCCTTGCGTGAACCCATATCAGCTCCAGCGTGATGCAGCACCTCCGGATACAGTTGGATTAAAATTAATAATTTCAATTCTACAGTGCATCTCCGGATACACATATAGCTGTTTCCAGCAAACTTAATCAATTGTACGAGCAATTATTAGGTCCTTTCACTGGATTTAGAGGAAGGTTCGGTTTTTGCCTAAAATAGGTCAAAAAGTGCAAATACCGAGTTTTTTGAAAAACTCGGTATTTTTTCAAAAAACTCGGTATTTGTACTTTTTTAGGCAAAACAGAACCTTCCTCTAGGTCCTTGCACCGGACCAAATAAAAGTTCCAATTTTACAGTGCATCTCATTTATATTTCTTGGCAGCAGTCTGACCTCATTAATGAGGTTCAGTTTTGTGCTAATTACGGTGTTTACTTTATTTCATTCTCTGTATCATTCTCACATTATTCATGATTCCATTTCCTTCAAAACATTTGTCACGGGGCTTCTATGATTGCAAGTGGGCAAAATATGTGGTCAATTCTGCTTAATAGTCGGTCAAGTAATGCTCAATAGTTTTTCTCTTTTCAGTGCACACAACTTTGCATCTATGAGTCTCTTTTTTTTAATAAGTAAAGTTTAATTTGTCCATTGAAGAATCACATGTAAAAGATTGTGTGATGCACACGATGAACAAGAGATTTTATGATTTTCGCTCAAAGGCTTATGTACATTATAAAAAACATGGAGGTGGAATGTTAGCAAGACAAAAGCCTTACAAAGAACTTATTGAGAGACCAGATGATTGGATTTGGTTATGTAATTTTTTTGACTCAGAAACATTTAAGGTATATCTTTAATTCAAAAAAAACTATAGCTTTGCTAATTTACTTATATTGTTATTAGTGATTGATGAAACTTTTTATTATGTAATGATTTTGTGGGGAAAAAATTGAGTATTAAAATAATATAACAAAAAATGAGATGAACATATATATATATATATATATATATATATATATATATATATATATATATATATATATATATATATATATATATATATATATATATATATATATATATATATATATATATATATATATATATATATATATATATATATATATATATATATATATATATATATATATATATATATATATATATATATATATAAGACATCCATATTAAAATGTTTAAATTTCAAGCATATTAAGATCAAATTTTCTCGCTACTTTTTTTATATTATGTTTAATCAAATTTTTTATACAGAAAAAATCGGAATCAAACTGCCGAAATCGTTCAATGTTGAAGGTCATTCACCGAATGGGCACAAAGTCCCTCGTAGCTCATTTATATGATCAGGTATTTATCATTTTTTAGTTGCTTAAATTTTGAAAACTATTAATTTGTGATATATATTTTGTTATGGTGTAGAAATTAAGCAGGATTGAGTTATACAAGGAGGAGTTTACAAACAAAGAAAAAAAAAGGGTTTCTGAAGATTGTCAGGCCAAATATGTTAGTATAAATTTATTTTTTAGAATTGATTTATTAGTAAATTTTTTTATTTTTTGTGTTGATTTTTCTTAAAACATACAGGACAAGATGATGGAAATTCGTGAGAAAATTATTAACGATGGAGGAATAGTTGACAAGACAATCATTTGTGCTGAAGTTTTGGGTGAAACATCGTCATATATTCGTGGCCTTGGTTATGGGCCAAAGCCGATAAAGAAAACTAAAATTGCCATATCAAATGCATCGTCCGAGAGAGAGATTGAGCTTGAAACCAGTTTAAAAGTTATACAAATATGAGGAACAGAGTAAGATCATTAAATCTCAATAAAAAACTATAGATTGGTTAAAAATGATAGCATAAAAAATGGGCATGCAACCCCCTAATGATGATGGTAAGTATTTAAAATATGCACATTAAGCTTGACTTAATAAAATTTAAATTTTTGTTAAACTAATATTATAAATTTCTTCTTGTAGGTCCAGACTTCTCAAATGAAGAAAATGATGATTAGAGATCTGATTTATTTCTATTTTATGAAACTATAATGTTAATAATTCGCTTTCAATTTAGCTCTTGAACTACCATATTTTATTGTATCAATTTTCATCTTTTTTAACACATGGTTGTTTTCTCTATTTGTAATATATTCTCGTAGTAGCAATTTGAACGTTGTTAGAAACATAATTTTGACATGGAAACTTCTTGTTTTAATTTATTCTAAGGTTGAGAACTCTTCGTTCTTGCTGAAATCTAAGTTTCCTGAATTTAAACTTGTACTGTGAGCCTTTGACTTGTGGAAATATAAGTCTATTGTGGTATGCAAATCCACCTCACTAGTTATGCTTTTTTAGTTGAATGAGTGATGAAAAGCTAGGTACTTGCAAGGAAGTATATGTTTCGAGTTTTTTTTTTTTTTGGATTCGGAAGCAAAGCTTGCGCCAAATTTTTCCCATCATTGCAAGCGCTGATGTATATTGCGAGCAACTAATTATTGTTAGGGTTCGATGCTGTATCTCTGCTGAAGCTTTGTTCCAAATGTTACGGGTTTTTATTTTTTATTTTTGATTTTAGAAACTTCCTTCGTCTCCTTCATTAGGAAATGCTTCACTTTTCTTCTCTGATATTGTTCTCTGTGTATGAAGATGACTTCCGCAGAAGGTGATGTTCCTAAGATTGCAATAATTTGATCTGGCATATTTGCTCGCACACAATACATTCCTAGACTCAAGGTGATAGCTGATTTGGTGGATGTGAAAATTATCTAGAGTCGTACTGAGGTATATATTATTATTAGTGTTTTTTTGTGTGCATAATTTATGCTTTTACACTCATATACTGCAAAAAGGTGTGGTCGAAGTGGTATACTCCATAGTTTGTAGGGTAGTGTTTGAGATATTTTGGAAGTGACATGAACTCGTGCTCTGTGTGGGTTCAAATTTATAGTTGGTATTATGCCCAAAAAAAATGTAGTTGACCTTTTGCTCACATTTTCTTAAGTAGGATATCCTGGACATATTTTTATCACTTAAAAAAAGAAGACATTCATATACTTTGTCTAGATAGAACAAATTCACTACTTTAATTCATAAGCTTGTATGAATTATATTGTTTCCTTGCTCTTATATATATATATATATATATATATATATATATATATATATATATATATATATTGTTGCCTTGTTATGCCTTTAATTTAGTTCAATACAAGGGCAATAGTATGTACAAGCAAGACCATGTAATCTTAATATATTTATCACATTTTATTTGGAATGTAATTTAGCAATTCAAGCTCGAATTGTATAATTTTTACCATATTATCAGATTATAAATATCACATAATTTTGCCTTGAATTGGAATGTAATTCATAAGCTTAAACTCAAATGTTTCATCCTCTCAAATTTACATGGCATTTATATAGGACTCGGCAAAAGCTGCAACAGAGCTTGCCCATGACTTTTGTCCAAACATAGAATTCAAATGGGGTGATGCGGGGTTTGATGATATTATTCTAGATGATTCAATACATGGAGTTGCCATTGTTCTTGCTGGACAAATTCAGGTTTGAATTGATACTGGCAAGAATTGACCTTGCCATTAATTACTATAACTTCTTGTGGCTTCATGCTTTTCATTTAGAAAATTGTAATGTCATTACCTGTTTGTTTAATCAATAAGAGTTACTTTTCTTGACATTGGTGCTCTCCTAATTATTATATATTTTCGGGTTACTCATAAGATGCTTTATTCTGATATCTTTGTATAAGTAATGATGTCACTCTTATTTTTATTGATTTGTCTCTAACTTTGTAATTCATGTCTAGAAATATCCTATTTAATCAATTAAGGCATCTAAAACAAGTTCAACTGGAGGAATTTGATTGGAAGCAATGGTATTTGTATAATATGATATTAGCTTGATGTTAATCCTTATTGTTTTAGTGTCTTAAAGTTTTAATCTCAACCATTTGAGTTGTGATTGAAGAAATGATCATTTTTTAGTTTTTTGGTATGCTAAGGTCGTTAATCTCCTATCATATGATCAATAACTTATGAATTTATTATTAAATATACTATATCAGCTAATGAGTGAAAAATCAGCAAACCATTTGTGCTTTATCACTTTATGCTTCTTAATAGAATTGAAAATTTTCTTGCACCATGAAAAGTCTATATAATCATGGATTTCAAAAACCAAGGTTTATTTTCCCAGTTTCCTTTAAGATTCTCTTGGACCAGTGGTCAGATATTTAGTTGTCTTAAGATGGTTTCAAAAGGCTCCACAATTTTAAAATGTTATTATCATGATCTCAACTTCACCACTCAAAATAATGGATGCCATGTAGGATTTTATATTCAACAACGGAGGAACATCTGTTGCTTTCATATTCATTACAAATTGGGATTGTGATGATTCCTCTTCTGTCTTTAGCAGGTTGATCATAGCTACCTTTGTTTAGGTTCATTCAAAGTGTTCCATTAACATTATTCTAACAATGCAGGGTTACGACTCTGAAAAGACAATTCAGGCATCTTTATGTTGTTGTTTCTGTACCGACCAAGGAGCAAAATGATTCTTTTAATGGCTCATACTTCAAGTGGGTATCTCAACCTTATACTTCATTAAGCGTATTTGCAGCAGTTTAGGTCTCCTATGAAAATGTGAAAAACTTTTATATAATTGGTCTTGCTTTGATTTTTGTTTTCGTCCCATCCTTGCTTCTCTAGGTTATCGAACACCATAAACATGGGAAGAATGAAAAATCTGTCAACAATTGATAGGTGTCGTTTCTCCTGCGGTCCAATTTTGGAGCATCTGTGAGATACCAGTATCGCCTAGAAACGAAATCCAGTCTCCTGGTGTAAGCTACCCGGAGACCATGTTTAATCCGAAGACAGTAAGTTGTGTGCCTAGTTCGCGCGAGTCTCCAATTTTAGTATCTCTTGTACATCCAATTTCCCCCTACTCGTGCATGTAGGATCACCATCAGGATGGCAAGAAGAATTGAAAAGGCAACCTCATCCATTGCATTTGCCTCAATAATAGCATGTTACAGAAATCTTGAATTGCTTGATTTGACTAGACAAGCTGTTATTGTGATAACTTTCATACCCGATGACCTTCGCAATGTTCAGCTATAGAAGTTATAGCTGATTATTTTGTGAACATTAACATTTTAGGAATGAGATTTCACAGATTATATTTTGTATTTTTAATTGATGAATCTATTTTTAAAAGTATATGAATGAATGCAATTTTCATTTTCTTCTGGCTAATCCTTATTTATTATATTGAAGAATGAATATTTTTTTTATTCAGAAATTGTTATTTTTGTTACCTCAATGTAATAAAATTAGTGTTTTTTTCTTTAATATGTATTTTATATGTCTAATTAATGAGAAGAAATTAGATGTGATAATATCAAGGATTGATTGATTAATCTTAAATCTTTTAGCAAAGGTATAATAATGAATAATAAATAAATTTTACTAAATATGACCAAAATTGATATGCATTAATAATCACAATTCATGAAATCAAATGGGCTTGTGATTTACTTGGTTGATCTTTTTTTGCGACCAACTTTTATTTTGGTCGCTATTAACAAATGTGATAAATAAAATTAATAATTTAAATATTAAATAGCATTCAAATAATTAATCATTAGCGTCAAAAAAGTTGGTTGCTAAAATGTATCATTTCAGCGACCAATACTAATTAGTGGTCGCTAATTTAGCAACCAAAAAAAAAATTTTGTCGCTAAAAGCCTCAGCGACGAGGCTACAACGACAAATCAGCGACCTAAAAATTTTTTGTCGCTATTTGCTTTAGCGTCCAAATTAACATTTTTAGCGACCAATTTTGTTGGTCGCTAATTACCAATTTTCTTATAGTGCCTCTTGGTTAGCTTGGGGCAGTTCTATAGGGCTTAACATCCCTAACGAACTTTCAAGTGGTATCAGAGCGGGATTCAAAAATTTAAGTTTGAAAACTTTTTGAATTTGATCCATGGCTAACCTTGGGAATCGTAACACTACAAAAGGGTATTCTATTACCCGACCTCCCCTGTTCGATAACCTACCTTTTGATTTTTGGAAAACCCGCATGTTAATGTTTTTAAAATCTACTTATTATCGCATGTGGATGCTTATCAAAGAAGGTTATTCTCCACCTTCTCATGAAATTAATGGTGTTAAAACTGAAGTTGCTTTTACTGAATGGACTTTTGATGAACAAGATTTAGCTCAATTGAATGCAAAATGTTTGAACTACTTTTTCTGTGCTTTAAAATCTGAGGATTACATGCATGTCTCCACTTGCAAAACTGGTAAAGAGATTTGGGATAAATTGTGCATCACCTATGAAGGTACTAATGAGGTTAAACAATCCCGTTTGAACATTCTCTTGCATGACTACGAACTTTTTCGTATGAAACCTCATGAATCGATTTCTGACATGTACACAAGGTTTACTCAGATAGTTACCTAACTGCATGCACTAGGAAAAGAACTTTCAAACTATGAAAAAGTTAACAAGATTTTGAGATATTTGCCTTCGTCGTATGATGCTAAAATCACTGCAACCACTGAATCTAAGAATTTGAACACTTATTCTATTGATAACTTGCTTGGCTCACTCATTGCTTACGAGCAAGGGGTGAATCAAAGAAATCTTGGTGCAGGTGAGAAGAAGAAGGAGAAAATAGTTGCATTAAAGGCGCACAAATCGGATTCTGAATCTTCCGGGTCTGAAAGCGATGAAGTTGTCTTCATTACAAGGCAATTCAAAAGCTTTATAAGGAAGAAACAAAAGCATCATCAAAATTGGAGAAAAGGTAAAGATCATAAACATGTTAAAGAATCTTCTTATGTTGTTTGCTATAATTGAAAGAAACCAGGACACGTGAAAACTGACTGCCCTACACTTAAAGACCACTCAAGCAAAGGAAAGGGTGAGGAGAAACCTAAGCTAAGGAAGGACAAGTTGAGAGTACAAAGGGTATTTTGGGCGGATTCGACATCAGATTCATCAGAGGCAGAACCAGAAGATGAGACATCAAAATTGTGCTTGATGGCAGACAACAATCCTGATCAAGAAGAGGTATGTGAACTTTCCTATGATCAACTTCTTGAAGTTTCAGAAAAAATTCATGCATCATATAGGAAATTAAAGAAAACCCATGCTAGCTTGAAATTAGAATTTTTAAATCTACAAAAAGAGCATGAAATTTTAATTAAATACCATCAAACGATTTATTCAAATCATATGACTTTACTTAATGAATTTGATGAGTTAAATAAAAAACATTATGAATTAGTTGAAAAGTATGATGCATTAAAAGTCTCACACACATCACTTGAATATGATTTTAAGAAGTTCAAGGAGAAAGAGAAAAATTTGAGGATTGAAAATGAAGTCTTAAAAAGAACAACTTTGAAGATTCAAAATGAATTAGAAGCATGTAAGAAAACTAGGATGACACCTACTTGTGATCAACTGCCAACACCTAGGAAGAGGAATTATAACTCAAACCACTTAAGAAATCCCTTTCCTGGAGTTAGATGTTTTTCATGTGGCATGCTAGGACACATCTCACACACTTGCACGATTCACCATAGTACACATTGGGTGTGGAGACCTAAGGTGCATGATCCACAGCATACCACACATGCATTGCATTCTTCACTTCATAAGAAGGAATCCAAACCATCTTTGGTTCCTAAATCTAACATTTGGTAATTTTGCAGGAGGGCTCTCACAAAAGGACTCGTGAGAGTATGTGGTATATGGACAGTGGATGCTCTCGACATATGACTGGTGATGCCAACCAGTTTGTTGTACTAGAGTCCATGACTGGAGGCAAGGTTACTCTTGGAGACAATACCACCAAGAAGGTGGTAGGCGCAGGTATAATTGGTAATTCCAAGAACTTTATGATTGAAAATGTTTTGCTTGTAGATGGATTGAAGCACAACTTGCTCAGCATCAGTCAATTCTGTGACAAAGGCTTCATCGTGCAATTATTTGCAAATTCATATATTGTAAGTTTAAGTAACAACACTATTTTACAGGGAAAGACGATCAACAACGTCTACATGCTTAATTTAAATAACATTAAATGTGCTGCTTCTTTTTACTTAAAAACTGTGATTGATGATTCTTGGTTGTGGCACAGGAGGCTTTGTCATGCAAGTATGAAAACCCTTAGGAAAGTGACCCAAAAGGACCTAGTTAGAGGTGTCCCCAAACTTAAGTTTTCAAAAGACCACCTTTGTGATCCCTGTCAATTAGGAAAGCAAGTCCACTCCACTTTTCACCCCATTAAGCACATTAGCACCTCTAGACCTTTAGAAGTCCTTCACATGGATTTGTTTGGACCCATTAGCACTACCAGCCTGTGAGAGAAAGTCTATGGTTTTATAATTGTTGATGACTACTCGAGGTTCACTTGGACTAGATTTCTTTCACATAAAAATGAGTCTTTTGAGGAGTTTAAAACTTTTTCTACTTGGATTCAGAAAAAGCTAGGTTGTGAGATTTTGACCATCCGTAGTGATCATGGGGGAGAGTTTGAAAATGAAAGAATTGAAGATTTTTGTGAGGACAAGGGGATTAGCCACAATTTTTTAGCTCCTAGGACCCCTCAGCAGAACGGGGTAGCTGAAAGGAAGAACAGGACCTTGGTGGAAGCCGCTAGAGCCATGCTTGCTAAGTATTCACTTCCAAAATACTTTTGGGCTGAAGCGGTTAACACAGCTTGTTATGTGTTGAATAGGGTGGACGTTAGAGCTAAATTATAGAAGACATCCTATGAGATCCTTAAGGGTAGGACACCCAATCTTTCCCACCTTCATATCTTTCGTTGTAAGGTTTTCATTCACAACAATGGGAAGTCTCACTTGGGAAAATTTGATCCTAAATTTGATGAAGGAGTATTCTTGGGATATTCTAGTGTTGGGAAGTCTTTTAGGGTGTTTAACAAGAGAACTTTGATGGTGGAAGAGACAACCCATATAGTTTTTGATGAGTCTGATCCTAAGAAACATGGAGTAGAAGATGATGATGTTGGAGAAATTACAAGTGGAGTAGAAAATTTGGGGAAGGGGAGAGAGCACCAAAGTAATGAAGGAGTAGGAGAAGTCACCCAAGGAGTACAAAATTTTGATGAAAGGGGTGAACCTTCACACACTTTGCCTAGAGATTGGAGATACTCTACAAGTCACCCTAAGGATTTGATCTTAGGAGACCCTTCTAGTGGAGTTAAGACTAGACATGGACTTAGGAATGAGGTGAACCACTCTGCCTTTATCTCTATGACTGAACCCACCACCATTTACCAAGCCCTTACTGATGAGTTTTGGATTTTAGCAATGCAAGAAGAATTGAATCAATTTGTTAGGAATGATGTTTGGGAGCTTGTAGAAAGACCTAAGGGACAAAGTGGGTCTTTAAGAACAAGGTGAATGATTCAGGAGTGGTGGTGAGGAATAAAGCAAGATTGGTGGCTAAGGGGTACAATCAAATAGAAGGGATAGACTTTGAGGAGACTTTTGCCCCTGTAGCTAGATTGGAAGCCATTAGAGTGCTATTAGCCTTTGCCTGTTATAAAGGATTTAAGCTTTTTCAAATGGATGTCAAGAGTGCCTTTTTAAATGGGGAAATAAAAGAAGATGTTTTTTTAGAACAACCTCCAGGTTTTGAGAGCTCCCAATTTCCAAATCATGTTTTTAAATTAAAAAAGGCTTTGTATGGTTTAAAGCAGACACCAAGAGCTTGGTATGAGAGGCTTAGCACATTTTTACTAGAGAGGGATTTTGTCAAGGGGAACGTAGACACCACCCTTTTTCTTAGGAGAGTTGGAGATGATTTACTCATTGTTCAGATTTATGTGGATGATATACTCTTTGGATCTTCTAATAAAAAATTGTGTGATGATTTTTCTAAAACAATGAGTAGAGAGTTTGAGATGAGTTTGATGGGAGAGTTGTCCTACTTTTTAGGGTTTAGCATAAAATAATTGGAGGATGAAACTTTTCTAAATCAAACAAAATACATAAAGGACATTTTGAAGAAATATGAGATGGACAAAGCTAAGCCAATTAACACTCCCATGACTTCTAGTGCTCCATTAGATAAGGACCCAAGTGGTAAGTCTGTTGATCAGAAGAAGTATAAAGGAATGATTGGATCTTTACTTTACTTGACTGCGAGCCGAACTGATAACATGTTTAGTGTTTGCCTTTGTGCTAAATTTCAAGATGACCCTAAAGAGTCCCACTTTACTGCTGTTAAGAGACTTTTTAGATACCTTTTGGGGACATAAGGCTTAGGGATTTGGTACCCTAGACACAACACTTCTTTTGAGATTATTGGATTTTCTGACTCTGATTTTACAGGATGCAAGGTGGATAGGAAGAGCACATCAGGAACATGTCAATTCATTGGACAGTCTTTAGTTATTTGGTCTAGTAGGAAGCAAAACTCTGTTGCTCTTTCCACTACTGAAGCTGAGTACATCGCTCTTGGAAGTTGTGTGGCCCAAGTCCTTTGGTTGAAACAATAGGTATTGGATTTAGGATTACCTGTAGGCACCATCTCAATCTTTTGTGATAATACTAGTGCCATATGCATCTCTAAGAATCCTATCCAACATTCAAGGACTAAGCACATTGATATTAGGCATCACTTCATTAGAGATCATGTGACTAAGGGAGACAATGAGTTACACCATGTGACAACTCAGAATCAATTGGCTGACATCTTTACTAAACCACTGGCCTTCGACACTTTCAGTTCTTTAAGGACCAGATTGGGTGTGATTGACATAAATGCATGAAACTTGATCTTTTAGTTATTTGCTTTTGCTTTTATTTTTTATTAGTTTTTAGTGTGTTTTATTTTTCTTTTGTTACTTTTTCTTAGTCTTCAAAATCATCGCTGAAATGATATTATATTTATTGTCCTTGCTTTTGAAAATTTGTAGTCAATGTGGTTTTCATCTCCTAATCTCCTAGATGAAAAAAATATTTTGTGATTGTGTCTCTTTCTCTAACCTATTTTTAGTGGCATAGTTTTCTTTTCTAATAAAAAATCTATCTTAAATTAAAGATTGTTTATGAAATTGAGATATTTTCTTAAGCTTGCTTAAGCAAATCTATCTTGTATTTATAATGTTTAAAGTCTTTTTGTCACATCAAGATCCCTCGTTACTCTTGTCTTTGATTATTAATTCTACTTGTGGTAATTCTTCCTTATGTTAGAGAGAGAGCTCCTATTCTCTAATATCTGAGAAGATATATTCACAACTAAGATTTTTTAAGAGGTTATAAAAGAGAATATAGCTTGAAAAAATTAAAAAAAAATTGGCCAATGATGCCAACAAAAGAAGCGCAAAGACGCAAAAATTAAAAAATATACACAAAAGTGTATCGAAAATAAAAAAGATGCACAAAGCGCCACTCAAATTGACAAGAGGCATAAAATGAGCCCACTCAAAAGCAAGCTATTCTCTCTTTTTAAATCTTTTAGAACTTAGAAGTTTTGGTTCTCAAAGGCTTGATTTGGATTGTTTTGCGATTGTGACAAATTTATTTTGGTTCATTATTTTATAAAGATAGTTTTTTCTTAATCCAAGTGATGGATGGATTTTTTTTTCATATCCAATTAATTCTTTGAGTTAGTTCATTGATTTCAAAAGATGATTCTACCCTAAGAAAACGTCTGAACTAAGGGTAACCATGATCGGATATTCTACTATTCTATGGATTGATGAGATTGTTAACTCATTAACTCACAAGTTTTTAAATCAATCACATGGACTACTATATTATTTTCATGCCTTATTTAAAAAAAAAATTGTGATTTACTATTGTTCTTTTGTGTTCCCTCCTTTTTGATATGTCAAAAGGGGGAGAAGTTTATGATGTCCTTTTTGTCGATCCTGAACCTTTACTGCTAATTATTTTCATAGTGTTTTGCCATCATCAAAAAGGGGGAGATTGTTGCAAACCTATTTTCATGACTTGTGTTTTGATGATTGACAAACACTATTGATTTCTTGGACTACTTGTTTCTTCTAACTTTTCAGGAATCGAAGATCGGACGAACAAACGAAGCTAGTTCAGGATTGCGTAGGTTTAGGGTTGAGTCAGTCTGTACTTTTATTTTTCACTTCTTGAGTCTACTTGTAATGTTCAAAGAGAGTAATGCTAAGTAACCCTACACACACACACTTGAGAGACTTAGAATTTTTGTTTTTACTCATATCGGCCAAGACGATTTTTACATCGTCCTGGACGATCAGGCTTAAAATAGAAAGTATAAATAAGGATTCTTAATTAAGGCAGCCATCATTAACATATCGTCCTGGATGATACGTGTATCGACTAGGACAATAAGCTCAAAACAAAAAAAAGTTGCCGCCATAGATAATTAAGGTATACAGTATTTTTAAATTATCGGCAAGGATGATCATTGATCAGCCTGGACGAAATTCTCAAATTATGTCTTAATTGATCAGGAAATCAAAGGAGTAATTAAAGATGATTGATATGATCATATCGTTCTAGACGATCGCAGGATCGGCCAGGACGATCCATTCAAAAACTTTAAGTTACTTCAGGATGATAAATATCGGCCAGCTCGTATTCAGGGCGATGCTCTGGATGATTTTCCTCTTATTTGAACTGATCGGCCGGGACGATCGTGATATCGGCCGGGACGATCGTGAGATCGGCCTGGACGATCAAGTCAATTTTTAATCGTCGAATTTTTCATCCAGGGCGATGCTCTGGCCGATCTTCTGAGTTTTGTACTGATCGGCTATGCTGATGTCCATATCGGCATGGATGATAATGTCGGCAACTTGTAATTAATGAGCTCCTTTGAAGCTCTTCTATTTAAGAACTCTTGTTCAACATTTTGTAAGACCTTTTGGCTGCTGCCTTGACCTGAGAAGGCCTTGAGGAGAGAAAGAGAGAGAGGGAGAGAGAGAGGATCTTGTGAGGGGGAGCTTGTGAGGGGATTCACAAGGGTTACTTTAAGGATTGCTCTGCTTGTTCTTCGTCTAGAATTTCTCATCCGTGGAAGGGTCGGTAGATGAAAGGAGTTAGCTTTTGGTTGTAGTTCTCTGCTAGCTTCAGGAGGAAGCAAAAGGAGGTAGGTTCTCTGCCTTGCCGGGGTGGCAAAAAGAAGGTGCTTTGTAAAGGCTTCTCCGCCTAGCTGTGGGGGCTGAAGGAGAGTCACGTTTATTGTGCAATACTCAGAGGGCACCTCTGGGGAGTGGACGTAGGTCGAGTTGACCGAACCACAATAAATTTTCGTGTTCTTGTTTTCTTGCTTCTGCACTTTTATTTCCGCATTTATTTTTGTGCTGTGATTTTGGTTTATGTGAGTTTTATTCTTGTGAAAAGAAATTTTTAAAATACCAATTCACCCCCCCCCCCTCTTGGTTAGCTTGGGCCAGTTCTATAGGGCTTAACATCCCTAACGAACTTTCAATTGGGTCAGGTATAATTGGTAATATTAAAAACTTTTTCATAGAAAATGGGCTATTGGTAAAAGGCTTAAAGCATAATTTGTTAAGTATAAGTCAATTATGTGATAAAGGGTACAGTGTCAAATTCTTTCCTACTAGCTGCATATTAAACCTTAATAGTAAAGATGTTTTGAATGAAAAAAGGGTAAATAATATTTATATGCTAGATTTGAATTGCTTTCATACTCCTACTACTTTTTGTTTGAAAATTATATCTGATGAGTCATGGCTTTGGCATAGGAGACTTTGTCACTCTAGCATGAAAAGCCTTAGAAGAATTACCCAAAAAGAATTAGTGAGAGGTATACCAAAACTAGACTTTACTAAGGACCACCTTTGTGATGCATGTCAATTAGGTAAACAAGTGAAGTCCTCTTTTTAAAGAAATAAGGATCTTAGAATAAGTAAACCATTGGAAATTTTGCATATGGATCTTTTTGGGCCAATCAGAACTGTAAGTCTAGGAGGGAAGGTATACATAATGATTAAACTAGATTCATTTGGGTTAGATTTCTATTTCATAAGACTGAATCATTTGAGGAATTTAGAAATTTTGCAATTTGGATTCAAAGAAAAGTTGGGTGTGAGATCATTAATATACAAAGTGATCATGGATGAGAACTTGAAAATGAATGATTTGAAGATTTTTGTAAAAAAATAGAATTAATCACAACTTTTATGCACCTAGAACCCCTCAACAGAATGGGGTAGTTAAAAGGAAAAATAGAACATTAATTGAAGCCGCTCGAGCAATGTTGGCAGAATACTCACTTCCAAAATATTTTTGGGCTGAGGCGGTTAGCACTGCATGTTATGTTCTGAATAGGGTGAATGTGATATCTAAATTAAATAATACACCCTATAAGTTGCTTAAGGGAAGAACACCTAATTTTAGTCATTTGCATGTTTTTGGTTACAAGGTGTTCATTCATAATAATGGAAAATTTGCCTTAGGAAAATTTGATCCAAAATCAGATGAGAAAATTTTTTTTAGATACTTAAGTGTCGGAAAATCTTTTAGAGTATTCAATAAAAGAACTTTGAGAATTGAAGAGACCCCACATGTTATTTTTGATGAAATTGGAAATTTGGAAGAGCCAAAAGTTGTAGAAGATGAGATTGAGGATAACTCCCAAAAGATTGATAAGATAAATTTGGAAGAAAATTTAGAAGAAAGATTGGAAGAAAATTTGGAGATAAAAAACCCTTTGCCTAAAGATTTGAGATTTTCTAAAAACCACCCAAAGGAGTTAATAATTGGTGAACCTAGTGAGGGTGTAAGGACTATGCATGGATTAAACAAAGAAGTCAATCATTCAGCCTTCATTTCAATAATTGAACCCACTAATATTGATCAAGCACTTTCGGATGAATTTTGGATTTTGGCCATGCAAGAAGAATTGAATCAATTTGTGAGAAATAAAGTTTGGGAATTAACTTAAAGGACAAAGGATCAAAGTGTAGTTGGAACTAAGTGAGTTTTCAAAAAGAAAATGAATGACTCAGGAGTAGTAATTAGGAATAAGGCTAGATTAGTTGCTAAGGGGTATAATCATATTGAAGGGATTGATTTTGAGGAGACTTTTTTCTCTGTAGCTAGACTTGAAGCAATTAGAGTTTTTTTAGCCTTTGCCTGTTTTAGAGGATTTAAATTATTTCAAATGGATATCAAAAGTGCCTTTTTAAATGGGGTAATTCAAGAAGATGTTTTTTGTAGAACAACCACCTAGATTTGAAAATTTTAAATACCCAAATCATATTTTTAAGTTAAAAAAGGTATTATATGGATTTAAACAGGCAGCTAGAGCGTGGTATGAGAGGTTGAGCACTTTCCTACTTGAAAGATCATTTGAAAAAGAAAATGTGGATACAACACTTTTTTTGAAGAAATTTGGAAAAGATATACTCATTGTTCAAATTTATGTGGATGACATCATTTTTGGATCTTCAAATAAAAATATTTGTGATGAATTTTCTAAAATAATGAGTAGTGAATTTGATATGAGTTTAATGAAAGATTTAAGTTACTTTCTAGGCTTTAGCATTAAGCAAATTGAGGAATATACTTTTCTTAGTCAATATAAATATCTTAAAGACATCCTCAAAAAGTATGAAATGGACAATGCTAAACCTGTTAATACACCAATGAGTTCCTCAGTTCAGCTGGATAAGGACCCTAAGGGAAAATCGGTTGATCAAAAGAAATTCAGAGGGATGATTGGATCTTTACTTTACTTGACTTCTAGCCAACCCGATATCATGTTTAGTGTTTTCTTGTGTGCAAGATTTCAATCAGATCCAAAAGAATCGCATTTGACAACAGTGAAAAGGATTTTAAGATATCTGTTAGGAACTCAAAACTTAGGAATTTGGTATCCTAAGTTTAGCACTTCTTTTGAAATAATTGGTTATTCAGATTCTGACTTTGCAGGTTGTAGGGTGGATAGAAAAAGTACTTCTGGAACATGTCAATTTATTATAAATTCTTTAGTGTCTTGGTCCAGAAGAAAACAAAATTCAGTAGCCCTATCTACTGCGGAAGCTGAATATATTATATTAGGAAGTTGTTTGGCACAAGTACTTTGGTTGAAACAACAGTTGATTTATTTAGGATTAACTATAGGCACTATTCCAATTTATTGTGACAATACTAGTTTTATTTGCATTTCCAAAAATCCTATTCAACATTCAAGAACCGAACCATATAGAGATAAGGCATCATTTCATAAGGGATCATGTATCCAAAGGAGAAATTGAACTCACCCATGTTTATACTAAAAATTAACTTGCAGACATTTTTACAAAATATTTAACCTTTGATACTTTCAGTGCATTAAGAACAATGCTTGGTTTGATTGATTTGAATGCTTAAATAAAAATATTTTTGCAACATTGATGTTTGTTTTTGTAGTTTAATATTTTTGTGATTTTTTGTATTTTTTGAGTTTGCTTTGAGTGATTTTTGGTTTAGAGTCTGTACATTTTCATTGTTCATTTTATTTTTTTGTTTTATGTATTTATTTTAATTAAAAAAAAAACAAAAATTCAAAAATTTTGAGTGTTGATTGTCCGGGACAAATTTTTTTTTTCATACGGGATGATGTGTTGAAATGCGTGAAATTGTTAGATTTTGGAACTAATTCGTGCAGTTCTTTAGTTTTTATAACTTCGTTTGTACGATCGTTTGAGGCGAAATTTTGTGTAACTGTGCGTCGAATGGGAAAAACAGTTAAATGGATAAGGTAGTTTTTATTTTTGAACTTTCTATGTACAAACCTCAAGTTTGTCTGGACGAACATGTGGCGGTTCGATGTAGGGGACGGTTTTAACTGCCATTAAAATGATCATAAATATTGATCGTCTGGACAAAATTATTTTGTCTGTACGATCATTCTGGTCAAAAGTCTAAATGAAAAGACACATCATAAGTTGTGTTGATTACAAAAAGTTGTTTTATTTTGGAATAATTCTATCATTTGTACAAAAAAAATTTGTACATGATGAAACAAAATTTTCGTCCGTGACAAAAATTTTTGTCCAGGACGAACATATCATTTTCTTTAAATAAGAGGGCTTTCTAACTCAACAATCACACTTCCAAACTTCTCTTTCAATCCCTTTCGTGTTCTAGATCTCTCAATGGCAAGTTCTAGCAAGTGTTAGAAGATCCTAGCCAAGAAACCCCATAGGAATCCATAAGAAAATTTCTTATCCAAAGCAAATTAGGATTCTTTTCCAAGGTTTGCATCCGCCAAAATAACCCCTTCTCGTATTCTCATACAAGATGAAATTACCTACAAGGTAATGCACTTGTTCGCTTCCACACAATTTGACTTCATTCTCACACTCATCCACCTCTACAACAAAGAGACTTTCAATTACTTTTTGGCCAACATGTCTTTTAACTCCGACCACTCCACTGTTCGTTCATTTGTTTTCGAACAAAATGTAGAAATCATCAAGCATGACTTAGGTGCTTTTCTAAATTTAAGAACTGAAGGACTTAGAGACCATTCCTTAAACACTTCTGATGAATATAAATGGTTTGAAATAAATAGGGTGATTAGAGGAAATAGTAAAGATGATCATGTTGCTAGAGTTTCTAGACTTCTCTAAAACGCTCGAATCATCCAGCACATTCTTAGAACATCAATCATTCATAAAGATGGTGATAGAGTAAACATTACTCATCTACTTTCTATAGTGACCTTCCTAATCATGAAAGATGAGCCTATAGATGAAGCCCAACTTATCTTAGACTACCTTTATGGGCTTTCAGAAATTGGCCATGCAGATCAGAAAAGGAAAAAAAAATATTGCTTTAGGCCACTTAGTCACCTATGTCTTGGAGAAGAAATATCATCTAGTGCATCCGGATCAAGAGTACGAAGAACTGCTCTACTACAATGATGCATCTTTTAGAGCGATCTTCAAGGAAGATAAAGGGAAATCACGTGTTGCTAGTGATTCAGATGAAGAAGAATAAGGAGCACCCGCATCTGCTAGTCAACCAAATTATAATAATTTGCTTGAAAGATTTGATAGACTTGAGACTCATTTTGATCAGTGCTTTGATCTTATTGAGGCTCAATTTCAGCAGCAGCAAAGTGACATTGGTTTCATGAAGGAGCAATTAAATGATATTAACACCAATGTGATGCTAATGAGTTCATATTATAACTTCTTTGTTGGTGTTCCTCCTCCTCCTCCTCCAGATCAAGGTCCTATGTGATTGTATTAGTTATCTTTATATATGTTTTTCTGTAGTTTGCTTATGTTTTAGGAAGTTGATTGTATCTTTCATTATGTTTATGTTTTGTATTGATTTCATGTGATGATTGTACAATCCTTAATTTGATATCAATATACGTTATTTTTGCTTTAGATTGAGTTGTTTTTTGAAATGTATATTGATCTTTATGAATTTCATAAGATTTTTTAATCTTAATTGTGCTTTAACCTTAATTGTATGTTAAAATTAAATTCATTAAAAAATCTAGTTATTCTAAATTTAATTAATGCTTAAAACCTTATATTATTAGAATTTTTATTTTCATGTCTCTCATTTAAACTACATTATTTTTAATATTATTATTGCAATTTAGATGGTTTCTTATTTTGTATTTGACTTTTCAAATGTGTTTATGCACTTAGAAAAATTTGAAATTTTAGATTATTGATTTTGAAATGAATTCAATTACTTTTGAAAATTGTACAAATGTACAAAAATCAAAAAAGAATGCGCAAAAGTTCACAAATGTGAAAAAGAGGTACAAAATGAGCCCAAAGTAAAAAAGAATCACAAAAATGTGCCATAAATTTGAAAAAGATGAGCAAAGCGACACATGTGGTAGTTACTTCTTTCCAAACTCTTTTAATCTCTTAATTCAAATTGATCTAATGTTCATTTATACTTATTAAAATTTGAAAGATACAATTTTTTTATTCATCTTTCTTGCAATGATTTTTTTTATTTAAATGTCTAAATTGACTCATATCTTTGATAAATTCTTCTTAGTTTCAATGTTATATCACTTCTTAAATTCTATGAATTTCTATGATTTGCCTAATGTTTTAATTTTATTTGCATATCTTATATTAATCACTTTCAATGTTAAATTTTTAAATGAATTTCATATAATAACTTATATTTATGATCTTATTTATTCTTTACTTTTTGTTGTTGTCAAAAAGGGGGAGAAATTGTTTGTATTGTTCTTTTATTTTGATGTTTTATTTATGAAAATTGTTTGTCTTATTCTTGTGTATTGATCTAGTGTTTTCCGTATTTCTTTGTGTTGTTGTATTTTATGTGTGTAAAAAATTTGAAAAACAAATTTTTTTTTTATTTAAAAATGCCTCCTTATTTTCATGTATTCATCATTTCATGGGGAGTTTATGAGATTCTTAGAATTTAAAATTTTATAAACAATAATTGTTTTGTCATCATCAAAAAGAGGAGATTGTTAAGAGAGTTGCTATTTGCATGTTTTACATTCTTGCAACTTGTATAGTTTTGATGATTCAAAATATTATTATTTTATGTGAAGTTATCTCCTAATATTTTATAGAAAATTTGCATTTGCTCCTATGTGTACTAACATTTCAGGCGAATCAAACTCCCAACTACAAAGACTTCAAATCAAATTCAGATGGAAACTATTTGCAATTTTAAAGCTTATAAATGTTATTTGAATTGAGAGGGAGTGATTGTAATTGAGTGAATAAAAACACACATACATACTTAAAGGAGATCTTAATTTTTTAATGATTGTACGAAACAATTTTCGTTCATACGGGATGATCAGACAGTTATCTCCTAGTAAAAGCACATGGAACGAATAGGAACTGCAAAGAAATTTTTCTAACTCTTGATCGTCCAGGACGAAATATTTTCGCCCTGGGACGACCTAGGCTCTGTAAAAATTTCATCCAGACAAAATCATTTTCATCCCAGGACGGCATGGGCTCTGTATAAATTTTGTCCAGATGAAACATTTTCGTTCCAGGATGATGGAACCGACTTAGACAGTTTTCTTATTTCGTTCTGTAGTTTTTGGAAACCACCTTGTGATAACCGTTCGTACCTGACAAACTTTATTCGTACGGGACGATCATAGTGTACGAAATTATTTCGTACACATATACATTAGGTTCTTTTCCTAGGCTTTTAAGTAAAATCGTCCGGGACGATTTTCGATCGTACGGGACGATCATGTGCATAATAACTTGAAATTTGCCATTTTTAGATGGTTTTTCTTGTCTCTTCTATATATAGGCTATTCTAAACTGTAACTTAATCTTTTTGCTTACTGATCTTTGTGCCTATTGAGAAGAGAGTCAAGGAGAGAGTGTGAGAGAGCATTTGAAGGAGATTTCTTGCCATTGGAGCTTGAAGGTTTCACTTGGTACTCAAGGGTAAGAGTTTCTACTTTTAAGTTTGTGATTACTTCACTCTTCTTTCTTTTCTTTTAGATTGGACTTGTGAAGAAGATCTTCAAGGAGATCCGGTTCTCTGCCGACACTTGGAAAATGTGAACAGCCACGGGTTCTCTGCCCACACTAGGAGAGTGTGAAAGGATGAGGGGTTCTCTGCCTACACCTGGAGTGTGTGAAATGACGAACGATTCTCTGTTGACATTGGGGGAGTGTGAAAGGACGACGATACTCTGCCAACACTTGGGATAGTGTGAAAGGATGAACGATTCTCTGTCGACATCGGGGGAGTGTAAAAGGATGACGGTACTCTGCCAACACTTGGGATAGTGTGAAAGGATGAACGATTCTCTGCCAACACCGGGAGAGTGTAAAAGGATAGATGTTTCTCTACCGACATCGGGGGAGTGTGAAAGGACGACGGTACTCTGCCAACACTTGGGATAGTGTGAAAGGACGAACGGTTCTCTACCGACATCGGGGGAGTGTGAAAGGATGACGGTTCTCTGCCGCACCAGGTAGTGGTGAAAAGAGTTTGTAAAGGCTTCTCCGCCTTGCTGTGGGTACAAAAGGAGAGTCACTAGTGGTATTAGTGCAATACTCGGAGGGTGCCTCCAGGGAGTGGATATAGGTCTGGTTTTGACTGAACCACTATAAACTTTGGTGTCTTTTATTTTCCGCTGCTTATTTACTTTTTGTGCTTAAACTTTGTGATTGAAAAATATTTTCTAGAAAAACTCACAAATTAAATTTTTATTTTCTTTTAATTTTAAAAGAGTGCTAAAAATTTTAATTATCAATTCACCCCCCCCCCCCCTCTTGGTTAGTCGTGGGACATTAATTAGGCTTAACATCCTAATTCTTATTAAATGAGTTTTAATAATAAGCATACTGGAATTTATATCATTTATTTGTTCTCGCATAAATCCCATATCTTAAGTGTACTGTATATCCTGCTGCTGCATATGAGCTTCAATTTGATCAAACCTTTGATCAAAGTGAGTCTCTAAATGGTCAAATCTTTGAACCAAATCCTGATAATTTGGTTCATTAGTAGGTGCAGGTGCAGCTTCATATATAGGATTTTTGGAAATGCAAATAGCACTAGTGTTATCACAATAAATTGAAATAGTGCCTATAGTTAATTCTAAATTAATCAACTGTTGTTTCAATCAAAGTACTTGTGCCACACAACTTCTTAATGCAATGTATTCAGCTTCTGCAGTAAATAGGGCTACTGAATTTTGTTTTCTACTGAATCAAGAGACTAAAGAATTTCCAATAAACTGACATGTTGTAGAAGTACTCTTTCTATCCACCCTATAATCTGCAAAGTCAGAATCTGAATAACCAATTATTTCAAATGAAGAGCTAAATATAGGATACCAAATTTTTAAGTTTTGAGTTCCTAACATATATCTTAGAATCCTTTTTACTTCTATCAAATGTGATTCTTTTAGATCTGATTAAAATCTAGCACATAAACAAACACAATATGATATCAGGTAGGCGCTAGCCCAATGATCCAATAATTTCTCTAAATTTTTTTTGATCAACATATTTTCCCATAGGGTCCTTATCCAACTGAACTGAGGAACTTATAGGTGTACTAACAGGTTTAGCATAGTCCATTTCATACTTTTTGAGGACGTCCTTAACATACTTTGACTGACTAAGAAATGTACCTTCCTCAATTTGCTTAATGCTAAATCCTAGAAAGTAACATAAATCTCTCATTAGACTCATATCAAATTCATGACTTATTATTTTAGAAAATTTATCACAAATTTTTTTCTTTAAAGATCCAAAGATAATGTCATCCACATAAATTTGTACAATGAGTATATCCTTTCCAAATCTCTTCAAAAAGAGAGTTGTATCCACACTTCCTTTTTCAAATGATCTTTCAAGTAGGAAGGTGCTCAACCTCTCATACCAAGCCCTAGGTACCTGTTTCAATCCATATAATGCCTTTTTTAACTTGAAAATATGATTTGGGTATTTAGAATTTTTAAAACTTTGTGGTTGTTCTACAAAAACATCTTCTTGAATTACCCCAATTAAAAAGGCACTTTTTTATCCATTTTTTTTTGAGAAAATGCCAATAGCAATAATTTTATTAAAAAATAGGTAGCAATTTGAAATAATTTAAATCCTCTAAAATAGGCAAAGGCTAACAAAACCATAATTGCTTCAAGTCTAGCTACAGGAGAAAAATTCTCCTAAAAAACAATTCCTTCAATCTGATTAAACCCCTTAGCAACTAATCTAGCCTTATTTCTAATGACCACTCCTGAGTCATTCATTTTATTTTTGAATATCTACTTAGTTCCAACTACACTTTGATCCTTTGGCCATGTATTTAATTCCTAAACTTTATTTCTTACAAAATGATTTAATTCTTCTTGCATGGCCAAAATCTAAAATTCATCCGAAAGTGCTTGATCAATATTAGTGATTTTATTATTGAAATGATGGCTGAATGATTGACTTCTTTGTTTTATTCACGCCTAATCCTTACACCCTCACTAGGTCCACCAATTATCAACTCCTTTGGATGGTTTTTAGAAAATCTCAAATCTCTAGGCAAAGGGTTTTCTATCTCCAAATTTTCTTCCAAAATTTCTTCCAAATTTATTTTATCAATCTTTTGGGAGTTATCCTCAATCTCATATTCTATAATATTTGGCTCTTCTAAATTTCCAGATTCATCAAATACAACATGTGTGGTCTCCTCAATTATCAAAGTTCTTCTATTGAATACTCTATAAGATTTTCAACATTTGAGTATCCAACAAAAATTTTTTCATCTGATTTTGAATCAAATTTTTCTAAGGCAGATTTTCCATTGTTATGTATAAACACCTTGCAACCAAAAACATGCAAATGAGACAAATTAGGTATTCTTCTTTTTAGCAACTCATAGGGTGTTTTATTTAATTTAGATCTCACATTCACCCTATTCAGAATATAACATGCAGTGTTAACCGCCTCAGCCCAAAAGTATTTAGGAAGTGAGTATTCTGCCAACATTGCTCGGGCAGCTTCTATTAATATTTTATTTTTCTTTTTGACTACCCCATTCTGCAGAGGGGTTCTAGGTGCATAAAAGTTGTAATCAATTCCTTTCTCCTTACAAAAATCCTCAAATCTTTCATTTTTAAATTCTCCTCCATGAACACTTTGTATAGTCACGATTTCACATCCAAGTTTTCTTTAAATCCAACTCAAAAAATTTCTAAATTCCTCAAATGATTCACTCTTATGAAATAGAATGTGAATCTTAAGTGATCATCCATAATCATAAATCTGTATACCTTTCCTTCTAGACTTACAGTTTCAGCTGGTCCAAAAAGATCCATATGCAAAATCTCTAATGATTTACTAGTTCTAAGATTCTTATTAGACTTAAAAGAGGACTTTACTTATTTTTCTAATTGACATGCATCACAAAGGTGGTCCTTAGTAAAGTCTAGCTTTGGTATACCTCTCATTAAGTTCTTTTGGATAATCCTCCTAAGGTTTTTCATGCTAGAATGACAAAGTCTTCTATGCCAAAGTCATGACTCATCAGAAATAGTTTTTAAACAAAAAACAGTAGGAGTTTGAATGCAATTCAAGTCTAGCATATAAACATTGTTTACCCTTTTACCATTCAAAACATCATTTCCATTTAGGCTTAAGATGCAGCTAGTAGGAAAAAATTTTATACAATATCCTTTGTCACATATTTGGCTTATACTTAACAAATTATGCTTTAAGCCTTCTACCAATAATAAATTTTCAATATAAAAATTCTTTAAATTTCCAATCATACATGTCCCAATAACCTTCCTTATGGTGTTATCTCCAAGTGAACCTTGTCTCCACTCCTGCCTTCCAAAGATATGAATTGTCCAGTATCTCCAGTCATATGCTTTGAGCATCCGCTGTCCAGGTACCATATGCTCTCACGATGTCTTGTGTGAGAGCGACCCTGCAAGAATATCAAATGTTAGACCTGGGAAACCAAACAAGTTTGGGTTGACCTTTTGGCAATTTATAAATAGATGCATGTATGATATGTCTAGGGTTATGCGTCTTAAGTTTTCACACTATATAATTTTTATTCTTCAAAGTATAGGTGTGAGCTATGTGTCCAATTAATCCACAATTATTATATTTGACTTTTGAAAATGAATTCATAAGTCTTCTACCATTCATTTGTTTATTAAGGGATTTCATAAATTTATGATACAAAATAGGATTAGTGAAATCTTCAAGTTTTGGGAGTCCTATTATCCTCGAGAGCTTTTATCTTTAAAATATAAAATAAATTCATATCTTCCAAAATTTGATTCGTATAATTTGATCTATAAATTTTGCTCTCTGATTCATCCTTAAAATTTTTAAAATCTTTTTCAAGTTCTGCATAGGATGATTTTAAATTTTTATTATTTATATTCAAGTCATCAAACTCATCAAGTAATTTCATGTTATTGTCATCAATTATAGCATGATCTTTCCTAAGAATTTCATGATTCTTTTATAGTTCTTAAAATTCTAAACTTAGACTAGCATGCATTTTCTTCATTTTCCTATATACATCATGCATGTGTTTAGAAACTTCAAAAAGTTCATCATAACTTAAGTCACATACCTCTTATTGATCTGACAGATCAAGACTATCATCCATTAAGCACAGATTAGTGACTTCCTCTTCCTTTTCTGTCTCTAACGAGTCCGAAGCTGAGTCCGCCCAAAAAGCTTGTTGGAATTTCTTCTTGCCCTTCTTCACAAAAGGTTTCTCCTCTACCTTTTCTTTGCTAGGAGTGGCTTTGAGTTTTGGGCAATCTGTCTTAATATGTTCAGGTTTCCTGCACTCATAGTAAATCACATCATTTGAAACCTTAGAATTTCTATTGAATTTACCTTTATTCTATTGCTGGCGTCTCCTTTGCTTCCTTTTCAGAAAGCTTTGAATTATTTAGCCATTAATACGATGTCGTCTTCATCCTCAAGTTGTGAGTGTTCACTCTCAGACTCCTCCACTTTCAGTGCTTTGTTCTTCTCCTTTCATGGTTCACCTGTATCATTCTTTCTTTGGCTAACTCCTTGCTCGTAAGCAATTAGCGAACCAAGAAGATTATCAATAGAGTAAATGTTTAGATCTTTAGACTCTATAATTACAGTAATTTTAGCATCATAAGCAGTAGGAAAACAACAAAGAATCTTATTAACCATTTTAATATTCGTTAGTTCTCTACCCAATGCATGTAAAGAGGTAACTATTTGTATGAATCTTGTGTACATATCAGAAATGGATTCATTAGGCTTAATGTGAAACAGTTTATAATCATGCAACAAGATATTAAGTCTGGAATTCTTAACTTCATTAGTCCCCTCATACGTTATACAAAGTCTATCCCATATGTCCTTTCCACTCTTGCAAGTAGAAACTCGCATGTAGTCTTCTGATTTAAGAGCACAAAAGAAACTATTCAAACATTTGACGTTTAAGTCATGTTCTTCTACTGTCCAGTCTATAAAAGGTGTTTCAACTCTAACTCTATCAACTAGTCTAGTTGGCTTTGTATATCCTTCCTAAACTAAGATCCACATTCGGTATTCAAGTGATTGTAAAAATGTAGACATGCATGTTTTTCAAAAATCAAAAGGAATATTTTCGAACAATGGAGTTCTAGTTATAGAGTAACCCTCAGGTGTATTTCGGTTTCCAAATGTATCCATCTACGTTAATTAAAAAGTAGTCTAAACTTATAATTTTGAAGCAAATCTTTGATACCACTTGTTGATACTTCTTCACTATGAATTAGGTTGTTAAACCTAAGCTTATGTCCCAGCTGCTAACCAAGAGGGGGGGGGGGTGAATTGGTAATTAAAAAATTTTACCCTCTTTTAAAATTTAAAACCAAGAATTTAACTTTAGTGAATTTTATAGAAATTTTTTTTCAACCACAAGTTAGAAATAGTAAAATAAAAAATAGCAGAAAAATAAAAGACACGAGATTTATAGCGATTCGGTCAAAAACAACCTACATTCACTCCCCGGAAGCACCCTCTGAGTATTGCACTAATACCACTAGTGACTCTGCTTTTGCACTCACAGTAAGATGGAGAGGCCTTTACAAAACTCTCTTCCACCACTACCCGGTGCAGTAGAGAACCGTCATCCTTTTACACTCTTCCCAGTGTTGACAGAGAACCGTCCATCCTTTCACACTCTCCCGGTGTAGGCAGAGAACCCTTCATCCTTTCACACTCTCATAATATGGGTAGAGAACCCTTCTTCCTTTAACACTCTCTAGTGTGGGTAGAGAACCCTTCGTCCTTTCACACTCTCCTAGTATGGGCAGAGAATCGTCCATCCTTTCGCACTCTCCCGATGTAGACAGAGAACCCTTCGTCCTTTCACACTCTCCTAGTGTGGGCAGAGAACCCTTCATCCTTTCACACTCTCCAAGTGTGGGCAGAGAACCCTTCGTCCTTTCACACTCTCCTAGTATGGGAAGAGAACCTTTTAGCTGTTCACAATCTCTAAGTGTTGGCAGAGAACCGGATCTTCTTGATAGATCTTCTTCACAAGAAATTTAGAAGGAAGAGATAAAAGAGTGAAGTAATCAAAAAACCAAAAGTATAGACTCTTACCTCTGAGTACCAAGTGAAACATTTACGTTCCAATGATAAGAAATCTCCTTCAAATACTCTTTCATACTCTCTCCTTAACTCTCCTTTCAATTGGCACGAAGATCAGTGAGCAAAAAGATTAAGTGGAAGTTTATATTGGACTTTATAAAGGAAAGACACAAAAAAGTCCAAAAACTGCTAAAATTTAAGTTTGTTAGCAGTGGATCATCTCGGACGATGTTACTTAATTCAGTTGGAAACAAACCCAATGTATATTGGTACGAACTAACTTCGTACACGATAATCATCCTGTACAAACAAGGTTCACCCGGTACGAACGGTTATACTATAGGTCGGTTTTGAAAACTGCAGGAAGTTGCCAAGTTTTTAAGAGTCGGTTCTCTTCGTCCTGGGATGAATATGAGTTTGTCCGGACAAAATTTTTATAAAGGACACTTTGTCCATGCTCGAATATGGATTTTGTCTGGACGAAAATTTTCCAGAGGACATTTCATTTTAGGACGAATTTGAGTTTGTCTAGATAAACATTTTCCAGAGAGCATTTCATCCTGGCACGAATATGAATTTTGTCTGAACGAAATTTTTCCAAAGGACAATTCGTTTTGGGACAAATAAAAAATTTACCCTGGACGATCAGGACTTAGAAAAAATTTCTTCACGTCCTGTTCGTTCCATTGCTCTTCCGAGGAGATAATTTAACTTGATCATCTCGTATGAACTATGTTCATCCCGTACGATCAGTATAAATTTTTAAAGATCTCCTTAAGTGTGTGTGTGTGTGTTTATTTACTCAATTACAATCACTCCCTCTCAAACTTAATTCAAAGAAAAGTACAAGCTTCAATTTATAAAATATCTCATGCTGAATTTGATTTGAAGTCTTCAGTAGTCTGGAGTTTGATTTTCCTAAAATGTTAGTCCACATAAAAGCAAATACAAATCTTTCAAAAAGTGTTAGGAGATAACAAAATATAAAATAATAATATTTAGAATCATAAAAACTATACAAGTTGAAAGAATGTAAAACATACAAATAGCAACTCTCTTGATTAAACTAAGTGTCTCTCCTTTAGCCCCCACAGTTAGGCGAAGAAGCCCTTTACAAAATCACTTCCACCTTCTCCAATGCGACGGAGTAGCCGGGTCCTTTGACACTAAAGAGAACTTCTTCTTCCAGAATGTCCCTCAAGATAAGCCTTGAATCTGATGGTACTAAGGTTCAAGCTTGCCGAAGCAACCGTGTGGAACCCCCCTCGACACTCCCTTGAAACCCCCTCCAAGAATCTTTTCTCTCTCTCAAACTCCACCCTTTCCTCTCTCCCTTTTAAGCTATCTCTTCAAGTTCCATAAAAAATAACAAAGTCTCAATGGATGTCAAAGACACATACTAAGTGTCTTGTCAAAGTTTAAATAGAAGAGCTCAAAACGAGCTCATTAATTACAACTTGCTGACTTTATCATCCAGGATGATGTTGCGATCGTCCTATACGATCAATGTAATTTAAGCCCAATCAGTCGGGACTATTTGAGACGATCAAAAGAAATTTATTCATATCGTCCTGAACATCGCCCTGAAAAAGAACTATCCAATGTCTAATCGTCCAACGTATCATCACGGCCGATCCTGTGATCATCGAGGACGATTTGATTGTGCAATCAAGTCTTAATTGCTTTCTTTAAATACCAGATTAATTTAGGGGAAAATGTGTTGTATCATCTTGGATGATGTCCAAAAATAACTAATTCCAAAATAGACCTCGCTGCTAATTCTTTTTGTTTTGAGCCTATCATCCCGGACGATACAAAATCATCCAGGAATATATAAAAAAAAGATGGCTGTCTTAACTTGGGATGCCCTAATTAGGATTTCTATTTTTGAACCGATCATCCAGGACGATTTATGGATCGTCCCGGACGATGTTACCAAAATTAGTAAGCTCTAAGAAATAATCAAAAAATCTCTCAAGGTGTGTGTGTGAAAGATTACTTGGTATCAGGAACCACATTGATTATAATGGACTCAAGAAAGGAAAAAATACATATTGACTCAAACTAAACTATCCAAACTTGAGCTGCCTTGAGTTGCACTCGATCTTATGGATCAGAAAAGTTAGTAGGCAAAACAGTCGTAGAGAATCATGAGTGTTTGTTATCATCAAAATCTAATCAATAAAATCAGATCCGTAACAATCTCCCCCTTTTTGATGATGGCAAATATTACAGGTTAAATTTATAAAAATGAAAACATTTTCTCCTAATCTTCCCTTACTAAAATAAATTTTTTTAAAATAGGGGTAATAAACTATTTTTTAGTTTTTATTTTTTTTTAAGAGAAAAAAGAGATAATAATATGTTTCTCCCCCTTTGACATTATAAAAGGAGAAGGGACTCAAAAGAAAATCTTAAAAAAAATGAGAAAGTTGCCTCTTAAATTTAGTCAAAAACTTGGTAAGAAATGGATTTACAACGCATAATCCAGTAAATGTGAGAAATTCAGAAATTGTTAATCCAAGCTCAAATTCTTTTAAAGCCTCAAAAACTTTTTAATCCAATATCTAAATCAACGAATAAATTAAAAAAGAAACACTGATTTTTTAAAACTCCTTTCATAAAACATATCTAATAGAATATTAATGCAAAAATTGGTGAATAAAAAACATGATTTTCAAGATCAAGTACCGAAAATATCAATGATTTTCTTAAGCTTTAAGTAAACACGAAAAAAGTAAGCATACTCTTTGTGGGCTCATTTTATGCATCTTATCAGTTTTTTGGCATGCTTTGCAAATCTTTTACTTTTTGATACACTTTATGTATCTTTCTTAATTTGGCGTCATTGGCCACTTTTTTGATTTGGCGTTATTAGCCAAGTTTTTTTTTATATATTTTAGAATATACTACCTTTATGAGATTTTAAAAGCAAAAGTAAACTCATTCTATTGACAAAACAAACTACTTGATTAAGAAAATTATGCGATAGATTCAACAACTTGTAAAAGATTCTTATACTATAAATAAAATGTAGGGAGATGAAAAAGTTTAGTTTCAAAATCTAATTTAAAATATGATGAAGATTTTAAATCAAAAGTAGAATATCCTCTTTTAGAAAATAGAGATTGAGAGTCAAAATCACGAGTTTCCTTCCTTTGACTGTTATTAGAGAAGTCGATCAACTTATCTAAGAATTCAAGAAAAACAAGAGCTAGATTTTTCATTTTTAAAAAAAGATCTTGAAAAAGTGATGTATGTGTGATGATCAGTGACAACTTCACAAAACAAAAATAACACAACATTCAATGACGAAGAAAAAAAACACTAAAAATAAATAAAGCTAAAACACAACACAAAAAAAAAAACAAATAAGTAAGACTTTTAAACACCATCCTACTCCTGGCCCGATGCTTCAGAAACCAGGTATGCCTAGGAGATTTTTTGCTTTTCATTATTTTCCCTTTCTACTAGATGCTTAACTTTACCTTTTTCTTTTGTAGGAAGAGTTCTCAAATTAGAGCATTGATTTTTCATATGTTCAGGTTTCCTACATCCAAAGCAAATAACATTAGAAGAAATCTTGACATTCTTACCATTTTTACCTTTATTCCACTTTTGTTGTTGCTTATGCTTGTTCTTTAGTAGGATTTCTAACTCATCACTTTTATCATCTATTAAGTCACTTTTCTCCATGTCTTCAACTTTTAGTACTATCGTTTCACCTGCATCAAAAAAGTCTTTGACCCAAATTTTGCTCGAAGGCAATGAGTGAGCCAATTAAATTATTAATAGAATATTCAATCAAATTTTTTAAATCACAAATAACAACAACTTTGGCATCAAACATATCAAGTAGACAACGAAGAATTTTATTGACTTTTTCAAAGTTAGAAAACTCCTTTCCTAAAGCATGTAATAATGTAACAATTTAAATAAATCTAGTATACATGTCTAAGATAGTCTCATAAGGTTTCATGCAAAAAAGTTCATATTCATGCATTATAATATTCAACTTAGATTGCTTGATTTCACTAGTGCCTTCGTATATGGTGTGTAATTTATCCAAAATTTCCTTACTAGTAGTGTACGTGGAAGCCAACATAAAATCATTAGAATTTAAAGCACATAAAAAACAGTTTAAAGATTTTGCATTCAATTGAGCATCGATTCGTTCATCCATATTCCATTGATTAAAAGGAATATCAGTCTTAATTTCATCTAAAATATGTGATGGTACAGAATAACTAGTTAAAATCCTTTTTCCACATTCAAAAATCAATTGATTGCAAGAAGGTAGACATACAAATTTTCCAAAAAATCAAATGTAATATTTCCAAACAAAGGTGGTCTAGTGATTAAATAACCTTCCGTAATATTATGATTACTAAAATTAGCCATGGATCAAAATTTAAAAAGTTTTCAAACTTTATTTTTATAAATCCCGCTCTGATATCACTTGAAATTTAGCTAGGGATGTTAGGCCCCTTATAAACTAGTCCCAAGGTTAACCAAGAGAGAGGTGAATTGGTATTTGAAATATTTTTAAATCAAAACTCAAACCAAACCAAATTGACCACAAAGAAAATACAATGCGGAAATTAAATGCGAAAATAATAAAGGAAAGAACACACCAGATTTATAGTTGTTCGGTCAAACTTTGACCTATGTCAACTCCTCGGAGGCACCCTCCGAGTATTACACTAAACTAAGTGTCTCTCCTTTAACCAACACAACTAGGCGGAGAAGCCCTTTACAAAATCACTTCCACCTTCCCCGGTGCGGCGGAGTAGCCAGGTTCTTTGAGACTAAAGAGAACTTCTGATTGTACTAAGGTGCAAGCTCGCTGGAGCAACCGTGTGGAATCCCCCTCCACACTCCCTTGAAACCCCCTCCAAGGATCTTCTCCCTCTCTCAAACTTTATCCTTTCCTATCTCCCTTTCAAGCTCTCTCTTCAAGTTCCCTCCAAAAGAACAAAGCATCAATGGATGCTAAAAACACATACTAAATGTCTTGTCAAAGTTTATATAGAAGAGCTCAAAACGAGCTCATTAATTGCAACTTGCCAACTTTATCATCCAGGACGATGTTGCGATCGTCTTATACGATCAATGCAATTTAAGCCAAATCAGCCGAGTCGATTTGAGACGATTAGAAGAAAATTTTTCATATCATCCTGAACATCGCCTTGAAAAACAGTTGTTCGATGTCTAATCGTCCAGCGTATCATCTCGGCTGATCCTGCGATCATCCAGGATGATTTAATCGTGCAATCAAGTCTTCATTGCTTTCCTTAAATACCAGATTAATTTAAGAAAAAATGAGATGGATCGTCCTTCATGATGTCTTGGACTATGTCCAAAAATAACTAATTCCTAAATAGATCTGGCGGCTGATTCTTTCTGTTTTGAGCCTATCGTCCCTGACGATACAAAATCATACGATCCAGGACGATGTGAAAAAAAGACGGCTGTCTTAACTTGGGATGCCCTAATTAGGGTTTTTTTTTGAACCAATCATCCACATTGAAGGTTACTTGGTATCAGAAACCAAAATTAAAAAGCTCTAAGAAATAGTCAAAAAATCTCCCAAGGTGTGTGTGTGCAAGGTTACTTGGTATCAGAAACCACATTGATTTCAATCGCTCAAGAAAGAAAAAAATACATATTGACTCAGACTTAAACTATCCAAACTTGAGCTAGCTTGAGTTGCACTGATCTTATGGACCTAAAAAGTTAGTAAGCAAAGTAGTCGTAGAGAATCATGAGTGTTTGCTATCATCAAAATCTAATCCATAAAATCAGATCCGCAACAAAAAATTCTCCTAGGTCCAGGTTATGAACCTTAATGTATTCCTTCTTACTCCACACATTTTGCTGGGTAAATGGCATTGGTCTAGCATTAACCTCATTCATAACCTCCTTACACATTCCCAATTCTCTAGGATTACAATCTCGAACTCTAATTAAATTAGAGTTATTCAGCATTCCATTCTCAGAATTCCCTGTAGTTGCTTTTTCAACAGAACACCCTACATAATCCTCTGTTCCTTGCTTACCTGAAGTATTCATTATGATATCTTCAACAAAAATATCTTGCATTCCAGTAGCTTTCTCCACCTTCGAATTGTTCTCCCCATTATTTTTAAATACCGACTTTCCATAAGGAGAACCATTTCCATTATTCATCAAAACAAAAAAACTTTCATTCTTAAAATGAAAATTAGCGGATTCTTCAACCATCAAATCTTTCCCTTTGCCAATGACTTCAAGAAATTTCTTAGACGAGGCTAACAATCCACCCTCATTAATAATTAACGGCATACTAGCTCTGTATGCTTTGATGCTTGAACAAATCCAGGTTTCCCATCTCCAAACGCCGGCGGAGATGACGAGAATGCCTTGCTTGGAACGTCAGAACCTCCAATAGGTAGCCGACGAACATCTACCGGACCACCGACCGAAGGTGGTCGGCGACCCTCCGACGCCATTCAATAGAACGGAAAAACTGCGAATTTGAATTTTTGAATTTCAATGACGAAACTTGAATTTCAATGACGAAACTTGAATTTCCTCAGAGTCTCTCTCTCTAGCTACCTCAATGAGGTATTTGAAGTCAAAGCGGCGTCTGCCCAAAATTCCAAAGCGGTGTCTTCCCAAAATTCCTATGGGTTGTTTGGAAGTAGAAAATATTAATCATTTGGTACCAAATTGTTCTTTGATTCATATGGTTACAACAAAGTTGAATGAATGGGGATTCAATGTACCAACGATTTCTTTGTTTAGTGATTGTATAACAGAGCTCGAAGCTTTATCGGGAGGCAATCAGTTTATTGGGAATTTATATTGTTCAATGGTGTATGTTTCTTGGAAAACTAGGAATCGATTAAAGGATGGAGATGAAGATTTCAGATTGGGATTCATTGCATCTATTACTATCAGCATAGCCTCTAATGCTTTAAAGTTTAATCTGATTTCAGATCTCTGGGGTGTTAACCAGCTTCGGCTGACTTGTTCTTCTTGGCACCCTCTTTCTCCGAATTGGATTAAAGTAAATATTGACCCAGCTCTTTTACATTCCTATGAAGCAGGTATTGGTGATGTATTTAGAGATCACAAGGGAAGGTTTTTTTTCAGCTTTTGGGTTGAAATGCACTCATTGGGATATTGGAGTTCTTGAACTTGCTGCTTTTCGATACTTGAAGGTGGTTATTAAAGAATGGATGATGGAAGCTAAAGGATTAATAATAGAGGGAGATAATTTAAATGTCATTTAATATCTTCAAACTTCGGTTAAAGAGCATATTGGAAGAAAAACAAAGGTGAAATTGAAGACATGTCATTCCTTAAAGATTTTGGTTTATTTATATTCCATTTTACATATAGAAATTGTAATAAGTTAGCAGATTACTGTGCTAACTTAGCAATAGAAGGTGATTTTTATTGGGATAATATATCTTGTAATAAGATTCCTCTTACATTCATTTCCTTATTGAAGGGGGAGGGTGATAGCGATTTTATCACCTAGTAGTTTGTATGCAGGTATTTTCTTCTTTTCTTTTAATCAAGTTTCTTAAAAAAAAAAACTCACATTTTCAAATGAGCAATTGAATTAGGGAGCTAATTATACATGTCTATGTAGGTAACCTCAATTATCTAGCGGTTCCCATCAAGGAACTTGATTAAGAGGTTTACAAGGTAAAAATAACATTTGTCTAAAAGGGCGTGCAACCCTGTAAAGCAATAACAACATCAACCTATGGCCGAATAGCCATTCTCCCTTTATATATGCAACATGCAGAATTGTCATGGAAAAACAAATCAATGGTACAATCATTTTCTGTGAGCTCCTCCAAGGACTCGCCTAAACAAATCCACATCTTGAGGATCCCTCTTCTAAACCAAATTTTCTTATGCAACAACTATTTGCGATCAAAGCCATTCACCTACTGCAGACGTGCTTGCTCTAACTATATGAAGCACATATTTTTCAAAACAATAGCTAGATTCATCCCTACCTTGCAGCTACCACTATCTAGAGGACACATTACTTACTCCTAGGGACTTGATGCTTATCCCTATAAAAAACTTGATTCTGTTTCTTATGGACTCGCCCACATATGCTTATCAAGTGACTCAAATCCTGAAAACTTGTCTAAGACACTCACCCTCGAAGACTCATACAATATACTCATCTAGGAGGAGGGGGGCAAGTCAAAGAAGAGATCCAGGTATATATGATATAGTTTAGGTGTTTTTGCCAATCTATAATAATTATATCACGTATTATTTTTACATTTTCTTTTATATATAATTTCTTTATAGCCCATTTAATTCTATAAATAAATAATAAAAATAAAATTTAATCTTCTAAATCTCTAATCATTATATGCTCTCAGATAATTTAATTTTCTGTAATCTCAATGTACTCACCAATTCCTGTCAGCTCTAATCTATAAGAGACGAAGAGGCTAAGAATTTGGGAAAGAACCATCACTGGGTACGTAGGAGAGCAGGAGAGGTGCTTGAGGAATGTAAATTATTAGGTTATCGTGAGTGATTTGATTTCGTTTTGTGGTATGTATGAAATCTGCTTAAACGAATTTGATTTTTCTGTACAAAGTTATGTTATCTCGTTTTCAACTTCTCGCAAATACTTATGCGCTTGAAAAGCATATCGCGAAACTGTTGCAGGACGCCCCGCGGTGCGTCGGGTAGTTTTAAGCTAAGCAGACGGCAAAATTGCGAACCTGCAATGGTTGCCTTTTCGACTTGGCTTCGCTATGCTGTAATTAAGTTCGAGTACTCCGTCTACATCAGCTGGAAGGTACGCTTCTCTTCCCAACCTTCCTAATTGGTCTATGCCCAGTAGGATAGATATATTTGATTATGCTTTCTGATTCAAGATCTGTTTCTGGTCCTTTTATTTGTATTTTTAAAATTTATTTTTAATTTTTTGACGAATTTTGATGGTCTTACACTTCTCTGTTTCCTGCCCTTTCTGATTCTTTGCTTCCACATTGCTGGCCTTCGCTGGGGATTTATATTCGCGGGATAGACCGCGCTTGGCTTTTTATTGTGTTTATTATTATTATTATTATTATTATTATTATTATTTTTAGCTGGTTTTCTTTCTGCTTTTGGGAATATGTATGGATTTCTGCTTGTGCTTTGCTTGTTTAAGTATGCATAATTTGCTGCAAAGGTCTATACCCTCTTTTATAAATTGTTTGTATATTGCCAATTGCTACCTTTTGGCTAGTTACAAGGAATCAGGGCTCCATGTTCCAAACGGAGCTAACTGTATAACTTCCCATAATAGATTAATTTTTAATGAACGTAAAAGTGGGGGTCATTGATTGAGGGTATGAACACGGTTATTGTGGTTTCTAATGCATGTTTTGGTTTTTAATCAAGACATTGAAAGGACGATGGATCGAAGTTCCTCCTACTTCCACGGAACTCACTTGCTGTTTTGTCTTGCAGTAACTGTTGCCATCATGACATCTTTTGCTTCTACTAAAAGTATTCAATGCCCACTTATTTAAGTTTCTTATATGATATGAACTGTTCATCGATATGAATATCTTAAGCAGTGCATGAACTGAAATTTGTATTGAAAAGGTATGGTTTTATATGCTGCAATTTAGTCGTCTGTTTCACAAACCATCTAAAACATGCTTCACATTGCACTTGTCAGATGGATTTTATCCAAATGAGATATGTTCTCCTTGTGAAATTAGTTTCTCCATATCCATAGCAAAAAAATTTAGGGTCGACTTAACAAAGAAACAGGAGATTTCTAGGATACGAATGCATTCTAATTTACCCAATTCTGGTCTTTGAGAAGTTCATTGGATGAGGGAAACAATGGCCTAACAAGAAAATCATCATATGATAGCCATGGCTTATCAATCAACGGTTGAGAATGAAGTTATCCACATCATGCTTATAAGTTTTTAAATCCAATTATATTGTTAATGTTAAACCCTTGTTTATTTTGAATGGGTGATTTATAGCAAGTGATTATTCCTATTGGAATCATTGGCTCTTACTAACCCTTTTTTTTTTTTGAAAGATGCACATAGCAATAGCATTAAAAGAAAAGAGTCCTAATACACCTCAGGGTGATGTTTGATTGGCAATTCCAATAATTTTGATTAAACCAATATAGAAAAAATTCTAACTATTACATTTTGCTAGTAATCATCTTTCACTAATGATTCTTAACCATTACGGTGAGCTTGTAAATGTCATATCACAACTTATTAGTATTTATAGCTATTAACACAACTTTTGGTTTTTTCTACTTAGTATTATATTTTTTATGATAATGCCCCTTTTGTATTAGTATGAGTTTTCTTGACTTCCTTGTTTTATCCTCTTTTTAGTTTGTAATTTTTAAAGATTAACTATTTAATGGCTCCAGTAGTAGCAATGACTACAATGGGGTCTTCATCTAGGGTTGCAAATGTATCGAGCAGAATCAAGAAGGTGCTTGTTCATGTTTGAGTTAGTTTATTTTCACTTGTTCAAGTTCGGTTCGAGCTCAATTTGAGTTTTCTTGTTCGTGTTCGAGCTTGACTCGTTTAAATTAATGGATGCTCATGTTTAATTTGTGTTTGATTCATATTTGGTTCATTTTGTGCTTATCATGCTTTTAACAAATGAGCTTTATCGAGCTATTAATGAGCTCTACTTCTAGATATTCATTAACTCAACAAACTAACGTTATCGAGCTACTAACAAGTAATTGCCTCAAACCTGTTTGTGAACATGTCTAATGAGTGTTTTCGAATTACCAAATGAGAATGTTCACGAACATATCTAGCTGTTATTTTCAAGCTACTCTAACAAAGGGTTTAAATAATCAAATAAGCACATTCACAAATATATCACAAACAAGCATGTGCCTCTCTCCTATTTTATCACATACAACTAAATAATATTATAAAATAAAAAATAATTGTAATTAAATTATGCAAGATAATTATGATTTATTTTAATTAATATATACTATAATATTTATCTAATTTTAAAATTTATTATTTATTCTTACCATATCATTAAATTATGATAAATATAAAATATTTATAATAGGTATGTTCATTTTTAGAATCAAACATTAATCGAGTTTTTAACCTGCTTAGTTACTTACTCTCTATCGAACATGAATTGTACTTTTATCAAGCTTCATGTCGAGGTTGTTCAAGCACTTTAAACGATGTTGTTCATGAACAATACAAAGCATGCACTCATGGAGAAGCATACTAACACTAACAACTATTACTAAAGATGATGAATATAACAATATGTCGGTCAACAGGGGGTCCAAGGGGGAGCTGCCCCCTGGCAGGGTTCGACCCCTTGCGGGGATTTCTGGGGCCAGTGCCCCCGGAACAAATTTTTATTGTTAAAGTAATTTTGAAGTTCTGTTTATTTTTAAAGTTCGTAAGTCATTTGTATGGAAAAATACCGAGCGGTACTGAGCATGTATCAAGCGGTACCGAGCATGGACCGAGCGGTACCGAGCATGTACTTAGTGGTACCAAGCATGTACCTAATGATACAAATCGATATCGAGCAGACAGATCGATTGTGGAATCTTCATAAGCAGAATATGGAGGTCCTTATGGAAGAACAGTCTGATCTTGTATTTCACCATAAGGTGATAGATGGAACCACGAAGAAGAAGAGCATTCAACGGTCGGTCGAAGGAGACTCCAGCCCAACTCGTGGTAGACGAGAACTCCAAGCAATAAGCGAAGAGCAACTCACGTTGGAAGGAAGCCGATGCTAGTCGAATGGAAGGAACTCAGGAAGAGGGGAAAATGTTGCTCGAAGAAGAAGGGAGAATAAACCTAGTTTTGGTTCGGAAATGAACAAAGATGCACAGGGGTGGGGGCCGATCCAAATAGATATATATTAGGTTAGGGTTTTTTTATTTTAAGAAGCAGACGACTCTAAAACATGAGGCGAGGCGGGCCTCAAGGTGTGCCTCAATGAACTTGAGGTGTACGCCTCAATGCTAGCTCTCATTGCGTAGGCTTTGAGGCTTAAAAGTTTAGAATTGTGCTGTGGCGCGCCTCTTATTGCGCAATTTTAAACCATGGTACTATTGAATTGACTTTTCATATCTCTATCTTAGTTTTTTCCATAAGATCCATTTCTTCTTTTCACAAATGATGGGATAAAATTTGAATTTCAATTGTCTTTTAAATCGTGTCCATGCCATTCTTGTCATGATATAAGGATGTTGAATTCCAATAGGTAAGTTCTTGGACTGACATTTTCTATCGAAAAAATGAATTTTCTTGTGCTAATGTGAATGCAAAAGGGGAAGTACTAGTTGATGATTTTTAACTAATTGTTAACCACATCACCATCCATTATTCCTTTGAAGGTTGACAACTCTAGTTTTCCATCCACCTTGAAAGGAGGTGAGTGTCTAAGTAGTGGTTAGTCTCTTTCATCTTTTGGCTGTTCTTTCCATTCTTCATCATTGCCCATAGGAATTTGAGGGCCCCTGTCATGGTTAGTGGAAGAATCTTCTCTTTGTTTTTGAGACATTGATGCTTGTAGTTGAGCCATTTGTTCCATCATGTTGTGAATACTTTTTAAATTATTGTAAATCTAACATCAATCTAGTTTTTTACATTGATATCTCCTCTCATGGTTATTAGTTCCGTTACCTCTATGGTTTCGTGGTTGTTAAAGGTTGTATTGGTTTATCATTCTATTTCACTCACTTTATTATATAAAAAATCCCAAAATAATCCTCAAACTATTTGTGTATGGGCAATTTAGTCTCATAATATCATGCTACCCCAATTAGTCCCTCAACTATACTAAATTGATTAAAAATAATCCCTCATGCTGTAATTGTGATAAAAATAGATCCCATTTTTGTCTCTCAACTTTACAAAATTGATCCTCATTTAGTCTCTAAAGGATCATTTTAGATTAAATTTGTATAGTCGAGGGACTAAATTAGAGCAACATTACTTTGGGATTAAAATGTCCATATATGAATGGTTGAGGGATTATTTTGAAATTTAATCCCTTTATCATACAAGAACAATGATTTGATACCAAACTTGATCCAAAATCACCCGGATAGAATTGATGTCCAAAATATTTTAAGTGGATTTGAGGGAGTCTTTAGGTGCGGATTTGTAGTATTGTATCACCTAATTACACTATGTTTGAGAGATGCATGCATCTCAACCTAATATTACCTAAAGTAATATAATTAGATCAAAGAAGGCTTCCTTATAGTTTCACTGGAAAAAAAAAAGGCTTCCTTATAGTTTAGGGCTTCTTACCAAGTTAATAAAATAATTAAATGAGAAAGCCCACCATGGGTAAATAGGTAACTGCACACTAATGATTGGCAAAACACAGTGAATAATCTTAAATTTGCGGAATAATATGGAAAATATTATCATAGAAACATGAGGAAGCTATTAGTTTTTTTAGATGTCATTTCAAAATCCCTTTTTTCTCTTCCGCCTGAGAGCTTTAGGTATTCTTCTTGTGAACTCTTGCTACTCTACCTATGATTTTCTGATTCTAGACTAATAATAAGGAGAGTTGCTGTTTCGGCAAAGAATCAAATAGGAGAAGAGGAGAATAGGCCCAGTTGCTTCTCTGGATGCTTATAGCCGATGGCCATAGTGAGCAGAAGGGCTAGTTACCTCAGTTTCCCCTCTAGGGAGTGTTGGCAGATAGCAATAAATGAAAGAGGGTGCAAGCTTGCCTTGGTTTCGGTGCTGGGAGAGCTGGCCAATTTGGAGGAATGCCTAAAATTCTAACTTGCTTAAAAATGGGACCTAAATCCACATTAATAGCTAATTTAGGGAAGAAACCTGGAAATGAACATGAAAATAGGAACTACTCCTTGAGTATTAAAGTTTTCTTGAATTCCTCCTCGGTGACTTGCTAAGTACTGTGGATAGCATGGGTCACTATTTTCATGAAGAAATCCGTAAACATGTATCCCTTTTAGCAAATAAAAATTGAATTTCATTGGATAGTGTTACCCCCTCTTTGAATATTTTTAGGGGCTTGATTTAATCAACTCCATTACAGATATTCTTTTCAGTTCTAGATACCCTTGGGGATCTTAAGGAATCTTGATAATCTTCTCAAATCTTTTGTGCTATTCTAAAATTTCTGTAAAATTTGTGATGGTGAGATCCTTTGGATGAAGTGGAGAGTTCAAACTGTATTAACATAGCCAAGTGATCAACCTTGATCAAGAGATACAAGTTTGGCAAACAAAAGAATGGGTACATGCATCCATGTAGGTATTTTTGTCTTCATTATAGTCCCAGCTATGCTCTATGAAATTGTTGCTTAAAGTGTTAGAGATCAGTGGAATTGCCCTCCACAAAACCTTCGACCTCGCCCTCCCTTTTTGGCTCCTTAAAACCTTTAGCAATAATATAGGCTTTCAGAATATGGATTATGAATTATTTTATGGCAAATACAACAACAACAACATCAAGCCTTTATCCCGCTACGCGGGGTCGGCTACATGAATCCTTTTTCTCCATTGTGTTCTATTAAAGGTCAAATTCTCATTTAAATCTAATAAAGAAAGGTCATTCCTAATATTTTCTAACCAAGTCTTTTTAGGTCTGCCTCTACCTTTCTTAACATAAGTCAAATCTAATACCTCTACTCTCCTAACCGGATCATTGGAAGGCCGCCGTTTTATGTGAGCAAACCATCTAAGATGACTCTCTCTAATCTTATCTTCTACTGAAGCTACTCCAACCTTTTCACGTATATGCTCATTTCATATCCTATCTCTAAGGGTAAAGCCACTCATCCACCTGAGCATCCTCATCTCTGCCACACTTAACTTAGTATTATGCTTCTCTTTTAGTGGCCAGCATTCAACACCATAAAGCATTGCAGGCCTCACTACCATCTTATAGAATTTTCCCTTAAGTTTGAGGGGTACTTTTCTATCACACAACAGGCCCGATGCATTCCTCCACTTCAACCATCCAACTTGAATTCTGCTGATAATATTCCCATCTATTTCACCATCACTCTGAACAATAGATCCAAGATATCTAAAACGTGTACTCTTATTAATGACTTGATCGCCCAAAGTCACAATCCCCTCACTATGTCTATTACTACTAAAATTACACTCCATATATTCCGTTTTAGATCTACTCAAGTGAAAACATTTAGTCTCTAATGTTGACCTCCATAATTCAAGTTTACTTTCAACTCTCTCTCTAGTCTTATCAACAAGAAGAATATCATCAGCAAAAAGCATACACCAAGGTACATCCACTTGCAAATGTCTAGTGAGAACATCCATGACTAAAGCAAAAAGATATGGGCTTAAGGCTGAACCTTGATGTCACCCAACCGAAATAGGGAAATACTTGATCAAACCACCTTGTGTTTGAACACAAATAATAGCTTCTGCATACATATCTTTAATGATTTGAATATAAGCATTATTAACTCCTTTCTTTTCAAGAACTCTCCATAGCACTTCTCTTGGAACTTTATCATATGCTTTTTCTAAATCAATAAATATCATATGTAGATCCTCCTTATTTTCTCTATATTTCTCCATCAAACCTCTTAATAAATGTATGGCTTCCATAGTCGACCTACCCGGCATGAATCCAAATTGATTTTGAGAAATATTAGTATCACGCCGCAACCTATGCTCCATAACTCGCTCCCATAGTTTTAAAGTATGACACATTAACTTAATTCCTCTATAATTCGCACAATCTTGTGCATCACCTTTATTCTTAAAAATAGAAATTAACACACTTATTCTCCACTCATCTGACATCTTTTTAGTCTTCAAAATAGTATTAAAAAGTTTAGTAAGCCAAGAAATTGCTTCATCTCCTAAGCACTTCCACACCTCTATTGGAATATCATCAGGTCCAACAACTTTTTCACCCTTCATTTTTTTTAAAGCCTCTCTAACTTCGGTTTTACTAATATGCCGATGAAAACAGAAATCTTTATTTTCATTTAGGGTGCTAAGGCCACTATAGTCAATCTTATTTTCATTAAAAAGTTTAGCAAAATATCTCATCCACCTTTGTTGAATATCATATTCTAAGAAAAGTAGTTTTTAATCTTCATCGTTAATACACTTCACTTGAACTAAATCCTTACTACTCATGTCCCTTTGTTTGACTAACTTATACATATATCTTTCTCCATCCTTAGTATCTAATATATTATATAAATCACTAAAAGCTAAGGTTTTTGCATCATATATTGCTTTCTTAGATTTCTTACGAGCCTCTTTATATCTTTCCCAATTATAGAATTTTTAAAATTAAACCAATTTTTATAACAAATCTTCTTATTCTTAATATTTTCTTGCACATTTAGATTCCACCACCAACTATTTTTACTATTAGGAGCTTTTCCCTTTGATACTCCAAGCACATCTTTTGCAATATTCTTAATATCACTAGCCACTTTTTCCCACATAACATTAGCATCCTCATGCACAAATAAAATCTTAAGATCTAAAATCTTACTCTCAAAAATATTTTTGTTAATATTATTTAAATGCCCCCATCTAATCCTAGAATATCGTTTTATTTTATTTTTTATTATCTGCCCCTTTATCTTAAAGTCCAAAACAAATAATCGATGTTGGGGTCATAAATTTTCACTCGGAATAATTTTACAATCTTTGCAATCTAAACGATCTAATTTTCTTATAAGAAAATAGTCAATCTGGGTTGTACTATATCCATTTTTATAAGTGATGAGATGCTCATTCCTTTTCTTAAATAAAGTATTAGCAATTGAAAAATCATAAGCTAATAAAAAATCTAATATGGTCTTGCCACCTTCATTTGTTGTTCCAAAATCATAGCCACCATGAATGCTTTTAAAATCATCTACCTCTCTACCAACATGTCCATTTAAATATCCTTCAATAAAAACTCTTTCTTCTAGAGGTATCTTTTATGGCAAATGAAGAGCTTTAATCAAACCCTTGGAAAATGTCCTTGGATTCTTTCCAGTCAAATATATTTGAAAGAAGCAAAAGTGATGATTGCTCTGTGCTGTTTAAGCAACCTATAAGCTGTGCTTTTTTTTTTTCCAATTACTCATAATATTATCAAGGAAATCAGTGAAATGATGACAGTGTGTATGATGACAGTGTGAAAGTTTCTTGATGAAGTACCACACGCATCACTAACATAATATTAGTTAAAAAATAAGCGAGGAACTGATTTAATTATACACGTACAATGCCCACTGTAACTCTAGATGGAGCATTCTTTACTGTCCATCTTCCTTCGACCACTCCTACCTGCCCTAGAAGACGGCCAGTCTAGGCAATCCTCTTAATGAAGTCATCGAAGACTTCCTAAGGGATAGGAAGTGGATGCTGCTCGTTCTCCAGCATCGTTTTTGTTGTCATGCTCCATGCGGTTGACTTTTCCCAACTTTTATTTTGCTTAATCTCTAAAGACTTCTTGTCATATGCCCCTGCTATTTGATACCGCTTTCCAGTTCAGCCTGTTTGTAATTTGATTTACAGAAGTTGGTGCCTCATGAATGTGCATCAGTTTTTGTGTACATTCTTATTTTTTTGCTTTTGTCATGGGCAGCGCTGAGATGAACTCGAGCCTGTTTAATTTGACTACAGAAACAAACTTGCAGGTAGCATACATTTATTTATGGCACAGTTCAATGGGTTGGGCTGTGGAGTATGGAAAAACAAGGTAATTTGGGGGTGGGTGTGGAGTCGAGGAGTTGGGACGGCTCATGTAGAGGGTGTTGGAGGGTGAGAAATATATATTGAGAGAGATAGATAGAGAGAGAGAGAGAGAGAGAGAGAGAGAGAGAGAGAGAGAGAGAGAGAGAGAGAGAGAGAGAGAGAGAGAGAGAGAGAGAGAGAGAGAGAGAGAGAGAGAGCCACAAATATGAAATGCACAAGCATAATTATGATGCTTGCTTCTCCACAACAAATTTGTGCATGCAAACTATTCTTGGTTGTATATGTGCACACATGGATCTGGCACCTTTGTAATTAATGTTCATGGCTCGTGCAAGTCTTTGACCTTATAGTGTGCTTTACATTGAACCTTTGGCATCAGATGTCTTTTTGATAAACTAGTTCAATCTATCAAGTCCAACCTACTGCATGCATTCTTATCAATGTTTAAAATTGTGTATTCGGGTATTGAGACGTTTTTCATTCATGAGGCGAGGCGTAAGCCTCAAGGCATTTTGAGGCGTAAGCCTCAAAATCAAAAGATTGTGTAAACGTAAAATGATAAATTTGTTATATGCTTATGAGTTAATAATATAAAATATAAAAAAGCATAAGATATGAAGTGAAATCAAAATATCTCAATAATAAGAAAACATGAAATATAGTTCAACTCAAAATTCTATCATTCCGAAATCCCAGTATTCTTTTTATTAACATATAATTCTGATTTCCAAAAATAAATAGCAATGACATATCAAATAAGAACTCATAATTCATCAGCACTGTCATCACTAAGGGGTTCTTCATTTGAATCATCATTATGGTGAACTGCTCTCTCCCCTTCCTCCTTTCATATAGAGTCCAATGTCAGGCATTTACTTCAAGATTTATGTAAGTTTTAATATATATAGCGTGAGGCGAGGCGGGTCTCAACCAAGTTGAGGCGCAAACCTCATAAAAAAAACTCAGGCTTAAGCATCGAAGCGTTTTTTACTGGAATTGTGCAAAGGCGGGCCTCAAGACTAGCCTCATATTGCGCAATTTTAAACCATGATTCTTATGATGCTGTTTTTTAGATGTATAAATAATATATTATTCATTAAAAGATGTACTTAAGATCTATGCGCTTTGCCAACTAATAAATAATTGGCCAAGCTACCTCATTACTTTTAAGTATTCTTCTTTATATTAATATTGTTTTTGTCAAAGTCAAACGTGGATTTTATTTATCCATTAATGTATATATATGTAAAAAATTCCAAAATGATCCCCCTAAATATTTATAATTGACAAATATAATATTGGAGTATCACGTAGTTTCAATTTAGTTCCTCGATCATAGAAAATTGATCCAAAATGATCCCACATGTTGTAATTGTGATATAAAATTGACCCCAATTTAGTTTCTCAACTATACAAAATTGATCACAATTTAATCCCAAAAGAACTATTATGGATAAATTTTGTATAATTGAGATTGGGATTAAATTGGCTGTATATGACTAGATAATGTGCATATAAAGAGATGCTATAGTCTAGTCAATTGATAATTATCAAATTTTCACTTCAAAATAAAATAAAGAGCATTGAACTGATAGGAAGTGCTTGTATTCACAATCAACCTATCCAAAATCGGCGAACCAACGGCAGCCAAAAGGCTGTCCACAGCAGGAAAACGAAAACAGCACTTGTACGGGAAAATACTAGAGAAAACTCAAGAAAAGACTTGTATTCCACTTAGACGATGAATAAAAGAGCAAGATACAATTGATCCTCAATTCGAGAGGAGGATCGATCTCTCCCAAATCTCTAGACGCCGCTAGAGCCCAAAGAAATCCTAAATCTACGAGATCTCAAATTTTAGCCAAATTCAAGATGCCCAAACCCTAGAAAAAATCAACTATTTAATGCATACAAATCAAAAGGAATTCCCTAAACAGTCCCTACATTCAAATTTCTCTCTAAAACCCCCCAAAAATCCTTCCTAAAACGCTTCGTTTGAGCTGTCGGCCCCCCCGATCTCCGCAGGAGGCGGAGATCACGCGACATTTCGCGTCTGAGCCGGTCCCGTGCGGACCGGCTGGACCGGTCCAGTGGACCGGTCTAACAATACTCCCCTCCCAAAGATCCACCTTGTCCGCAAGGTGGAAAGACGACACCCTTCATTCCTTCTTCATCACAAACAGTAAGAACTTGAAGAGTTCGGTCCTTACACCTGTGCCCCGGCGTATACCTCTTGTCACATCTGAAACAAAGCCCTTTTGCCCTCTTCTCCTGTAATTCTGTCTCAGTGAGCTTCTTGAAGTTATCCACACTCCTCCTATTGGCTTCTCCCTGGTGATCTCATTATTGTTGACTGATGCAGGCCCCTTTTGTGCTAAAAGAGTGGTCATAGTCTTGTAAGAGCCTCCTGAGTTGTTGCTCCTAGCTCCCTTCTCCAGGTTATTCTGATTTTCTACCAGTTGTGCCAACTTCATTGCCTCCTCTAAGTCACTAGGCATCAGAACTTTAACTGCCGCTCGGATCTCTGCCTTCAACCCCTTCATGAAATTCCCCTCCAATACGCTATCTGATAATCGCTCCACCCTACTAGCCAGGTGCTCGAACCGATCACGGTAGTCTTCTACTGATCCCTCCTGCACTAGAGCAAAGAACTGCTCATAGAAATCTCCTCCCCAGTCGGTTTGGAAATGTTCTATTATGCAGCTTTTGAATTCTCTCCAGTTCCTGATAGGCTCCCTCCTGTCACGCCACTGATACCATGCCAAAGCCTTTCCTTCCAGACACAATCCTGCCGCCGTCAGCTTCTCATCCTCTATCAACCCATTGACCGCAAAGTAACGCTCCATCTTGTAGATCCAGCCATGGCCATCTTCCCCCTCAAAAACGGGCATCTTCAATTTCCTCACCTTGGGATCTCCCGGTATCCTCCATAGCCTCCCATTCCCCTCAGAGGAAGCGTTCCCCAATTGTCCCGATCGTCCCTCCGACGAATATACTCTAACCCCTCTTCATACTCACCTCTCCTCCCTTCAACCTCATCACCTCGACGCTGAATACCTTCAAATTCAGCACCTCGACGATGACGTTCCTCTCTTCTTCCTTCAAAATCTCCCCCTCGACGCTGAATTCTTTCGAATTCAGCACCTCGGCGATGAGATCCCTCTCTCCTCCCACCAAAATCACCCTCCCTTCTGTCATATCCCATACTCATCTCTTCCCTCGAAAGAGGCTCTAAAGGAGGCCTGTCGTTCTCTTCCTCTAGGATCTCCACCTCCACATTTCTCCTCCCCCGCAAGGGGTTCGGATTTCCTCCCATGCCATGGCCGTCGGCGATCTCTCTTATTTCCGATGTCGCCGGATTGGTTTTCATCTCAAGTAGTTTCTTCAACATTTCCTCCATTGCGGTGAACTTCCCCTCCAACCTTTCATTGTTGGAGGTGATTTGATTTTGAAGGTTGAAGAATCTTTCCTCCAAATCTGCTTTCAATTGGCCGACTTCGCCTTCCAAGATGTCAACCTTCTTTCCGGCCATCTTTCTTCCCAATGGATCTCAAAAATATCACTTCCGGAAGCCAAAAGCTCGCTGAAAAATCAGGATTTCAGCCGCCTAAGGTCCAAAAAACGATGCTCTGATACCAATTTGATAGGAAGTGCTTGTATTCACAATCAACATATCCAAAATCGGCGAACCAACGGCAGCCAAATGGCTGTCCACAGCAGGAAAACAGCAGATTTCTGCTGTTTACAGCAGGAAAACAGCACTTGTCCGGGAAAATACGAGAGAAAACTCAAGAAAAGACTTGTATTCCACTTAGACGATGAATAAAAGAGCAAGATACAATTGATCCTCAATTCGAGAGGATGATCGATCTCTCCCAAATCTCTAGACGCCGCTAGAGCCCAAAGAAATCCTAAATCTACGAGATCTCAAATTTCAGCCAAATTCAAGATGCCCAAACCCTAGCAAAAATCAACTATTTAATGCATACGAATCAAAAGGAATTCCCTAAACAGTCCCTACATTCAAATTTCTCTCTAAACCCCCCCAAAAATCCTTCCTAAAACGCTCCGTTTGAGCTGTCGGCCCGCCCGATCTCCGCAGGAGGCGGAGATCACGCGACATTTCGCGTCTGAGCCGGTCCCGTGCGGACCGGCTGGACCGGTCCAGTGGACCGGTCTAACATGAACTTACCAGAGATATTGGAAATAACTCAAGCCTTCATCCGTTAATGATATATATATATATATATATATATATATATATATATATATATATATATATATATATATATATATATATATATATTATACTTATAATTTATCAAATTTAATTGGATTTATGAAGGAGAAGCCTGCATCTTTTAATGATGGCAATCTCACCAGTTATTAATACTAGTTACTAGTTTAAGCATTTATAAATATCTTGGTTTATGTTTTTCTTATAGCATTGAGATCAGACCTACCATATGAACTTCTGTTCTAAGAGGACCCAATTGCTTTACAATTGCAATGTCATTTAAAAGGACAGGTATACTTGTATAATTTTTTTATAGTTTTAATCACTTCTGAATTTTCTCACTTTAAATATGTAGTTCTTATAGGAAAGACCTTTATTTTCTGCTTCCGCACCTTGTTTGTTTGGCACATTTAAAACATGTTAATGCATGCAGTAAAATTCTATTAGGTGAACGAATGATAGAAAATACTATGCAATTCCTGTCATTTTGATTGTAACTGAGTTAGTTCTCTACATCTTTCTATATCATCTTTTGAGGGTGTAATTTAATTAGTTTCAAGTGATTTCCTTATATTTCTGGCTTAGTTTTACCCAATATTGACACCGTGAACTTAACTTCCTTTATGGCTAAATTTTCCATTTCTGAAAGCCAAAAGGCCCTCAATTTTATCTTATTTTACATGCAGAATTATCATATGGGACAAATAAATGCAAAACAGTTCAATGATTCAGTGTGGAAAGGTTTTTTCCAGGGAAAGCTAACTTTCTTGCACTGGCATAGAGGACGAGAAATGGAGCCGACATTACCTGAAGGAGGAAATCTTCTTGTTAGAAAAATGATCTATCCAGTCCCAACGTATCCCCTTACACCTCCCTTGTTTTTGTGCCTTATCAGGGATCTCATATGATTTTGCTTTAACTTGCTACTGTGTTTTCTGTTTTTCCTGCACTTGATCGACGCTTGGTATGCATAGTACCTTAGTTACCGCAAGAGCTTAAAAAAGATGTCTAACCGCTCTGGATTATAAAATTTTGAAGCATTTGGAAATATTTGACTCTTCAATAAATATTTTTGGATGTAGTGGACACTATGCAGTTTAAATTTAGATTATTACTTATTGCTGAAGTCACATGATTATAGGTTTAAAGCGTAAGATTTCAAACTTATGGGAAAATGATAAAAAACCGTTAACTATTTTGTTTTATAATCTATGTTGCACCGATACGGATACGGCGATACGGATACGACATGATACGGATACGGGACACGCCAATTCTTAAAAATACAAGATATGGATACGACGCGGATATGGCATTATAATATATAAATAATACATAAAAATTAAGAAATTAATCAAAGTGTAATATTTGAAATGACAAAAAAAAAAAAATTGAAATAAAAGTAAGCATTAAATATTTAAATGTCTAGTACAACAACAAAAACAAGAAGATAAATTGTCCAGCACATGAAATTCCAACTATTCAATAGAAGGAATGATAGGATTAGCTTCTTCAGTGGTTTGTCTTTGAGTTTCTATATCATCTTCAATAAATATCATAGCTTCTAATTCAGGCTCATCAAGTGAAAGATTAGCAATTTCTAATATTCCCATATCCTCAAGAGATTCAAATTCATCTCTAGCAATATCCTACATCCTATTGTCTCATTCCATATAAGTTAGAGTTTTCCTTGAGAGAAGTCGAAGGTTTGTATGCACATAAACTAAATCTTCAGCTTGTTGTGGAGTAATTTTATTTCTCTTCATTGATTGGATAAACGAGTATGTGCTCCAATTTCTTTTACAACAGGATGAGAATGAAACTTGGCCAAGCAATTTTATGGCGATTGTTTGAAGTAGAGGTGCTGAAGCTCCATGTATAATCCACCACATTTTCAGATCAATACTTCACCTATCACACAATGACTCTTGGTCACCACCAAAGTCCTCTAAATAGCAAAAAAATTTAACAAGCTCAATATTGACACTTCTTCTCTCCTCATTTGGAAAATAACGCTTCAAACATATCTTAATATTTGAAATTTCTAAATCTTTCTGTGGAGAAATTCTTTGAGGATCCTCTTGAAGCTATTCTTTTGTTGAATATCTTCAAAAAATATTAAAATGAAATAATGAAAAAATGTTGAAATTACTAAACAACAAATTGTTAATTAATAATGAAAAATGTTGAAATTTACCTGGGATTTAGTGAGTGTGCCAAGCAATGTAAAGGTGCATTACTTTTGTTCCACATATCTTTTAGAATAGCATAAATAACATCCCAAAAGCTTGAGTCTTCATGAAGTGCCTTCCTCTCATGTCTATATATAATTTATTTTACTTTGGCAAGTATTGAATCCCACATCTCATAAATGAGATGTATACAAGACTTATCCGTATCAGCTCCTCTCAACATCTCATAAATTGGATATGTGAAATTTATGATGTATTCAATCTCATCATACCATAAATCATCTAAAAGCTTCTCCTTTATATATCTAGCCTTTCCAACATCATCTTCCTTATAACAGGACCATTTGTCACTGATCACCATAGCTTGAAGAGTATTTTTTATTTTTTTGAATCTTCTCAACATCATTATAACCGAGGCAAACCAAGTTTCAGCAACAACAAGCATCTTCAAATTAGAGAAATCATTGAGAGTCTCATGGAGTGATTCATAATAAAAATCCTAATTACAACTGCATCTCCAGCCATCACTATTATCCAATGACATTCATTATAGGTGATTTCGTTTGCCTCGGTATTCTTAGCTGCACAAATATTATTAAAGGAAAGATTAAGCGTGTGCACAACACATGGTGTCCAGAAAATATGAGGATAGGCTTGCTCTACAAGAAGACCTGCAGCTTTACAAACATGTGTAGTATCAGTAATGATTTGGATGATGTTTGAAGGCCCCACCAAATGAATACAAGCTCAGTTATTTTATTTTGGAAGGAAAGTGGAATACTGATCATATTCAGCTAATATTTGGGGATCAACTGGTGAAACATATTACTCAAAGGAAACAAACGTAAAGCAAGATATAAGAGATACACAATTCGAGAGGAGGATCGTCTCTCCCAAATCTCTAGACAAGAGATGTCTAGAGCCCAACTCCAATAACCTTAATTTCCAATCAATCAAAACATAAACTTTCCCTAATCCCTCTCATCCTTTTTAATACAACACTTTCCTAATCAATTTTTCCTCCCAAAGCCCTAGCCGCCCCCCTCTATTGAATTTTGAAATTAAATTGATGGGTGGGACCCATCTAATTAGGCGGTCAAGGTAGAGGAGGCGGAACATGTCCGCCTCCTATAAAATTGAGCCGGCCTTTGGGCCGGCTCAGCTGGTTCCACGTGAGCCGGCGGCGTAACACTATAATAATCATATATGTCAAATTTTAATAAAGATGATGACCTATTTTTTATATTTGAGGAAAATTGATTCAAAAGTTTTTTTCCAATGGGGTAATTAACATGAAAATTTTCTTTAAATAACAAACAATGTCGGGTCAGGGTTAAGAGAAATTCAAATTAATCGGGCTAGTTGAATGTATTGGTTAGTATGAAAGAAGCAAATGGAAAGATTGGCTAGAGAGGCTAAAACTATTTTGGCTGTAACAAACAAATTATTAAAAAAGAAATGTCTTTCTTTATCATATCATGATCAATTGCTTGATGAATATAGCTTACTAAAACAAGGAATGAAAATTGATTGAATATATGAATAAATTTAAGGAATTGTTATTGCATTTTGAAATAATCAATGATCCTAAACAAAAACTTTCTAAAGTTTAGATCTGTATCAATAATCAACATCAAAATGTGTGATGACACAATATTTTGTTTTTCTCACTTGAGCATACTTTTTTACTTTAGTTTTTAGGCAAATGTTAATTTTTTCTGTTATGCCTAAGGGCAGGAAATGAATCCTTTTAGTTGAAATATGCAAACTCAATTTATTGCACGCCCCCACTACTTTGAAAGAGGTAGCATTATTTCTAATAAAGGCTGTAATGGAAAATCTATTGCACTTCATCTTGCTCATAAGTTTTTTAAGAATTTATTTTAAATGCCATTAAATGGGTTACTTTGTAAATAAATGATCCAAGGCCCTCTTTGGATAAGAATGCTGTCCAAAACATTCTAAGTTGATTTTGGAGGGTTCTTGGGACTTTGGTGTGTATGTGTGTGTCACTTATATTATAGGGTTGAGGGATTCATCATTCTCAAACTAAAACTACCTAATGCAAGATAAACAAGTTTTCTCATTAATTTTAGGAAAATCTACCAATTGGATCTATTAATGGATTTAAAATAGGCCCATAATGAATAGTTGGGGATTTAAGTAATAGTGATTAGCATACAATAAGGTTTAAAATTGCACGATTAGGTGCTACGACGTTTTCTGTCTAGAGGAAAGGTATAAGCCTCAAGGCATTTTATGTTGTAACACTCAAAATTCAAAAATTACGTAAAGCGAATAAATGGTAGAGGTATTTTTTTTTTAAATAACCAAATAACATATTAAAAATGAGATATTAACATTTTTCATTTTCTTCTTGCGACAAGAGGTGAACGTTTTTTGTGTGGTTCCTTTTTGGAGTTGAGTAAGTTGAATGTTTATTCTATTTTTTTCAGTCATCCTTTAGTCATTGTGGTGTTTCTAAAGCTTTGGTGGTTTGAGACCAGCACATAGAATCTTACGCTTGTTTCAAAACTTTCTTTAGTGAAGACCAGCACATAGAATCATACACTTGTTCCATATCAATTTTGAATGAGACTAGCCCTTTTGAAGATCTAGAATACCTGAACTTGTGGAACACTTCTTGAGCTACCAACACATTATCTGACAGCGATCTACCTTTCAGAAATGCCACTTGCTCCTCAAAGATTAGTTTTGGAATAACAGTTATCAATCTATTCAAAATCACCTTAGCTGCCACTTTGTAAATAGAATTATATAGACTAATAGATCAACAGTTAGAAGGAGACAGTGGGTTGCTTACCTTAGGTATAAGCACAATTATGGTCTCTTTCCAAACTTCATTCATCTCTCCAGAACAAAGAAAATGTTTAATATCACTCCAAAAATCTACTTTAATAATGTCCCAATAAGCTTTAATAAAGGAATAGGAGATGCCATCATTGCCAAGAGCAATATTACCACCTGTTTGCTTCAAAAGCAGCTCCACTTCTTTCAAGGTAAATTCCTTGTTCAACAAACATTTATCATCATCATTCAGACAATTCATCGAAATAGGCCACCCATCTAGATTATAGCTCCTCTATTTCCATTTATGTTTGTAGAACCGTAAAAACACCTCTTCAATTTGTTTTCGATCTTCCATCAGCACATCATTTTCATCTTTAATATTAACAATGCAATTTGAATTCCTCCTTGCACAAGCATATGATTGAAAAAACTTGGAATTGCAATCAACTTCCACCATCCATTTGACCTTTGCTTGCTGTCTCAACCTCAACCAAGCCATAGTTGAATTTAGCTCATTCACCTTAGCCTTGAGAATCTAGCAGTCCTCTTCCGAGAGAAATCCAAAGTCCGATTCTTTAGTTTGAAGTTCCAATATATCATTCAATAAGCATTCCTTCAATTGGTTTAAGTTTTTGAGTTTGGCTCTACTCCAGTAAAACAAAGATTTCAAAGCTCTCTTAAATTTGATGTTGAGAATGTGTGAACAACTCCCATAATAAACCTTGTTCCAGTCTTCCCTCATCAAAGCAGAAGAGGTCAGGAAAGATGTCCAAACATCCTCAAATTTGATGTTCCTTTTAGCCACCGGATTAAATTCAAGGAGATTTAGTAAAATTGGATAATGGTCCGATGCCACTCTAGCCAATTTTCTGACCACCATACGATCAGAGGAGTTTATAATAGTTGAATTAAGAAAACACCTATCCAATCTTTCTAGGATTTGTGCCCCTCCAACCTTGTTATTGCACCAAGTAAACTTAGGGCGAATGTACCCAACCTTATGAAATTCATTATTAGACAAAAAGACTTCATCTAATTAGGCCCTTGGGAACACAAAAATCTTTTCCCTCCTCTCTTGTCCTCTTTGGAAATCAGACAATTAAAGTCACCACCCACCACCATAGACAAGTCTATGGTAGAAAACTTCTCCAACCTCTCCCGCAGATACCTTCTTTTATAAACATCTTTGTTTCCATGCACAGAAGCAATCCTCCATGTACCTTTGTTAATTATATCTAGATCTCCAATTACCAATTGGGAAGAAGATTCAAAAACAGAAAATGCAACCATACTGGATTTTCATAAGACAAGAATACCTCCAGACAAGCCTTCTGAGGGCACTTGAAAATAATCCCAACCATCCCCAATCAACAGATTGACTTCCTTTCTATCAATAGAAGAAAATTTGGTTTCTAATAAACCCAAAAAGAAAACATCATGAACTTTTACAAACTCCTTGAGGTATAGAAAAGCTCTCTTCTTCTTAGCTCCTCCACCGTTCTAAAAAGCAATAGATGACATTATTGAAGAAGAGGGGAAGAGATTCCCGTTTACCTTTCATCTCCATGTCTAATCTTCTACTCCTAGTAGCCGAACTAATCGGTCCTAGGCCTTTTAGTTGTTTAGATTTTTTCTTTTTAGCATGAGAGGAGCCACCATTCTTACTCCCCAATTCAGCATTTTCCCCATCCTGGGAACCAAATCCAGGACCTCCTATATCATTAGTAGCCTCAAGAGACACCACATCCTCCTTTTTTGACAGAGTTATTTCACCTTACTCAGCAATGTGTTTAGAGCTTTGAATTTGTTGTCATCATTACTAATGTTGCATGGAATAAAAATCTTACCCACTTCAGGTTCAGCCGCTTGAATTAAATTATTCTGCATAAGGCCATCCTGACGAGGGTTAACTTCAGCAACTCCCAGATCGGGCTCTAGAACACCTCCCTCATTAGAAACATTGACAGCTTCAGTTTCTTTTACCTTTGGGTTCACCAATCCAGGTTCCTTCCTCACAGCAACTTCCACTGGACAGGGATTAAACCTCCTAATGACAGGATTTTTAATCCTCTTTTTCCCATAGTTTACATGCATCCATGGACCATATCCTTTTTTATCATCACAAGCACCTTCAACCACATCCTCATGAGCAGATTTGGCATTATTTACCACAGTTGGAATTTCTAAACTATCCACCTTCTTAGGTTGTTTAGAAACAAGCTTAGCCTCCACTATATTCTCCACACAATCCTTCTTGAAGTGCCCATTCTTACCATAGTTGAAGCAGAAGTTGGGGATTCTTTCATATTCAATCCTCTGAAAGAATTTCTCAGAGCTTCCCTCCACCCAAACACCTAGCGGCAATTTAGCATCTAACTTGATGCGAACACAAATCCTCCCAAATTCCCTTCTTCCCCACTGAAACATGTTTCCATCTATCAAATACGGCTTCCCAACCATAGATACAATTTTGCAAACATTTATTTCATCCTAACATTGTAAAGGGAGATTAGGCATCCTAATATGAATAGGAGCAGTTAAACCCTTTAAGGAGGTAGGAGAAAAGGTTGGCGACCATCTATCAATTCCAATGATGTGCCCATTAACGAACCATGGCCCATTTGAGAAGACTGATTCGAAAGGCTCAAGCTCATAAATGAGCATAGAACCCAACCCATGCCAAGCATTGTGAGATGGAACTTACCAAATTGGGACCATTGCTTTCTTAAATCTGAACTAATTAACGGAAAAGGAGCATTTCCACCAAAGACCTTGATCACCAATTAATTCTGAAGCTTCTTTGAATTCTCCAATTCATTTTGTAAGTGAAGTTTAACAGTTGAACCACTATCAAAAACGCAATTACCAAAGTCCAAAACTTCAAAGCAAAGACTACTACAACAAGTTTCAAAACATGTATTGGATAGTTTTTCTCATGCTTTTTCAATTTCCTAGAGGCATAGGCAGCTACCTTTCCATGATGCATCAAGACACATCCTAAGCCCCTTAGTGATGCGTCACTGAAAATCTGAAAACCTTCAGTGCTTAAGGAAATGGTGATGATTAATGCAGTCATCAAGCGAGTCTTCAACTTTTGAAATGCTTCTTCACACTGACTGTTCCACTCAAATCTCACTATTTTCTGAGTCAATCTACTCAATGGCGCAGCAATCTTGAAGAACCCTTCAACCAATCTTCTATAATAGCTAACAACCCAAGAAAACTTCATATCTCAGTAACAGTTGTAGGTTTAGGCTACTCAGCTATAGTCTGCATCTTATGCTGATCAACTGTAATGCCTTTACCATTAATCAAATGACCTAGAAAGGTCACTCTTCACCCAAAACCCACACTTGGTGAACTTGACATATAATTCATTGCCTCTTAAAGTCTGTAATACAGCCTGAAGATGATTAGCATTATGCTCTTCATCACAAGAATATATCAAAATGTCATCTATGATGATGATGAAAAAACTGTTGAGCATTGGCTTAAAGACCCGATTCATTAGATCCATAAAAATAGTTGGGGCATTTGTTAGCCCAAAAGGTAACACTGTGAATTCGTAGTGCCCATGCCTTGAGCTAAAAGATGTCTTAGGGATATTCTCCTTAATCTTTAACTGATAATAGCCAGATCTCAAATCAATCTTGAAAAATACTGTGGCTACTACGACTTGATCAAACAAGTCGTCTATCCTGAGCTAGGGATACTTATTCTTAATAGTAAGCTTGTTCAACTCTTTGTAATCAATGCATAGTCGCATGCTACCATCCTTCTTTTTTTATAAAAAGAATAGGTGCTCCCTATGGTGAGGTGCTTGGGCGAATAAACCCCTTCTCCAGCAATTCTTGCAATTGAAACTTGAGCTCTTGTAGTTTCTTAACTTCCATACGATAGGGTTCTTTTGAAATAGGCTCAACACTAGGTAAAAGATCATAAAGAAATCAATTTCTCTAACATGAGGCATTCTAGGTGAGACCTCAGGAAACAAATAAGGAAATTCCCTTACTACAACAATCTTATTCAACTCTGGCACTTGCTTTGAAGTTTCCCCTACATGAGATAGAAAGCTTTGATACCCTTTCAAAATTAAGCTACAAGATTTTTAAGATGAGATGATCATAAATGATACACCTCGATTACCCTAGAATACAAGCTTCTCCCCTCCAGGAATCTTGATCTTCACTACTTTCCTATTGCAATCAATAGAAATGAACTGACTAGTCATCTAATGCATTCCTAGGATCACGTCAAATTCCAAAAGCGGTAACACAATCAATTCAACATTAAAATCCCTCTCACATATAGAAAGTAGTGGCAAACATACACTTGAGGCAATCATACTGGACCCATCTGGTAGGATAACTGATAGTGTAGTGGGCATAGTGTGGACACTCAATGCATGCTCCTTAATAGACTTCTGACTAATAAATGTATGTGATGCTCTAGTATCAAAAAGAACTCTTCTAGGTAGACATTGAACATGAATAATACCTGTGATCACATCAGAAGATTCTTTGGCCTCTTACTACATGATAGCATAATCTCGTGGTTGAACAGATGGTCTTGTAGCAGGCTGACTAGGTACTGATGCAGAAGACTCGTGTTCTAGGCTTGCCAATAATTGGCTGTCTTCCAGTACTCTACTGTGGTGAAGGAGCACTAAACCTCACCTCCCTTGGACCTCTCGGGCAATTCCTAGCCATATTCCCTCCATGTATTTTGCCACATCTATCACATGTTCTGATATTGGATGAACTCCCATCACTATCTGTTTTGGCTTTCTTCATACTAGGGCCTCATGAATGTGATTGGAAGCTCCTAGCCTTATCAAAACCTTTCTTCTTCTGAAAGAAATCTCTACGCTTCTGTGTACTCAGATAATCGATCTCTATCCTTCTTGCCCTCTCAACCAAAATGGAGTAATCTTCAAGACCCAACGGAATCAATGGTTGTCGAATCACATCTCGCAACCCTGATAGAAATCTATGACATTTCTCCTCAGTGTTAGGAATGACTTGAGCTGCATAACGAGATACCATAGTGAACTCTGCCTCATATTGCATAACGATACGATCTCCCTCAACCAATCCTGCATATGTCTCCTCGCAGATGATGGTACAAATCAATCTTGGAAGACTGACAAATTCTTCCTATGAAATATGAGATGCTGTCCTGCCACGCATCTTCTTCATCAACTATCATCTCCACCATCGCTCCGCCTCTCCATCCAGGGCAAAAGTATCTAAAGCCACCCTCCTTTCAGCTGGATATTGCATACCCTCTAGTATCTTCTCAACTCTCATAAGCCAATTTTCAGCATCAACTGGCTTTCCTGCTCCAATAAAAAGGGTTGGTTGCATGTCCTGAAAAATCTTCAGATACCTATCAACTGGTGGTTCACTCCTGGAACTAGACTATGGTTGTTCATGCGAATGTTGGATCAAATGCATCATAGCCGCCATCATCTGAGTGAACGTGTCTATGGTAGCACTGCTGCTACCACCAGGAGGTTGTGCCATAGGTGGAACAACATGACCCAATATACTCTGTGTTTTCATATGTGTTGTCATCAGTGGCGTCGTGCTCCGGATCCATAGCCCTAAGACAATTAAAATATTCCAATTCAATAATCTTTGAATCAACATACACCCTATAGTTTTTGACTCATTAATCATTCTAATGATGCTTTATACTGATCTATATCTTAAACTTGTGCTCTGATACCACTTTTGTCATGATCTGGCTCGGTGAGATTGCATCGACGAGGCGGGAACAGATGTCAGACTTAAACGTTAGAACATAACATTTCAATATTATTAAAACATGAAATATATGAATCTAAAATAACTCAATGGATAATTAGCGCCTCTAAAAACAACTTTCAATCTTATAACAAAACATTTCATATCTAAACATCACAAGATTTACAAATGGTGGTTAAAAGTTTGTTATATCAACATTCACCCACAAAATCATTTTTACACAATAAGTAAAGAAAAAATATACTAAAAATCTGTCCTTCGATCCTCTACGGCTGTACGTAAACTAGAGTCATTCAGCCATCACCTAGCAACTGGATCTCCTTAAAATATTCCAAAATTAAGGAATGAGCTAACGCTCAAAAAATAACAATTACATCTAAACTCATGTGCAATGTAGATGAATCAATATAAATGCTAATGAATACATTCTATAAACTTTTTATGAAATGAAATGAATACATTTAAAAGACATAGACTTCTAAATTTTCTTATATTGCTTTACAATATAGATATCATATATAAATATTCGTACCAGAGTATCTATATTGTACTGATTATGTACAATCTCATATTTGGTTATTCATCATCATTTTGCCCCGAAGAGCTGTATTGTGCAAGTGCACTGTATTGATACTCCTCAATATGCACAAACTTGCATTTCATTTTAATATCATAACATAAGATGATTTAACATATCTAAAATATCAACCATACATATATTTGATCCACTAAAATGCATTTGATTAAGCATGAAAGTGAACTTGTGTACATATGAAGGGTTTTCTATCTAAACATGAAATATAACAAAGCAACATGAACTTTTGTACGTATGAAAAGTTTTCTATCTAAACATAAAATGTAACAATGCAACATAATCATCCATAGGCAGCTCAAGACACAAATAACATCTTAAAGATTAATGTAAAGAGTTTTCTCTCTAAACATGAAATATAACAATGCAACATAAACATATTTAAAAGAGAAAGAACATGAAATTTAGATTGTAATTGTCACTTACTGTAAGCACTATGCAAACCTCCATGAACTAATCTCTTCTTAGGTTAAATACCTAAAGAAACAAACATTTAAATTAATATATAAGAAATTCTCTTTTTCAATATTCTCATTAAATATTTTCATTCTCTAAATTTCCCTTCCTAATTACTCTACCTAAGCAATTAATGAACTTTCTAACATACAAATTTCGTATTTAAATAAAATCCAAATTTTAGGAACCCAAAATTTTCATATTTCCTTCTAATTACAATTTAAATCATTTTTCCTAACCTATATTATAATTAAACCTAATTATTTTTCGTATTAAATTAATTTTGAAATTAGGGAAAAATATATTTTTATCAAAATCTCATTCTCTTAGTTAGAGCCCTCCCAAGACTCCTAGGAACAATATTAGTTAACAATTTAGCTCAAAATCTCAAAATTAAGAACAACAGTGATTTTTTAAATTACAAAAATTTTAGGAAAAATTCAAATTTTTGTATTTTCTCACATTTTCCATTTTCTAATTCATACAATTTACTTAACTTAAAATGATTATAAAATTCAGTTTTATCCAAAACCCTAAAATTTGAAACTTAATTTTTCATCTTTTTTCATAATAATTGTATTTAAAACTTTCCCATATCTCTAAACTAATAATTAAATATAGTACTTTTTGGATTTCATTAAATTTAAAAGTTGGAAAAATAAAAATTTTAGTCAAAATTTAATTTTACTTTAAAAGAAACATTCCTAAGGCTATTAGGAATGTTAGTTGTGAAAGCATTTATAAAAAAAAAAAAAACTTAATTTTAAAAAAACCCTAATTTTGAAATCCTCAAAAATTGTGGAAGAAAACTAGAATTAGGGTTAGAATCATGCTCTAAATCATTCCCTATCATTCTTCTTTGAAAATCCTAAGATTTGAGCAAACCCTAAAATTTAAACCTAAGGAAATCTTGGAAAAAAATGTGTTTCTTTGCAAGAGAAACTTACCTCCTTTAGCCTTTCCCCTTTGATTTCCCCGCAAGACCTCGCCAGAAAACCCGCCGCTGCCACCGGATTTCACAAGCAACCGACTTCCTCTCCCCTTTCACGTGTGCGATCGAACGAACAAGAGCAAGGGACCGAATGGTTCGGTCCCTTAGGCGCATGAGGGCTTAAGGGAAGGAAATAATGGCCTAATTACGCATGTACCCCTTATACTAATAATTTTCTTAAGAATCATGAAGGTAATTTGGGTATAAAAGGCTAAATATTACTTAAACTAAATTTGACGATTTTAATTTTTAAATTCATGCAAAATTAGGTATAGGTTCTTTATACTATTTCGATCGAAATTTCACGTAGAATTTAATAAATCTATTTGCGTCAAATTTCGACGACTTTGAAATTCATCTAATTTCATCACGGCGCATTAAAATGCTTGCGACACATTTGATCGATAGTTTTCGGGTTTTACACGGATGCTCTGCCGCACTGGGGAAGGTGAAAGGGATTTTCTATTCTTAGTTGCACAAAGGGTGGAATAGATTCTTGTGAGGGCTTCTCCGCCTTGCTATGGTGGCAAAAGGAGAGACACTGAAGAGTTTGTGCAGTACTCACGGGACGTAGGTCACGTTGGCTAAACCATTATAAAAATTCTAGTGTGCTCGTTTTTTTTATTTATCCACAATTTAGTTAGTGCTCTTTACTTCCTTGTAAATTATTATCCTGAAAATATAGTTATTTTATTATTTTCCAAGGTTTAAAATTGTGTAATCGGGTATTGAGGCGTTTTTCATTCGTGAGGCGAGGCGTAAGCCTCAAGGCCATTTGAGGCATAAGCCTCAAAATAAAAAAATTGCGTAAACATAAAATGATAAATTTAAACTATTTAGTATATACTAATGAGTAAATAATATATAAAACATAAAAATGCACAAGATAAATAGCAATGACATTAACATATCACATAAGAACTCATTAGTCATCAGCACTGTCATCACTTATTAGTCATCACTAAGGGGGTCTTCATTTGAATCATCATTATGATGAACTGCTCTCTCATCTTCCTCCTCTCCTATAGAGTCCAATGTCACCCAATCAGCTCCTTCATTATCAGTTATCCTCCTCTGTTTTTCGCCCCAAATGAGATGGGGAATCGCTTCGCGCCTCTGTCCCTTCGCCCGACTCGCGTCGTTCCAACAACCGACGTGGAGCACCTCAGTATAGGATCGCGCGCAGTAGATATGGAAGCTATACTTGCACCAGAAGAACTCGAAGATGGTGGACAGGCTGCTACCATGGATGAGCTAAAAGAAAGAAACTTGGGAACTGATGAGGACCCTCGCCCTACCTTTATTAATGCTCTTCTTTCCAAGAAGAAAGTTGAAAAGATGAATTTCCTAAATATTTTTTAAGAATATCATAATGAATAATAGTGTAATACATTAAGAAAAGTCTTAAAATATCACGCAGTATATACGCACAACATAAGCAATTATCACGCACAGTATACGCATAACATACGCATATAGTACGCACAACATACGTGTAGAGTACGCACAACATACGCATAGAGTGCTCGGTGCTTAAAATTTAGTTAGGATTTATGTATCAAATTTCAACATAAATTAATAAACCCTAAATACAGAGAAAATCCGATGGAATCAAAGTATTAAACATTTAAAAAGTTTCGAGAAGCACCGCATAAGCATAGCGTAAGCATAAAAAAATGAAGAACTTCAAAACCTTGAACACCTACATATAGCATAACCATAAAATACACATAACTGAATAGAAATCATGGCAGCAAATTACCTTTTTCTTGGTGGGTGACGACATCTGAGAAGGAACTGAGGGAATGCTTGGAATTGCTCCCGAGTGAATGCTTGAAAGTTGGAACGTTTGCTGGAACTTGAAAACCGTAACATAGCGTTTGACATTGGACCTTTACCAGGGTTTAAATTGTTATGCTACGTCGACATCTCACTTGGCGACAGGACTCCACGTCGGCAATTAGGGGTCAAAACTGGAAAAAAAAATTTAGGTTAATTTTTTTAGAGGCGGCGCCTCAAAAATGTGAGGCGAGACGCGCCTTATGGCGCGCCACATTAAACTTGAGGCGTAAAGCTCAAAACCTTCATTTATTGCGTAGGCTTTGAGGCTTAAAGGGACCACATTGCGCTAAGGTGCATCTCAAGGCGTGCCTTTTATTGCGCAATTTTAAACCATGTTATTTTCTTCTGCTTGAAAAAACCTATTTTTAATTTTAAGTTGTGAATTTGATATAAGTTTTTTCAAGAGGGAATTTTTGAAAAGAAAATTTCCAAAACACTAATTCACCTCTCTCTTGGTGTGTCTTTGTAGTTCAAGTTATTTAACAATCATGAATTGAAATTTCAATTGGTTTCTGTTAACCTCCACATATAAAACCAAAAGGAACAAAAAAGAATATACCTGTAAACTGTTGGATCTGTGAATCCGGCTGAAATCGGCGTCGTTCACATCACTTCTCCGCAAAACTTGCAAGAAATCCCGCTATGTCACTGTAGACGCGGCGTCGTTCGCATCTGATCCAGCAAATCCTGCGACCTCTCCTCGATCGTTACCCCATTCGCCTCTATAAAACGCGACCGAAGCCCTCGCTTGTTCTACACGCGATCTCCTCCCTCTCCCACGACACGTCCCCTCTCTGCCTTAGCCAATGGAGCTCCCGACCTCCTGCTGCCATCATCCTCTCTTCCGATCTCCAAACCGGCCTCTTCCTTCCCTATCTTCACACACAGAGAGAGAGAGAGAGAGAGAGAGAGAGAGAGAGAGAGAGAGAGAGAGAGAGAGAGAGAGAGAGAGAGAGAGAGAGAGAGAGAGAGCTCTTACCTTACCAAACTGACGCCTCTCTCCCATTCTCGCTCGGCTTAGCTCCATTTCCGACTTTCCCTTCCTTAGGATTGGAAATTACTCCATTTTGATCGGAAGAAACAACTGGGAGCTCGCTAGTCGTGGAGGTAACCTTCTCCCTTCGTGCTCTTCTTCGGCCAAATTTTGTGAACCCGCCGAGCCAAAAGGGAAAGGGAGGGAATTTTATTTATCTTATATTATTATTATTATTATTATTATTTAATTATAATAATTTTAAGTTAATTAAAAATAGCATTAAATATAATTAATTTAATTTAATTATAATTAATTATCCTAATTTTAATTAATTATTACTAATTATATTTAAATATAATTAATTACTTATATTTAATTAATTTAATTATAATTAATTAATGAATAATTATAATCATTCATAATTAATTTTATTTAAGTATGAATGATTATTTTATTTTATTAATTAATTAATAATTATTTATAATTAAATATAATTATATTAATTATATATTAAATATTTTTAATCATAATTAAATAACAATAGTTATAATTAATTATGATTAAATTTAATTATAATTAATTTCTTTTTAATTAATTTAAAAAAATTCTTTTACCTCGATCCGCGCCGACGGCCGCCAAGTTATAACTTCTAAACGCTAAACTTTTGAAAACTCATCCCGACGCTTGCAACGCGGCGAACGACCAACTCATGCACGCTTTTCTCTAGCGTGGTGAGAAGGGAATTCGTTGTGATGCTTGCGACGGGGTGGGTAATTAAAATCCCATTTTTGGCGTTAGTGTCGGACCGGAAAACCAACTCATGCATGCTTTTCTCTAGCGTGGTGGGAAGGGAACTCGGTGCGACGCCTACAGTGAAGCGGGGTCTAATGTAAATTGCTTATTTTAAAACCGGTGCTCAAAAACCCATGCACGCCTTTCTCTGGCGTGGTGGGGAATAAATAAATTACGGCCGCAGTGTTCTCGTATGAGGGCGCCTATCATGCACGCTTTTCTCTAGCGTGGTGGGAGGCCCAGTTTTCCGTAGTTTTTACCCTAAACGGGGGAGATGCTGGAAGGCTGCCGAAATTTCAGGTAAACATAAAGTCGTATTCGGGACAATTTGGAGCTTTACTTGGATATTGATTGGAGCATCAAATGGACTTAATTCAAACTTAACAATCAATAAAAACTCCAACTTGAATGCAAACGAAACAAGAGAATGGCTTGAACTCAAGTGAACTACAGGGGACTTATGAACTTGAACCGGATTAAACAGAAGTGAACAGTTTGAACAAGAGCTTAAATCCAAGCTGAACCGCAGGGGACATATTTTAGAATTCAAATGATTAATGAATACTTGTACCTAAATGAGAATAAGCTCCAAGTGACAAGAAGACTTAAACCCTTACAAAGACTTGGACTTGAATCAAGTTTGATTGCAAAGAGGTCTAATTTCAACATTGAACAAATGAAAGTGAATGAGCATCATAAAATATGATGTCTAAGAAAAGACTTATAAGTTAGCACAATAATAATGTTAAGGCAATTGTCACTTCTACTGGACAACAAATGTTATGATGCATGATGTTAAGATCACCATATATTTGAACACATTACAATCCCTCTTTGGGACAAGATGTTTATAAGTACAACTTGTTCGCTAGCAACGAGAAGGTCATAATAGATGTGGCTTGGACCCTACCAATCAACTTGTATGTAAGAAGGGATGAATGCGATGCCTACAATAATACTTTCAACACCAAGGTGACATTAAGAATACAATAACTCACTAGTTGATATGAAAGAAATAGTTGATGAATCCCGATCATCTAGAGAAGCATTAATTAACAGAACAAGGGACTTGTGTTGAAGCTTCAAATGAATATTTACAAACAAATGCAAGTGATGAATGATGAAATTCAGATGGTCCGGAGTGTTCAAGAGAAGATGATATATCATGCAATCAAATGCTACTAGAAGGATTTTGTATGTGATGAATACAATAGTGCCTTCACAATCAACATCCGTATGCAAACAAATAAACTAAAATCAAAGAGATGAAAATTGAAGGGATATATGTAGTTGATTACAAGTAAAAATCAATGATACAAGTCCACCATGCTGACTACAAGCAAATATAGAAAGAGTTCTCACTCATATAGTAGTCCACTTATAGGCGATAATGATTAATATTTATTGGATGCTAAATAGTCCATACAATTGATAATCACTCAGCATTAGTCAAATATATCATCTTTCTATAAGCAAGAATTAAAGATCTGCTACACATACGATCTCTCTACAAAGATAGATGTATGTGCCACATGCCACTGAGGGGTAGATGCATAAATACTACAGTAAATGTAGTATCCTGTAATCAACTTCAGTCTTAGGATGAATACATCTACCTGCCCACTTGTAGCTGCGGCAGATGTACTATATGAGCTAAATACAACAACAAAGTACATGACAGATACGAGCTCCCACAAGCTTCTATTGGAGCCCCTCTATAAATATCATATATCATCTACGAATAACATGCAATATGACTACAACGATTGCAAGTATCCACGGGCCACTGTAGAAGACTCGTGGTACACCCAGTCTATTGTTCATGAGCAAGATACAATAATTATATCAAGTGCAAGTGCTTATGGGTTACAGTGGAAAATTCATCATGCATACAACAAGCTATCTATGAGCATCTATAAATACATGGTAGGAGGTTCGTTAGTGCACTACAATCTATCTGCATAAATCATACAAGTAGTGCACGACAGTCTACATGTGCAAAGCAGCAAACAATTCCGTTCAGAAGCTACAACGCCACGCCACCGAATCCGCAACTTCTATGCAAGCGGACAGAAGGCGTCTACGAATACTTTCAAAGTACTCCCGCACGTGCACCATAGTTTGTATACACATAGGTACACTAAAAGGGGGTAAATGTAATCAAATACCCGCAAGGGCCCCGACGAGCGTATTATTGGTACACACGTGACGTCTAGGGATGCTGCGCGGGTTATTTAATTTAAACCCGATTCTGCTAGGTAGGTAAAAAGGAGTAGACAGGATTTAATTATAAAATGCCCCCAAACACCTGCATGGGCCTCGACGAACGTGTTATTG